>CM053625.1:148057340-148099522 GCA_028646595.1 Phalanger gymnotis
AAAAATGATGATAGGTAGGGAACCATAGGTTTCTAGGGGAGCTTGACACCCCAAAATACCTACGCTCTGGGTCCTGTCAAAAGAATTCGACTCAAGCCTTCTCAGCCAAGGGAAAAGATAAAGTTTATTAGGGATTCACCCTAATGGGTTGTCTTAAGAAATCCCACCCTTTGTGATGCCTATTTTCACGAGAGGGTCGGATTCAACCTGCTGAGCTAGATTGAATCTGAGTGCCTTCATAGAGTCAAGATGGAGATTATATACAGAAAGATTGTGGGAGGGATTGAGGGGTGACCAGAGGAGGGGTTTAGGGAGGGTCTTGAGGAAGAGGTGGAGATTTGGGCCTAATGAGAATGTAAGGCTTATAGCCTCAGGCCAAGGCCAGATCAAGTGGGAAGATTCAAGGAGGGTTCAAGGGGGCTCCCAGAGACTGTGCCCTCATCACCATGATTTATGATATGTCATATGCCACAATACCTCTTTTTCTTAGAACCTTGAATTTTATATCAACCAATCCCTCAGTCTTAGATAAAGATTTTCATTGGATATGAACCTTAATTTTGGGTAAGTCTTTAAAAAAAATCAACTGAAGAGGTAGTCCTAAAATTCAAGCCGCATGTTGATTCCACGCAATCTACCCAAACTCTTGAAAACTAATATGGAGGTTACACACCGGACAAAAAAAAAAGCGTCACCTCTTCCCCATCTCCTTTTTGGAATTCCCCACATTTGTATGCATCTGGAACTGGTTAATGTCACAAATTATCATCCACTGTTTCTCAAACCCTGGACAAAGAATAGACTTTTTAAAAAGCTCTATCTTAAGTCAATACCAGAATCATGAGAAAGACTATTAGAAGAGAAATTAATAGACGACATAAAAGGTTGTGTTTTTTTTAATTATTATTAACAAACAGGCTTACCTTTACACCATAGTTTTATTCTACAGGTAAAATACTAACAAATCAAGGAAATTTTTCAGGACAAATTGGTTTCCAAGACAGTCAATGACACACTTATTGAACCCAGTTTCCTTTTAACTAACGTTTGCATTCATTTAAAAGAATATGAGCTCACCACTAACTTTAGGCATTTTCGACTGGAATGTTAAGTATCTGAAAATTGTCTATGGAGGATAATACTATTAAATTCTTCAGAGTATCAGGGGATAGGAATGCAAGGCACTTTGATAGAAATGTAAAAATGATCTCATTATTAACCAGCTTTTGAATACAACTGATTAGGCTAAATCCTACATTTAAATACAGATTGACCAGAATTTCTCCCTTGTCTTTGCACCTTTCCCCTACCATGAATAAAAAGATAATTGATCTGATCTTCAAACAAATTAATTTGAATTAGACATTTTGGAAGTTGTTAGTATTTTTTAACTAGTAGCTCTAATAATGGCGAAAAATAATTTGAAGGTAGACTAGGAAACTGTTGTTTGCCATGATCCTTTATGTCCCAAACCCAACACTAATTCTCCTGACCTGTTTCCAATAAAAGCATAATGATAAAAGAAACTAATCGTTAGATTAGTTAATACTAGTCAGATGATTTCCAGTTCCACCATCTCTTCAGAACTCCAGATCCACATCCCAGGTTTAGTATATAATACCTACCGAGATGTCTAATGTATGCCTCAAACTCCCATGTCCCAAAATAAGCTTTGATTTTCCAATTTCTGTTTCTGTTTAACCTGACAGAGACCAGGTGAGGAAAGGCATTCAAGGCCCTCCATAATCTGGAACTGCCTCATTATTATTGTCTTGTTCCCAATTGGCTAACAAAATCCATTTTTAAAAATCCATTTAAAGCAACTCAAGTAATTATTACCCTATCAGGAATAGATGCCATACATGGACTAGCTGAATGCAACTGTGTCTGAGTACAGTACCATCTGTCTGAATTATTGCCTGGCTGCTAAGTGATCTTTCCAAATGTATACTTTCTTTTCCTCCACCTTCCCCCAATCACAAGTGAATCCCCAGTCCATCCTTCACCTCACTGCAGATTAATCTACCTTAGACATAGGTCTGCTTATCCCACCCCTCTGCCAGGTCTCTGCTAACCTGATGAGATTAACCTGATCATCTATATTCTTAAGCATAGAGTTATCTTTGACTCAGTCTTCCCTCCTATATCCCATCAGTAACCAAGTCTGGGCTTTCCAAGTCTGCATCATCTCTCATCATTACCCCTTCCTCTCTATTCCCGTTGTCTCTTCACTCCTATAGGCTCTAATTTCCATTCACCTGGACTATTGCAATAGCTTCCTAAACAAGTCTTCCCATGCTTTCTTCCCACCCCTCCACTTCACAACTGTGTCAGAATAATCTTTCTTAGGCCTACCTTTGAAATGTCACTCTTTTGCCCAAATTTATTCAGTGTCTCCCTCTTATGTACTGAACAAAACCAAAACTCCTTTGCCTGGCAATAAAGGTGTTCTATAATTTGGCACTACCCGATCTTTCTGGCTTTATTTCATTTTCCTCCATACTGTAACTAACCTAGATAATTTGCTGACCTGGAAGCATTCATTTGGGCAATTAGGTGGTGCACTGGATAGAACACCAACCCTGTAATCAGGAGGATCTCAGACAGCTGTGTGACCCTGGGCAAGTCACTTAGCTCAATTTCCTAAGATGTAAAATGAGCTGGAGAACAAAATGGCAAACCACTCCAGTATCCCTGCCAAGAAAACCCCATATGGGGTCATGGAGAGTTGGAAATGACTCTGCAATAAGCATGTATTTGACTCTTTGGCTTCTGTACCTTTTTTCATAATGGCCTCTGAGCCTGAAATGTTCTCTGTCTCCCTTTTTGCTTGTTGAATTCCATCCTTTAAATCCAAAATTAGATGCCATTTCCTGAAACTTCTAAGGTTTCTTCCAGCTCAAAATCCAAGGTCCTTTGGCCCTTCCCTGATCCTTTGGGTGATAACTCCATCAAACCTCACATAGTTTGTTTTGCATTTCTCTGATGAACTTACAAAATTCTGTATGTATAATGTAGTTATCATCATTTGTTCTATCCTAGAACTAGACTATAAGCTATATGAGAACCTGACCTTGTCTTACTTAAACTTAATACCTCCTCCAGTTTCCAGTAGTAAGATTTGTACAATTGCTATTTAATAAACTTTGAAGCCTGAATGAATGAATCAATGAATGCACGCATGCATGAATGAGGCATCTTAACTCAATCTTACATTCAGTAGCCAGTTTACCTTTGAATCTATTGATCTTTAAATGGCTGGTAGAAGGGAGTAGAATTATCATAGAAAAAAAAAAACAAGTGAAACTCTTTGTATTTTTCTATTTGACCAAGAATTGAGATTTCTTTTTTAAGTGAGAAAGCTCTTTTGCCAGTAGTTAATGTCTTCTTTCTCTAAACTAGGCTGGTCAAAATCTGTGTATGGTCAGTATGGGTATAACCCCTGAGATTATAAGAAACATGAAACATGCAAGTAACATTAAAGCTCTAACCACTGGGTTTTTAACTGATACCAAAATGTAAGTGTTAAACAAAAATGATATATATGGCTCTCTTTAAAGATAAGAATATTATTTTCTACAAAAGTGAAAACTGGTTTCTATACAATTACTGAAATCAGTATTTTTGTTGCTAGTAAATTCATTTTGTGTTGATCTCTTCATAGTGAGGCAGTGAGTCATAGCGGATAGAGACCTGGCCTCAAAGCTAGAATGACTTGGGTTCAAGTCCTGCCTTTGACACATATTGGTATGGGACCCTGGATAACAACAACAATAATACTCCTAATCGTAATTACTAGAATTTATAAAACCTTTAAGATTAGCAATGCTTTATAAACATCTTATCTTATCCTCTCAACAACACTGGGAAGCAGATATTATTACTATCTCCATTTTACAGATTAAGAAACTAAGGCAAACGAAGATTTTGTTCAGGGTCAAACAGCTGGTGAGTTTCTAAGACCATATTTGAACTTAGGTCTTCTTAACTCCAGGTCCAGATATTAGATAAGTCACTTAGCCTCTCAATAATCAAAGAAAGTCTCTACAAATACAAATTACAATGTCAGTTCACAGGCATTTATTGTTTACTATGTGCCAGGCACTGCCATAAATTCTGGGGATAAGAAGAAAGGTAAAAAAAACAAAATCTAAAAGAGATTATATTCAAATGAGGGAGACAACATGCAAACAACTATGTACAAACCAGACATGTACTGTGTAAGTGGAAGTTTGTATCATGGGAGGAAGAGACCATTGAAGAAGATGATATTTGAGCTGAGGCTCGGAGGAAGACAGGAAAGATGCTGACCTGTATTGATAAAAAGGTTTCCTCCTGGCACTGGTAGAGGGAGTTTCCTTATCTGGAAATTCCCTATACCAATGAAATGACAGGTTTCATTCCAATCCCCTTCTTCATACATCATCTACATTTCCCAAAAGGCTTTATTTATGAGGATGTGGAATCATATTCTAAACAGGACTTTGGAATGCATTTGAGTGTGGAGGAGTCTAATGTAAGACATAGATTAGAAGTTAAATAAAAGCACGAACAGTGAAAATCATGGGTTGCATCACCAAAATGGACAGAACTATATTGTGTAGACCAGTACTAAAAGGAGTCAACTAGTATTTCAAAACTCTCAAGAAAATCTGTGCCAGAGGAGAACAGTTCAGAACGCACTCTTGTTGAAGATTCCTTCTTCCCCCTTCAAATCAGTTCCTATTTTTCATAGAGGACAGACTATCTTGATCATAGAGCATAAACAGGCAGATAATACATGGGCCAACAAGCTTTCAAGAAGAATCTTGGAGACCTTCACATACCTACCTGCAAGTCAGTCATATCTTTTGGTATCCATAAATCAAAAATTATTTATCAAGGGATTACCTTGTTTAGCTTCCTATTATATATATATATATATTAAAGCACACTTGACCAGGAAGGAAAAAAAAAGGGCTGCTTCAAAGTGGCTGTTTTGTTGTTGTTTTTTTTTTTCTTTTCCCGCACAATACTCAATAACAAGGGATATTTTAGGATAAGAGTATGGTGACCCTTCACGACTACTAGCATCCTTTATAGCCAATGATAGATTTATTGTAGGAACATGTAAGAACTTAGAACCAGAAGGAATCTTAGAGATCACCTAGCTATCCATCACTTTAGCTAAGCCCTTATCATTAGCGGATTCTTCCAAACTAATTAGATGAAAGCCCAGGCAAGCAACAGGGAAGATGGTTCTTGCCTCCAGTTCTACTTTATTTTCACTTCATCTTCCGTTGGAGCAAGGATTGACACCTGTATGCTGTCCCTCACCACTCTGAAATAAAAGAAGGTTAATCACTGGGGCATCCTCTTGTTATCAACAAGGTCCCCATATGGGGACTTCTATGCAAGTCTGCTAAGACATTAATCTATTGTGTAGCTAGTTCAAAAGTATATGCTTTCTAAAAATAAAAAAATACAAAAAGTAAAGTATATGCTTTCTTACCAGACTGCTTTGACATTTAATCAAAAACCTGTTCTGAAAAGAAGTAGATTATCGAGAACAAAATATATTTAAAGAGCATTTATCAGTCTCTCTGGGCAGTTCAATCCATCAGCTGAGATACTAATGAGCTCAAGATTATAGATCCAAAAGCTGAACCTATCTAAGGATAAGTAAATATAAGACTACAAGGTAAATTGAGCACAGGAACAACACTAGTAGCAGGGATCAGAGAAGTGTTAATAGATGAGACAGCAGGTGCCTGAGCCCATCCTGGAAGAAAGATACAGATTCTGAGAGTCACTAATGAGGAAGGAGTGTGTTACAGGTGTGGAAGGCCATTTATGAGAAAGCATGGAAGGAGATGGCATACCAAATTCTGGCAACAAGTAATCTAGTTTGGCTTGAATAGAGTTTGTGAAGGGGAGTGATGTAAAATGAGTCTGGAAAGATAAGTTAGTGCCAGATTGTATAGAGCCTTAAATGGCAGGCAAAGGTGACTATCTTATAACAGAGAAAATAGGGAGCAATTCACAGTCCTTGAGCATAAGTGATTACAGTCAAGCATGTGGAGGGGAGCTACTGAAAACAGGGAGATCAATTTGGATACTTTAATAGGCCATTGGAAGGAGATTAGAAAATAGGACAGAGGGAGAAGTGATGTTATGGCAGTAAAATAGACAAGACTACTGAAAAACATAACACAAAGCTAATGATCATGGGTCAGCGAAACTATGATCATGGTCAAAGAATAGCTGATCTTTATTCATTTCTATTGCTTACCAAAAAAAAGACTTCAGTGGTAGCGATCTATACAGGTATATTTTTATTTTATATGCTGTGTACAGAAAGGGCTAGACTAGAGAAATTAGTTGAGCTATGTTTACAGATGACATGAATATCAGTACATCACATGAATAATTCATGTTTTCCCCTGACTTTTACTTTCTCTCAGCTCAAAAACAGACAAAGGAACTAGATCTAAGCTTCTAGATATTCCTTCCCTTTCTCAATATTGCTGTACCTGTGGTAGCCAAAAGGTCAATAACTATTTGTTGTTTTAGTCAATAAGAGATGCTGGAGACAAGACCAGTTCAGAAGAAGTCAATGGGAAAGATTCTAATGGTCAAGTAAGTAAATTGGTTTGGTGCAGGCTCAGGTGAAGATTACTTTCAATCCAATGAACTATGGTGGTGGGCTTAGCCGAAGATTATTTTCAATCATTGTTTTCAAATCGCATAATCTTGGTGATAGGAACTATAAGATTTTAGATCTGGAAAAATAACTGAGTTAATCTAGACCAGGAATTCTTCACCTGGGGGTCTGTACATTTGATTCTTCTTTTTAAAATATTTTGATGGTTCTATTTCAATATAATCGATATCCTTTGCAATCCTATGTTTTCTGTTTTATGGTTTTAAAAATGCTGCTCTGAGAGGGGCTCCATTGACTTCACCAGACTGTCAAAGGGGGCCATCACACAAAAAAATGTTAGTAATTCCTGAACTAGTCCTAACTCCTCTGTCTACAAACAAGGAAACTGAGACTAAGATCAAGAGTCTTGTCTAAGATCATACCAGGAGGAGGTAGCAGATTCCACATTCTAACCCAAGTCTTTTGGCTCCAAATCTATAGTGTTCTTCCCACGCTATCCTGGAATACCTATGTACTCGATGAGACACTATGGAGAATCAAGTATCACCACTGTATTCCATTCTCAAAGAATTTATAATCTATTTTAATATTTTATTTTTCCCATCTACATGCAAAAACAATTAACCTTTATTTCTGACAATTTTTTGAGTTCCAAATTTTCTCCCACTCTTCTTCCTCTCCCACATCACTGAGAAGGCAAGCAGTTTGATAAAGGTTACACGTGTTCTGTCACATAAAACATAGTTTCAAATGAAAACACAGACCAAAAAAAGAAAAAGAAAAAGAAAGAAGGTAAAATGACAGTATATTTTGATCTGTATTCAGATTCCATCATTTCTTTCCCTGGAGGTAGAAAGCATTTATTATGATAGGTCCTTTAGAATTATCTTGGATCTTTGTGTTGCTGGGAATAGCTAAGTCATTCACAACTAATCATCCTTACAATGTTGCTGTTACTTCTATACAATGGTGTGGTTCTGCTCACTCCACTTTGCATCAGTTCATGTAAATCTTTCCAGGTTTTTCTGAGACCATCCTGCTCATCATTTCTTACAGCACAATAGTATTCCATCACAACCATGTACCACAGCTTGTTCAGCCATTTCCCCAATTGAGAATTTATAATTTAATCAGGGAGACAAAACTAACCCTTAGGAAACGACTTGAAGACTGTAAGTGCTATTGGTAAGTGTAGAAAAAGGTGGACACAGTCAAAAGAATGAGAGAAGAAAGCACTTTGGTGTACAGCTGCAGTAGACTGAAGAGAGCAGCATAAACCAAAAAGAATTTTCTTTGAATGCTGCTACACATGACTTCCAATTCATAATTAGACTAGGTGCTAGGCCTGGAGTCAGGAAGATCTGTGTTCAAGTTCAGCCTCAGATGTCTGTTCGCTTCAGTTTCTTCATCTATAAAATGGGGATAAAAATACCACCTCTTCACAGGGTTATTGTGATGATCAAATGAGATATTTGTAAAGCACCATACCTGTCACACAATAGGCACTTCATAAATGTTTGTTCTCTTACCCCTAATATGTTATTGTTTTTGTTCAGTTGGTTCAGTTGTGTCTGACTCTTTGTGACCCTGTTTGGGGTTTTCTTGTCAAAGATACTGGAATGATTTGCCATTTCTTTTTCCAGCTCATATTACAGATGAGGAAACTAAGGCAAGCAGGGTTAAATGACTTGCCCAGGGTCACACAGCATGTAAGTGTCTGAGGCCAGATTTGAACTTGGGTGCTCTATCCTAACTTTCCCTCCCCTGAAAATAAATTAAATATATCTAGTTTATATTTAATTTCCCCTCCATATAAGTTAAAATCAATATAAAACAGATAAAAATTAAATTAAAGAACTTTAAGGTAAAGTTTTTGCTCTTTGTAACATTATTATTCAGAATTCATTATAATTTGGGAAGCTGGCTGGGTGTTTTCTTTTATACAGTCTATGAAAAAAAATTGCTAAGCAAATTATGAGTGTAAATATAATCTCGAGGGGAAGATTTTCAGGTATAAGAAAACAAATTACTTTCAAAGCATTTCAAAAATATCATTTGCATCCATTTATTAGGGCAACTAAATCATTTCTAAATAACTAAGAAATCATTCTTACAGCAGAATCACAGAATCTCAAAGTTGGAAGAGACCCCAGAGGCTATCCATTCTAACCCCTTCCTGGAAAAAAAAAAAAAAAGGCAATTCTACAAGACTCTTGACAAGTGGTTCTCCAACCTTTGCTTAAAGACTTCTAGTAGAAGAAATACACTCCCACCTGAAGCAGCTAGGTGGCAGATAAGAGTGCTGGGCCTGGAGTGAGGAAGTCCTGAATTCAAATTCAGCCTCAGACATTTATGAGCTATGTGACCATGGGCAAGTCACTTGACTGCTGTCTGCCTCAGTTTCCTCAACTGTAAAATGATAATAACAGCACCTATCTCCCAAGGTTGTTACGAGGCTCAAATGAGATATTTGTAAAGCACTTAGCCCAGTGTCTGGCATATAGTAAGTATTTAATAAATTCTTGTTACCTTCCTGAGGCAGCCCATTTCGCTAGTGGATGATTCATTGTTGGAGAATTTTTCCTTGTATCAAGCTTAAATTTGCCTCATCACAGCTTCTTCCCATTGCTATTAGTTCTGCCCTTTATGGTCAAGAGCAAGTTCAATGACTCTTCTGCAAATCCTTTCAGACAGCTATCATGCCTTTCCCTGCACCTAATCTTCTCTTCTCCAGGCTGAACATGCCTAGTTCCCTAGCAATGTTGGTTTTTGATAGACTAGTTCCTGTCACTATACATATTTGAAGAGAAAACTATTTTTAAAATATTAGATTCAATCTTTCCACTGAATGGGATGGGAATCATGGACTCCTTCTTCCCTGTTTGGCAGTCTGTGGAAGTCTATTCTCAAATAATGTTTTTAAATGCCTAAAGAGTTAGAAAGGAGCCCAAAGGGCTATAAAACTGTGCAAACCCTTTGATCCACCAATACCACTTCTAGGGCTGTATCCCAAAGAGATCAAGGAAAAGGATCCTCATGTACAAAAATATTTATAGCAGCTCTTTGTGCAGCGGCAAAGAACTGGAAATTGAGGGGATGCCCAGGAACTGGGGGGATGGCTGAACAAGTTGTGGTATATGAATGTAATGGGATACTATTGTGCTACAAGAAATAACGAGCAGGTGGACTTCAGAAAAACCTAGGAAGACTGATATGAACTGATGCTGAGTGAAATGAGCAGAACCAGGAGAACACTGTACACAGTAACAGCAACATTGTGCAATGACAGACTTTGGTAGATTTAGATTTAGCTCTTCTCAGCAATGCAATGATCCAAGACAATTCCAAAAGACTCATGATAGAAAATGCAATCCACATCCTAAGAAAGAACTATGGAATCTGAATGCAGATTGAAGCATATTATTTTCTCTTTTTTTTTCTTGTGGTTTTCCCTTTTGTATTGATTCTTCTTTCACAACATGACTAATGCGGAAATATGTTTAATATGATTATACATATATAGCCTATATCGGATTGCTTGCTGTCTTGGGGAGGGGAGAGGAGAAAGAGAGGGAGAAAAAAAATTGGAATTCAAAATCACATAAAAGTGAGTGTTAAAAACCAACTTTACATATAATTGGAAAAAATAAAATACTATTAAGTGGGGGGAAAGAATTACAAAGAAAACCAATTATACTGAAATAAAGATGTAATTTTTCCCATCTAAATTCACTGACCCCTGTCGGGCTTAGAATACCTTCTCTGCTGGAAGCTCCCAAAGTCCACATCAGCCTTTCCAGCCGCTGGTACTTATGCTACATTATGGATAATTCTTGAACCTGAACTAGCTGCAAAGAATACACTTCATTTCTTTTAAAGCAATGATTATCCTCTCTCCCAGTGACAGCTAGGTGGCGCCATAGGGCACAGAGTGTTGGGCCCAGAGTCAGTAGGACAAATCGTGAATTCAAATCCAGCCTCAGATACTTACTAGCTGTGTGACCCTGGGCAAGTCACTTAACCCTGTTTGCCTCAGTTTCCTCATCTGTAAAGTGAGCCGGAAAAGGAAATCCCAAACCACTCCAGTATCTCGGCCAAGAAAACTTCAAATGGGGTCACGAAGCATCCTCTCTCCCAAAGGCCAGCTGAGGTTGAGCAAGATGATTAATTTGCACAACAAAGTCATTTCCATCATTAAATAACGAAGTAAACACCTTTGAAAATCTCACAACAGAGATTAATTTAAGCCACTTTAGAGAATTATCGGAACTATTCTAAGGGTCAGTGGAGATTTGCTAATTAGACTGATTGAAAAGAACACAAACCTCAGCAACTCTGAACACAGTGCCAGAATTCAGGATGCACGTACTTATTTTGCAGGAAGACACAGACATTTTGTTTCTCTTCCTGTTTCTTATCCTCTCAAAGGTTAAATGACTGGTAAAATGCCTCTTTCTGTTTGTATAATGGGACACTGTCTCAAACTCAAAGATGACTGACTCTGGTTACCTTATTTTGTTAAAAAGGAAAAAAAAAACCAACAGGAGTTTTAGGATTAGCTGTGTTCAGCATTTAAAGACTTTTGAAACTGACTGGCGAATGCACTGCCTAACTTTACGACAAAATTTCCCTCTTCCTATCCTGTTCTGTTTCTGAACTTAAGATATTTTGTATTCCCCAGTTTACAAATCTTAAATCACTCTGTAAATGTCAATAATTCTTGTTATTCTGTATGGAGCAAGATATAATACTTCTATTAATGGGAAGAGTATGGCCACCTTTCACCGATTCTCTGTATTCCGGATAGAAAGTCCACTTAACCAATTAATGCCTCAACTGTTCTACATGCAAAATGGGGACACAATTATACCCATTAGGTAGTGCTCCCCTAAATGGCAAGCAGTGAACAATCGTCTAAGATCATAGATTCAAAGCTAGAAAGGACTTTGAGAGATCTTCTGGTCCAACTTCTACTTTATAGAAAAGCTATCTGAGGCCCATGGAGTTAAACTAACCTGCCCAATTTCAAACCCACGTTGTCTGAGGCCACTATGCTGCAAAGAAACCCACTATCTTGAAAACATTCAAGCAAGTCACCCAAGAGGTGATTTACCTGGGAAAACCGTACTCCATGGCTATTCAGCTAGCTTTACCACGACGGTATCAGAGAAGACAGAATTTGAGTCATAGCATCCTAAAGTCAGAGCTACCCCAAGAATCAGTAAAGATCATCTTTGAGATAATTTGCTGACAATTACTTAACAAATACTCAATTTTCACACCCAAGAAGAATGTTAAGATGTCCTTTATTTGGCCGATCAGAGAAAAATGATATTCCTCTGATGAGAATCGAAACAATTGGCAACTGGATATTATTGATTGATTTTTACCACTAGAATCATTTACTATATTTCCTTGATTGCAAGGAAATGGGCATTTTCACATGCATTTTATTTTTGTTTTCAGTTCCAAATTCTCTCTCTACTTCCCTCTCTCAAATGTTGAGAAGGAAAGAAATTTTATATCCATTATGCACATGAAGTCGTGTAAAACACACTTCATATTAGGAATGTTTCAGGGGAGTGGGGAAAGCAAGAAAAAGAAAAAAAATGTATCTACAATGAGAATCCATTAGTTCTCTCTCTAGAAACAGATAGCATTTTTCATCAGGAGTCCTTCGGAATTGTTGGGGATCAGTGTGTTGATCAGAGTTGCTAAGTCTGTTGATTATCATTGTAATATTGCTATTACTATACATTGTTCTGGTTCTGCTTGCTTCACTTTGCATCAATTCATATGTCTTCTTGAGTTTTTCTGAAACCATTTCCTTTATCAGTTCTTACAGCACAATAGTATTCCATCAGATTCATACACCATAACTTCTTCAGACATAGCCCACTTCATGGGCATTCCCTCAGTTTCCAATTCTTTGCTACCATTAAAAGAGTTGCTATAAATAGTTTTGTACATATGTAGGTCCTTTTCCTTTTTTTCTTTGATCTCATTGGGGTATATACCTAGCAGTGGTATTGCTGAGTCAGAGGGTATGCAGAGTTGTATAGCCCTTTAGGAATAGCTCCAAATTGTTCCCCAGAATGATTGGTTCTTTTTAATATGGAAAGTTTATTTTCTTCCCAAAATAGGATGGTTTTTATCTGTGTTGCACCCCACTCCTCATTTTCCACCTTATTTCCAGCTCATTCTGGATTACTTGATACAAATAATCCCAAATATCCTATCACGGAAAATCGAAAATCTTTTCTTCAGTCAGGAGAAGAAAAATCTTTGTAATGAAACCCTGGGTCCAGAATCCTTTGGTGGATGTTCCTTCACCAATAATTACAGTACTTCTAAAGTTAGGCCAACAGGGCATGTGTGAGAGGTGTTGGTGGTGATAAGATCAAATCTAGTTATTCTGATCCAATTTATTCCAATAGCTGGTGCTATGAAACCCTCTTTATTCACTTTCCCGGGGCATTGTCAGTCCTCGTTTTCCAGAAGACTGTTTGTAATGTTTTCCATCAGACTCTGTACTTGCCAAATGCCAATTAAAACACGGGTCAATTAAAAAAAAAAAGCAGTGATGCGGTGAATAGAGCGTTGAGCCCGAGTCAGGAATACTTGAGTTGGAATCTAGCCTCTGATATGTACTAGGTACTAGTTGTATGTCCCTGGGCAAGTCAGTTAACCTCTGTGTACCTCAGTTTCCTCATCTGTAAAATAGAGATAATAATAGCACCTACTTCCAAGGGTTGTTGTGAGGGTCACATGAGGTAATAATTATAAAGCATTTAGTGCGGTACCTGCCACATAACAAACACTATAAATTAGCTGTTGTTATTATCACCTCTGGATTTCCCAAGCATTGGCTCTTGTCTCTGAGTGTTAAGTTGTGCTCGTTGGCATGAGACTAAACACTACCTGCTGTCCCGTGGTTTGACTTTGCTGGCATGATATCACTTGGTGTTTTCAAGGCAATGACATGAGAATACTTTTCCTTTGAGATTATTTCTTGAAGCCTGGTGATCTCATGAAAAATTTATGAAATGAAACAGACTCACACTGGAATACCCAGTGGTAGTATTAGCTTGTGTGAGGCTGTCATTTCAGGTGTATTCACCACAGTGGAACATGATTACAATGTATTTTGAGATAAAGTATTAGGCAAGACTGGACAAACCAGTTTAATCTTGTACATTTAATGTGAAATTTCCTGCCTTGTGCTAAGGATTAGGATGCAGCCAATTTGTTTCTGAAAGTTAACTAATCTTCCTTTAAAATGATGTTTTTAAGACTCAAGTCTAACTTGAATGGTAGTTCTGCATAGCTCCTAGAGACCTGGCCTTTGAACCAGGAAGACCTGGGCTCAAGTCGGCCTCGAGAGTCAAGAAGACCTGAGTTCGAATCCTGTCTCAGACACTCACTAGCTGTGGGACCCTGCACATGTCACTTAACCTCTCTTTGCTTCAGTTTCCTTATCTGTAAAATGCAGATAATAATAGCAGCTACCTCCCAGGGTCATTGTGGGGATTAAATGAGATAGCATGTAAACTGCTTTGTAAACTTTGCAGACGTGTTCTCCCTCAATCCTCGGGCTGCTTTGTAAACTTTAAAGTGCTATCTAAATGCTACTATCCTCATCATCATCCCGTCTCTCAATGCCCCAAGTAACTCTCTAATACAGTAAGTTGCAGAAGAGTTGACTAGATCTTCCTTAGTAGAAGGAGTTTCTTCAGTGAGAGAGCTCCCTATATACGAACTGAGTCACAGGTGCAGACTAACTAGTTTGGAAGGCAGGAAAGAAGAGAGCTGAGAGGAAAAAAAAAAAAGATGAGAGTTGGCAGGCCTGAGCAAAAAACAAGTCAGGTTACCTTTTTTTCCCTTCCAAATGAAAACTTTCCAAAGTAAACTTTTAGTTTATAGGTAATTAAACCTGGGATTTAAATCTACCAAATCCTTAAGAAGTAACAGCTGTGGTACCAAGAGGCAGCAGTGGTTTGGTAAAAAGAGGGGATTTGGCATCAGAGAACCTGGGTCTAATATCAGCTAAACTTCTTGAAGTCTAATGACCTTTAGCAGTTGGGCAAATCGATTCCCCTTCTATAATCTCCATTTGCTTCTCAGTCAAATGAGAGGAATGGACTAGACTCAACTCAATAAACATATATTAAATACCTGTTATGCGTAAGGACCCATGATAGGTTCTGACAAAAAAAGGAAAAAAAAGGAAAATGTCCCACCCTCTAGGAATTTGTATACTACTAGATCATTGCAGTTGATCTAAGAAGGTCTTTTTCAGCTCTAAATCTTACAAAATATTTGAAAATTGCAGCCTTTTTAATATCCTGGGAAAGTGTGTTCTCAGAGCCCTAGGGAAATAGATTGGCAATTTAGAGACAATTGGTCTACTTGAAAGAATGCTAGCTTTAGAGTCAGAAGATTCAATTCGATTCAATAAACATTTATTAAGTGTCTGAGTTAGAGATGTGCTAAGCACTTGGGATACAAAAAGAGTCAAAAGATAGTTGGTGCCCTCAAGAAGCTTACATTCTAATGGATCAAGGTTCAAGTCCAGTGGCTGATGTGACAGGTTTTATGACCATGGCTAAGTCCCTCAACCTCTCACTGAGGGCTTCAGCATCCTTATCTATAAATCTGGAATTTTAGGACTTTCCCACCACACTATTGTACGGAAAGGGCTTTGTGAATCTTAAACATGTCTAGAAATGTGAGCTGTGACCCTTATCAGCACTCCAGAGGGAGCCTCCATTGCTCCTCTGCCTTCTGTCCTCCGAGCTTGAAGTACTCTACTTATTTTGGTTGGTTTATTCTTCCTACCTGATGGTAGACTATTGGGTTTCACTGTCTTCTATTTTAAGGGTCAAAGGCTGTTCTGCACTAGGGACTCTGCAGTTTATAGCTGCCTGTGCTTTTTAGTAACAGGGGTCTGGTGGCTTGTGGCTTCTAAAGATCTCTCTACCTCTCAGGGTGCTGTGGCTTCAGCCTATGTGTTTGCAAGAATGCAGTGAATGACCAGGGCTGGGAATCTTGCTCACCTATTTCAATTCTGTGTAGCTTTCTGTGAAATCATAGCTTCAAGATAGGGTTTTAGGGGAAATGAAGGCCATCCAAAAACACCATGATGAAAATGGGAATAGTTACGATCATATTTTGATTCTGTGCAGGTAAATTTAATTAGAAAAATGCTCTGACAGGTGGTTTTTGGGTGCATGTGTTGGCCTGTTTGTTTTTTTTTTCACTTGCTCATTAAAATGGGTGCTAAAAATAAGTTTTGTTTGCTTTAGACCTCAGACTCCACAGAAAAGGCTGTCACGCCCCCTGAAACCGAACCAGCAGGGCCTGGGCAGAAGAACAAGGAAGCTTCAAAGGACAAGAAGCCCACGGCTGATCTGAACAAGCAGAAAGGAAACAAAAAAGATGCCACAGAGCAGGTGAACTCCCCTGATCGCCGAGGAGCGGAGAAGAATTCCATGCAGAATGGAGGGGACTCCAAGGAAAGCCCTCTGAAGAGGCCAGAAAAGCGACAGTCTTTGGGAGGTTTCTTTAAAGGCCTTGTATGTGTATTTATTTTTCCTTCCTATCCTTTTGCTTCAGTTCATTTCTTCCTAAGACCATAGATCCAGGGCTGGAAAAGACTTTAGAAGCCATCTAGTCTAACCCCATAGTTTTGCAGAATGGGAAACTGAGGCCCAAGGAAGTTAAGTGACTTGCCGGAAGTCACACAGGTAACAGTAAGTGCAGCCAAACATTGCCCAAGGAGGCATCCCTAAACAAACAAAGAACCTCTGTGGGGCGTTGATTAGAAGCTTTGGGAGAGGATTTTGGTTATTGAATCCCTGTTCTCCGATTCCAGAGTCAGTATTCTTTCCACTATAATTTGAGTCTGTTGGGCCAAGGGAATAATGAATTGACTTAGAGGTAAGAAGTCTCGAGTTTAAATCCTTCCTCTTGTACATACTGGCTGTATGACCCTAGCCAAGTCCCTTATCCTCTCAGTGCCCTGGGCAACTCCCCTATGTTGCAGAATACTTGAGATAGTCACTGGTAGAGAAAATTTCTTACAACAAGGAAATCAAAAATTCTAGACCAAAAAAAAAAAAATCCATCTCCTAAATCTGTGAGTCAGCTTCTAGGGGCAGTGTAGATTCTCCCTCAATACTCAGGCTGCTTAAACCCAGTAGCCATGGTTTATTGAAGTCCTGAAGGCAGCCCAGGCTGATGAGCTGCTCTAGGTTAGGGAAACTCTCTCAATGTCAGCTGCAATAAGCAGAGAATTCTTTGTCCCCTATCCATTCCATTCTGGAGTGACATCCAAGCTTCCTCCTCTGGCATTCTCTTCACTTTCCTCTCCCATGACCTTCTCATTCCTTCCCTCTGAAAACCTCCCCATCTTTGCCTGTGGTGTTCTCCTTGCTCCATCATCTGGTGACTTCATCAGTCATTCATCTAGTGACCTCTGCTCTCTCTCCTCTGGTGACCTCTTTCAGTTTGGGATTCAGTGACCTTTACTCCTCCCCTCAATCACTCCCTCTTCTCACTTCCTCTTACTACTCACATCCTCCAAAAACTCTACCACTCTCAGGTTGTCCCCATAGTATCCAACCATGGCCCCACAAAAGAGTTCCACTCTTTGCAGATATTACCCAAATCTCAGCCACGTCTCCTAACTACTGCCTCCCACTCCCACTCCAATCACAGTTGACCTAACTTATGTTCTATCCCCCCACCAACTCCTACTCTCAGTTGATCAACTAATGTAAGCTTTTGGTGAATTATAATGTACAAGTATGTCACCCCATCTTGGAGAAAATGCCTCAACCTGAGATGGGCTAGTAAATGTTTAATAATCAGCTCTGCACCCCCCTCCCGCACAAAAGTACATTCAACAGGTTTTTAAGTTTAATCTTCATTATTAATTTTTTCCAAATATTAAAATTTTCTCCAAAATTAAAATTTTCTTAAGTCTAGACAATCAACAGAATAATAAATCAAGCCCTTATTTTTGATTTCTGAGGTATAAATGCTCACTCTGAAAATTTAACAATTGGTTCTCCAAGCCAATTTGAGCTGGTTCCAACATACCACTGGGCTTTAACCCAAAAGAATGATTCCATAGGGGGAACTTCAGGCCCCATTTAAGGGAGCTGGGAACATGGGTTTCAAATGATAGCCCATCTAAAATATTAGGCCACATTTACACAGATTTTTTTTAATGCATTTGCTTCACAATTAACCTTTGAGGGAGTCAGTACAGGTATTTATTATCTCTACTTTATAGATGGGCAGCTAGGTGGGGCCATGGATAGAGCACTGGACCTGGAGTTAGGAAAGCCTCAGTTCCAATTTGGCCTCAGACACTTACTAGGTGTGTGATCCTAGGCAAGTCACTTAACCTTTGTCTGCATCAATTTCTTTCACCTATAAAACAGGGATAATGATAGCACCTACCCCTCAGGGTTGTTGTTTGGATCAAATATGAAAATATTTACTTTGCAAATCTTTCAAGTGCTATATAAATACTTATTATTTATTATTATGAGGAACTGAGGCTTAAAAAAGTTCAAAGACTTGTACACAGATTCAGAGTTAGTAAATGCCACAGCTGGACTATTATCCCATGGTTATAAATCCTTTCTACTATATGCTGCCCCTCCATGACTTTTCTATTCCTTTATCCCGCTGAAATAGACCATTCAGTCGCCTTGCCTTACAGAGGACCTGGACACTTGGTAGCTCAGTCCCTGGACCACCACTCCTCCAGTTGAGCACAATGAGGACAGTCAGTTCTCTCTCCATGGCCTTCATTTTTAAAATGCAGCCACCCACAGTCTAGCTGGAGCTAGCCCCAACCCAGCAGAGAGCGTCTGTGTGCCGTGTTGTTCGGAAGCAGGCCCAGGGAGACAGTGGCATGTTGTTCTTGGTTAACAATAAGCTGGGTTCATTGTTCAGTGTTTGGTTGGGACCGTGGTATTAGACACTCCAGATTCTTACCAGAGCTTGGCCACTAACTTATTACATGACCTTGGGGAGATAGAAAGCCACTTGGTCTTTGCTCAGAACTCCTTCCTTCCTCCTTATCTATAAATTGATGGAGAGGCAGAGGACAGAGAGAATGCAACAGTTAGAATCTGCCTCAGAGAGGAAACATGGTGCAGTGGAAATAATGCTTTAATTGGAGTCAATACAGATCTGGTTTTTGAATTCCAATTCGTCTTACTTATTACCTGTGTGACCATGGATCAATCACTTAATCTCTGAGAGCCTCAGTTTCCAACTCTGTAAAATAAAGAGAATACATTCAATACCTTACTTTATAGGATTGTTGTAGGGATCAGATGAGATATGGTGCACAAGGGCTTTAGAAATTTGAAAGAACATGAATTGTGATGGTCACAGATTTCTGGCACTGAAATCCTGGGATTCTATCATCAATCACTGGTTAAGGATGCTGAGCTCTTAGGGAACCTGGTGCACTGAAAGTTCATAACAACATCCTGAAAGTCTGAGCGATGGGACTGAGTTAGACATAAAATGTATGAATTATAGCAATGTCCCTCTGGTCCTCCAATCAAGTCAAGTCGATGTTTCACAGAATTACACAACCTCTGAGTGGGAAGAGACACTGCAGGCTATTTAGTCCAACCTGAACTAGACCAAGAATTCCGTCTCAACGTGTTGTGAGGAAGTTCATTCCAATGGAAAAAGGATTTGGAATGAAGTTACAAAGGCCTATGTCTAAATCTTGGCCTTTCCACTTATTTAACCTCTGTGACCTTAGGCCAGTCACTTTACTTGCCCAGGCCTCAGTTTGCTCCTCAGTAAGAGGCAGTTAGACCAGATGACTTCTAATGTGCCCTCCAACTTTTAATCTATTATCTCATGTCACCCAACAAGTGGTCATCCATTCTTTTGCTTGAAAAGCTCTAAAGAGAATATTCCCCAAGGTAATTCAATCAATACTTTTTTGATAATTCTAATTTTTAGAATTTACGTAGAGCCTAGATCTGCTGCTTCTCTGCAACATACAGACATTGGGGCCAAGTAGGACGTGTCTAATTCCTCTTGCACATGACAGCCCTGCAAATATTTAGGGACAGCTATTATGTCTACCCAACACCCCCCCCCAATAAAAAGACAAGCAAACAAATAAAAACAAAAAATCTTCCAATATTACAAACTTACCTTGTACAAGGCAGTGTGTTCAGGACTAGGGACACAGATTAAAAACAGCATGGTCCCTGATCCCAAGGAATCTGTAAATATAAAATGGGAAGATATGAATAACGGATTCTCTAATAAGTATGACACAAAATAGAGTATGATGCAAACCTCACAACCAATCCCCGGGACCACCACTCCTCCCATTAGGCCCAATGAGAATGTTCATATCAGGTTTCTCATCCCAGCCTTTATTTTAAAAAATATACATAGCCACCCACAGACCAAGGAGCCCCAGCCCAGCTTGGAGCCACTATGTGCAAATATTTCTTGAGCGTCTACTGTGAGGACTATATTGAGTATTATAGAGGATACAAAAGTATTCTAAGACCTGGTCCCTTTTTTCCAAGGATTATTGTCTGGTTGAGGATACACTTGAAATAACAAAATAATTAGGGGCTAAACATGTCCTCACAGTGAGGCCAGTTATTAACCTCCTTGGTAAGAGCATTACCTCAAATTCCAAGCCATGCTCAGGTTATAGGAAGTCTCTATAATCCTATCTACTCTCTATAGCAAGGTTTCTTAACTCTTTTTGTGTCTTGGGTCCCTTGCAGTCTGGTAAAGCCAGACACCTTCTCAGAATAAGGTTTTAAATGCAATAAGTAGAATGGGGAAATCAATTTTACTAAAATAGAGTCATCAAATTAAAAAAAAAATTAATGGACCCCAGGTTAAAAATGCCTGCTCTACATTAATCTCTACTGTTCCAGTGGAAAGAGCACATGTAAGGGAGTGAAGAGAATTGAATTCTGGTCCCAGCTCTGCCACTAACTAGCTGTGTGACTATGAAATCATGTGACTTATTACACTGTGCCTCAAATTTCTCATCTGTAAAATGGGCACAATAATACTTAACCTGATTATCTTAGGGGTTTTCCCTAATGCTCAAATAGAATAATGTAAAAGTACTTTGAAAATTCAAGAAATTCTATGCCAATGTGAGGGATTAATACTGAGATCGCTGCTATTATCTCTCTCTTTCTCTTTCTCTCTCTCTCTCTCTCTCTCTCTCTCTCTCACACACACACACACACACACACACACACACACACACACACACACACCAAAAAAACTGTGGGAAGTTTAATCTGGTGATATTAGAGATGATTGGGCTGCAGGACAATCTCTGGTGTCCTGATGAAACAGTAACCAAGCCAAGAGGTGGATATTCTTCCTTTCCTAAAGTTTTCTATGTTATATGGGCAGGAAACCCCAGAATTGAGGGGTCCTTCATTTTTCCCAAACCAAGAAAATAACAGTAGACTCAGGTAACTGATTACTTCTGATCCCATACCCTATCATAAGACAATAGGTTCTCTGGAAAGAGGAAACGGCAAAGGAATAAAGACACTTCATAGAACAAAAGGGATGCAGAACATAGAACGTCAGAGCTAGAAGAAACTTTAGGATATTTAACGTTAGAAGTAGAAGGGACCTTATGACATAGAATGTCAGAGTTGGAAAGGACCTGAAAATATAGAATAATAGAGCTAGAAAGAACCTTAGACTATAGAATGTTTGAGCTAGAAGGGGTCTTAGAACATGGAATGTTCAGAGTGGAAGGCAACTTTGAACATAGAGCAATGAATATCAAAACTAAAAGGGCCCTTAGGACATAAAATGTTACAACAGAGAAGGGATCATGTTGTCCAATTCCTTCATTTTAAGGAACAAAACCCTGGAGCTTAGAAAGGGAAAGTGGTCAGCATCTAGTGGAGCCAAGACTCAAAGTCAAATTTTCTGACTAATGACCCATCCTGGCAGATAGGAGAAACTTTCCATTTGTCAAGGATGTTCTCCCTTTGGCATGACAAATGTCTCATCAAGCTGCAGTTGCTTTCCCTCAGGACAGTAGAGTTGGGAAAGAAAATAGAACTGCCCAGGTCCAAGCAAGAAAGAATGAAAATTGGCCCTGGAACCTTGGAAGGCAGCTAGAATGCCGTGTTATTCTTGTAATGTCTTCCTTGGATAATGAGCAAGGAGAGAGGTCCCTGTGCCAAACAACATGCTTCCTTTTGGAAAACCATGACTGCTCATCCTTCAAAAGGTGTGATTTACCCTTGCTTTAATATGACCAAGCAATCCTGGGCAACTCAGTCCTATTTGCATTTTCTCTCATCTCACTCAGGCCCCTGATCCCAAACTCCACCCCTCCAATTTTGCAAGCAAAGATAAACCCTCATTAAAATTTTCTCAGTTGTTTGTTAATGATGTCAGCTGCAGGCAACTAAACTTAATAACATGTTGTGTGCCTGATGTTCATGTCTTGACTGTGAAGTCTAGGTCATGGTGTTTTGAATGGATAACTGTCTGGAGATACCAGTGATCTGGAAGTCTGTTGAAATGGCAGACTCTGATATTTTCACTTAGGTGATTATTGAATTCATCCTGCTAGATGCCCTAAAGGGCAGTGCAAGAACCACAGAGGATTGGGAGAATTATAAATGTACCAAAAACTCCATGTATCTTGTCACTGAGCAGGAATACCCATGTCCTGACAGATGGAAAAAGTCTTCAGCAAAATTTTACAGTAGGTAAAATTTATTTACAGTAGTTAAAAATTTATCATGGGTTTGAATCCCAACTCCATCACTCATTTGTTGGGTGACCTTGGGCACAACCTCTCTGAGTTTCATCTTTAAAATGGAGATAATATTTACACTACCCATTTCACAGGGCTATTGTAGAGATCAATTCACATAATGCATATTTAGTGACCCTTCTGGGTTATCTTTCCAGCTCAGCATTCACAGGGTTGATCCTACTCTTAGAGTTTCTAGGGTACTCTATGGGTACTCATATATAGCTCACAAGCCCCAACCACTGAACCTACCTTTAATAGTCAGCTAGTCAATAGACACAATTAGCTCAAAGAAAAAGGTATTTACTAAGATATCACAGTAAAAACAGTAGCTATAAAACATTCTTCCCCCTATAAACCTAGAACTTACTCTCCTACAAATACAGAGTTGATGGAAAGAGTGGTAACAGACAATACATTGGTAGTGAGGCACACACTTAGGGATCACATGTAGCTTATAGCGATTCATAATTCTTGCACTGTAGGGTCCAAATGGGAAGGGAATAAGCTATTGTGTCTACAATCTACCGGGTGCTGTGCTAAGTACTTTACAAATATTACCTTATTTTATCCTCACAACAACCTGGAAAATAGGTACTACCAATATCAACCCCATTTTTACAGTTGGGGAAACTGAGGCAGGCTGCCATTAAGTGACTTACCCAGGGTCACACAGCTAGTAAGTGCTTGCTTGAAGTCACATTTGATCTCAGATCATCCTGACTCCAGGACTAGCATTCTATCCATTGTCACCTGGCTGCCTCAATAGCTAGCATTTATATAGAAATTTAAGGTTTGCAAAGCACTTTACAAATACTTCTTTTTATCTTCACAACAACCTCAGAAGGTAGGTACTATTGTGTCTTTTATTATATATGAGGAAACTGAGGCAAATATAAGACTTACCTAGGGTCACATAGTTAGTAAGTGTATGAGGCAGGAATGGAACTCAGGTCCAGCACTCTAGCTACTGTACCACCTAGCTTCTTCCTCCAATGTTCTTTCCTTTCTCGTGGTATCCTCACCATGATCCTTCCAGATACCTCTCCACCGCATGGGTTGCTCAACTGGACTCCCAAGGTCTCCTTCTGTCCTTAGCTCAAATCTCCTAGGCCAGGCTAGTTTTGTCATGAAGCCATAGTTGACTCTCTCCTCTACTGCTAGAGGTCGCACTTCTTAAAGCTAATTCTTGGCCCCAGGTTTTTCTGTCTCTGCTCCCTGCATGATGCAGTGGCTCCCACTGGGTGAAGAGCATTGCAATAAGACGGCATGGCCGGAAGTGTGGGATGCCAGAGAGGAGGAGAAAAAAAAATTTTTTGTGGGTCACAGTCCGCAAAGCTTCTGCTTGCCTCCGATGTTTCAGAGTGGGCAAAGCTTAGTTTTTTGAAAATCCACCTGGGAAGTGACTGTTCTACCAGCCAATGCTAACCTCCCCTTCCAATTCAATCAGGGAAACTTTTTCACACTTTGTAAAGGATTAATATTCTGATAATAATATTATCATTGTTACTACTCTTCAGCATGCCTGTCTCCAGGTATCCTTCCCTCCCCTGCCTCCATTTTTTTTTTCCTTTGGTATATTCCTTACAAGGTATCCAATGCTTGGAGACCCTTGTGATTGCGTTTTACCTGAACCTTGTCTTGAACTTCAGATTTTTTCCATCTCTTATCTGGATTATTGTCCATCCCATTCCCTATGATCTGTGCTCTCTTCTAGATGGCAACTAGCTAATCTACTGATTCTACAAACAGATGCCAATGTACAGATTGCTAAACCCACGTAATGTACATTTCAGTAGGGACCTTCTGGAAACAATGCCTTACTCATCAAAAGAGTAATTGTGAAATGTTATTTTGTTCTTGTCTAAGAGAGAAAGTAAGAATGGGGAATATTTTTAGTGGGAAGGGAGACTACTTGCTTCACCTATGTAGTTAAGCTAAAAATACATTGCTCCCCTTGGGCCTCCCATTTTCCTCAAAGTCCATTGTCTGTCGATGCTTTGGGTTTGGTTTCTAAAAACATACCTACTTAGGAGGGGGAGAAGCTGAAGTCAATTCTTTGAAGCTCAATGACATAATGGAAAATTTGTTGGATTGGGAGTAAGGAAGTTTGGGTTTGAATCTGGATTCTGACGTTCATTAGTATGAACCTCAAAAGTGAAGATGCTAATAATACATCTATTACTTATCCCATAAATTAAGAAGTTCTTTTTAAACCTTAAATGTGAGTCATTATTATTTTGGCAGAACCAATCTGAGATGCTTTGGTGACTCCCTTTCATCCTTTTAGGCCATACTTTGCTCTCCGTTGTTTCTCTGGGTACAGGGCACACCACCAAGTTCATAAATTCAGAAAGCCAGCTAAGCATCTAGCTCCTGCAGCCATTTAATTGATGTGGGGGTGTTCAGATGTCTGTGTGAACCTCAAGTGACTGGCTTGTTTTTGCAAAGTTTGTGAGATTTAGAGTCAGTTAACATTAGTAAGCCACAGGACATTTAGAGGGAAATGTCTTAACTTGCCCAGGGTATAATCAATTAGGTTTGCTAAAGAACAAGAAACAGGCCTGTATAGTAAGGAGACTGACAGTCAGGAATCCCGGACTTGAATTTCAGCTCTGCCATCAACCCACTGTGTTTCCACTGGCAAGTCACTTTCTCCTTCTATGTCTCAGTTTCCCCATCTGTAAAATTAGACATTTGGATTAATTCTTTCTTTCCATTCCATGAATCTAAGCTTTCTATGTTACTGAGGGTTAGGGGTTGGGGTGGGGATGGAGAGTTTACTTCTTTGTATGGTTTAATTTTAAAGAAGGGTTTGCTTAAAATCGTTTTTACACTATGGCTTTACTCATTTTAACAGAGGCTTGCCAGGGGCAGATCTTAGAGGGAAATGGAAGTTGGAGGGAATAAGGAGCTAGAAGACTGAGGAAGATTCCTGACAGCATCTGTTGGGTGCCCATTGTCAGGAGAATTACTGAGGGGGAGGGCTGGAATAAAAAACCTTTATCACACTTTCCAAAGGCCAGGATAAGAAGGCATTCTAAGGGGGAAATGGCATTGCTACCAGCACCTAAATGCTAGGAGCAAGAAACTGCTTCAAAGCTCTCCAAAGCCAGGACAGATGCTTCTGTCATCCACAGGAAAGCAGCCCTCCTTAACCCTTCTATAGGATTTAACACCAAAGAGATATTTTCTAGACAAATCCCTTTATTTGACAAATGAGGAAACTAAGGTATTGATGGGAGAAGTGACCATTAGACTGGAATCCTATTTGACCTTGGACATGATAGGATCAGAAAACTAGAGTAAAAAGAGGCCTTGGAGGACCTGCAGTTTAACCTCCTCCTTTTATAGATAAGGAAATTGAGCCCAGGAAGATTGAGCCAAAATCACACAGGTAGAAAGCATCAGAAGTGGCATCGACCAATCTATAAACACTCAATAAGTAATCTGTCCCAGGAACTGTGCTGGGTGCTGGCAATGCCAAGAGTCTATCCTGAAGGAATTTCGATTTTATCTGGGGAGACAACTATTTACATACATGGGGCATTACAGAGAAATACCTAGCAAGTCAGGAGTGAGAGAGAGTCAAAAGTGCAGCCTGGAGAATTGGAGCAAGGAGACAAGGATGAGTCACTTAAGCCCTCTGATCCTCAAAATCTTCGTCTTTAAAATGAGAGCTTAGAACTACGTGATTTTAAAAGTTTCTTCCAGCTCTAAATCTTATGGTCTTAGAGCCAGCTCTCCATAGAGCCAAGAATTAGAATCCAGGAGTCCTTGCTTTGCCAACCAACGAGTATAACATTAGACAAATCAGATCTCCAGTTGGGTCCTTGGTTTCCTCATCTGCAAAATGAGGGGAGTTTCCTTTCATGGGTGTCATTCATGGGGTGAGATTACATACCTTTCTCAGCAAGGCAATGTTATGGTGATATTTCAACTCAACTGCCCCCAGACTATGTCGGCTGCCTTTAGCTAAGGTTGCTGAGACACCTGTAGCAAAGAACAATTCTTAGAAGGGAAGAGGGGGAAAAGGATCAGACTGGAGAGAAGGAAAATAGACTTTTATACTAACATGAGAATCAAAATCTATCGCTCTTCAAAATGATTCAGCCTTTTCATATTGTTCTCCAGGGACCAAAACGGATGTCTGACGCAGAAGTGCAAACAGATCCTGTGTCTATCGGGCCAATTGGGAAATCTAAGTAATAAATACCAACAGAGCTATTGAAGAATCCCTGCTCACAACATGTTCTCCCACAGTCACGCTGACTTTTTCCTACCCCACATCCCTCTTCCTCTTTTCCACCACTGCTGTCATCAATTGAGACCCCTGCCTATGGATAAAAGCAACAGCTGGTGTACATTGAGGTGTATTATTTACATATCTGGTCCATTATATGCCAATCAATAACTGTAAAGGTCATCCTGAAGCAAAGTGTATGTAGTATTGTGACTAAAGAGAAATCAGTAATGTGGAAGGGTGGGATGAGGGGCAATTATTCTAGGTAAGGTATGAAGTTATAAAAATGGCAGCCATTGCAAAAAAAAAGTCAATTGCATAAAAATTAATGTACACTGAGAAAATTAAGCTTTTGTAATTAACAAATGCTTGACCTCAAAACTTGAAAGGAACTACGAAACCTGAATTTGTTTCAGTATGCATTTCACAGAGGAAACTAAGTAGTTGTAATCTGTTGAAGGTGGAGGTATCACCAGTTTTCAGATTTCTTGGATCTAAAGAAGGAATGATTGACAGGTATTTTTCAAATAGGTCCTTGAAAGGTAAATGAAAATGATGAGGTCATAAAGGCTGAATGAAGAGGGCCTGAAATGATTTGGAAAAACAAGGGTATTGTGTTTTGTTTTGTTTTTTTTTCTTTTTTGTTTTTCTATTTTTGTTTTGTTTTGGGTTCTGTTGGGGTTTTTTTTTGGTTTGGTGTTTTTTTTTTTTTTGCACGGTTTGGGGACACGGATTGAGATAGCAACTTTTAAAAAAGCTGCAAAGTTACCATGCAACACCAGGGGGAGCCAGGGTGTCCATTTGCGAATACTGTGCTACTAACACCAATTCTGTAACTGCAGTCTTACATTATTAATGTTTTTCAGATTCCTGAGAAGCCTTCATCTGTTTTGTCTGACACTTGTCCAGAGTCTTGTCTGTAATTTCCTAATGAAAAATCTGCGTATTATCAAGATTCTGCCTCTTTTACCAAACTCTTTCCCCTAACCCAGCTTAATAAAGTTTACTGAAGATTCAAACACCTGTGGTTATTTTTAACACCTGTACAGAACAGCAAATAGTATCATGAGTCTAACATGAGGGAATTCAAGGTAATAGATTCTTTACATAATTGTATATACTATGGCTTTCTCTTCTGATTTAATTTTTTTAAAAATACTTTTTTTTCCTTCCAAAATATCTTTAATTTTGAACTAAAACAGATTTCCTCTATTCACCTACTGTCTAAAATGTCTTTTTGTCACCCAGAGATTCTCCACTTCCCCGCATCCCCCATTTCCCCTTTGGTCTCTTTCCTTCCCCCTCCCCCTCTCTAAACCATTGCTTTGAAATAAACATGGGTTATCCTCTCTTAACCCAGGCATAGAGCACAGGAAAGTGTCTGCCTGGAAGGCAGATGGAATCTTTAAAGCTGGCAAAATGACAACTGAAAACTGTGCTCAGAATAGTCGATAAGGACGTGGGCTCTTGTTCCAGTAGGCTATGCAGGTAGAAGACACTGACTCGGGTTGGCCAACTCCCAGGCTTTCAGCCAGTGGTGTAGATACACTGGATCCAGTCTGGGCTAAAAAAAGAGATTGGATCCTTTTGCTTGCTGATGGGGCTCAGGGCTTCTAATCTTTTCTCCATGCCCAGAGCTAATTTGCCACAATCTGACTCTTCTACATCCCATCGGAATGTTTGTCTTGGCACAAACCAGGCCAGGATCTATTAGGGAGAGTGAAAGAAGGAGTGGAGGGGAAGGGGAGGGAGTAAACTTTGCCTACATAAGTCTGTTGAAAGAATCAAAGAAACAGTGGTCACTGACTCCCCTGTTAGCTCCAAACACTAGGGGGTTGCCTTATCAGGCTTTGTTTTGCTGAGGGGTGGGGGTGGGGTGGGGAGGCAGGGGTTATTCAGCAAATTGAGAGTAGCAATGGTATAATTTGCCCGTCTCACCTCACTAGCCAAAAGGGTTTGTTGCTTGGATCAGAAAAGTCCCCTGGCAGAAAGGATAAGAAACAGACAGAGTGATTGCAAGTGACCTTCTGCCACGGAGCCACTAATGCGTATGAAATAATGGTTAGTGTTGGCAGAGCCCTCACTTACACAGATAATCTCCTTCCCTGTTTTTAGATTTGATTGCTGTGTAACCAGGGAAAAACTACCACCGTCACAGCCTGAGCCCCCAGAGCCACAGCCACTCAGAGAAGGCATTTGACCTTAAAATGGACCCTTAGCTCCTCCTTTCCTCAGAGAGGATGGCGAAGTAGCTTTGCTTTATGTGGGCGGGTGTTGTTTTTTTTTTCCCCCCTGGGCAAGCAAAAGTAAGGTTATTTCTTAGATGGCTTGTTTTTATTTTCCCTTTAAAAGGCATAGCTGGGACCAAAGGGAAAAGTTGTTTTTGGTTTTGTTTTTGTTTTATGTCAAGATCTTAAATTCAACTTCACCAGAAGAGGGCAAGGACTTCATCAACCATGAAGCAGTTTCCATCCGCTGAAGGTTGACAACACAGGTCTTGGAAATAAGTGGAAAAATTGGATTTGAAACTGTGGCAATGTGAGGTTGGGAGAATACTTTTAAGGGCTGCTTTCAGATCATAGGACACATTCACCAAAACAGTGGAGTTTCCCCCAAAATGTGCAGCCCTGAAAAATTCCCCTGGATCAGAATAAAGAGAACAAAGTTTTAAGATGGAGAAGAGACTAGAAAGACAAAGATACAAGAAGAGAAACAAAAGATGGACAGATTGACCAAGAGATAAAAGAGAGAGGAGAAGAATCTGGAAGGTGTACAAAGAGACAGAGAGACACAAAGAGAGATAAGAGACCAAGAGAAGGAAACAGAGAGGCAGAGAGAGATAAACATAAATAAATAGAGAAAAACAGAGACAAAGAGATACAGAGAGGATGAAACAAAGAGACTGAGAAAAAAACAAGAGACAGAGAGGGGTGATCAGAGAGTTGGAGAGAGGGTGGGGAGAGAGAAAAAATGCAAAGAGATGAGAAAATAACAGAAAGGACAACAATATACACAAAAAGGAAGAAGGTAAGAGGCAGGGAGTTGAAAAAAAGAGAGAAAGGAGAGAAAGAGAGAGAGAGAGAAAGAGAGAGAGAGAGAGAGAGAAGTAGTGACAAGAGATAGAGACAACTGCAGAGATAAGAAAAATAACAGAAAGGATAATAATACACACAAAAAGAAAAAAGGTGAGAGAGAGAATTGACAGAGAACACCCAGAAAGAGTAAGAAAACAAAGAAAAGAACAGAGGTATGAAAGGAGAACGGGAAGGTATCATTTTTACATTGAAGGAAGAATTGTATCTTCTCCAATGTCAGCAAGAAGTAGCCTTTCCAGAGACTGAGCTGAAATGGCCACCATGACCTAAAAATTGCTTTTTCCAACTGACAGTGATTTATTGACTCTTCTCTATAAAAGAACTCATTCAACAGTTAAGTCGTTTTGAGCCCTGCTGCCATGTGTTCTCCTCATTACAGGGTTAGCATCTTTAAGGGGGATTTAGACATTAAAATAAAAAAAAATTTTTTAAAGTGAATTTCTTGTTGAGTTCTGTGGTGCATACTGGGTTTTGTTTTATTTGGTTTTGTTTTACCTCTTCCTTATACTTTAAACAAATTATCCCGATATGAAAACACACATTAACTGAATTGTCCTCCTTTGAAAACTGTCCAGATGCACCAGGGTCTCATTAAACTGCCAGAGACCAGTATCTGATCTCTTCCCAACTCTGATTGGGGGCAAGGTGACTCGCCTTAGATTTATATAACCTGGAAATGACAATGTAATTTCCTGTGTCAAATAGTCCCAAAATGATTCTCTACATAAAAAAAAGGAATCAGCTACCAAGACTGGGGGGTGGGGGGGAGAAGTGATTTGAATTTTATTAACTCACTAACACTATTGGGACTCTTAGAAAGGTAGCTTGTAGCAACAATTACAAAGGTTTGGGTTTAATGAGTCAGTAACACTTTCTGTTGTTCTCCCCTCCCCTCGTTAATGCCCCATCCCCCCAGTCCCAACAGTGAATCAATCCGGGTTTCTAAATGATTAAAATTTTTCTTCCTCTATCACCTAAATAAAATGACACCGAAAATTAGATTCCATTAGGAATAAAACACAACAACAAAGCAGTCTGCTTGCCTTTGTAATTCAGATTATCAGCTCTAACCTACAAGGGAGTTTTGGTATCTGCCCTTTGCATAAATTGGTCAACACTGACTTCCCTCAAGAGGTTAACCCTTTCTGACCTTATTGGCTCTTTTCAACGGAGACCCACTCAGCATGCTTCCCAAACTTGGGCCCTTTAAGACTGCTTATCAAAAGTTGCCATCGGTACCATTAAATGGAAATAGGAATCAGTATGACCTTGGATGTACTTAATTGTATCCTTTATCTCTTTTAATTAAGACTTTAATTAGGGCTTTCCTGTAATTGGAGAGGTTGAAGAAGAAAAAAAGCTCTTCTACAAAATGGACCCAAATCCTCCATTTGCAAAATGTAATGTTTACAATTCCTCCCAGAAGTTTCCTGTCCTTCAAGAAATCAACAGCCAACCACACGAGGGAGCCCCAACATCTGGGGTTGTACATTCTATGGGCAGGAACCGTGTGCCATTGTTTTAATCTAACGCTGAGGACTGGCCAGGAGAAGGTTAATATTGGGGCATTTATTGAATTTACTAGACACTTTTCAAAGGAATACCATTGGTTTCAAAGGAATACCAGTGAGATGGGACATAAAGAGAGTAGACGTCCCACTTAGTCCTCTAAGCCCCAGTCCCCAACATTCAACCTTCATGTTCTTTTCTCCACCTGGTGGGAAAGTGTCCCTCAGATGATACACGATCATTCTTGTGAAGTATGGTTATGCTGTCATGACAATCATAGGATCATAGATCTATTGACGGAAGTATCCTTATGGGATATCTGGTCCAATTTTACAGATGAGAAAACTGAGGCACATAGAGGTGAAGAGATTTGCCCCAGGTCACATGCACAAGAAGCGTGGAGCAGAAGATTCTGATCCAGGTCTACAAATCCAGCCCTCTGAGATGACACTAATGATATTTACATTTCTCTACGAGTGTGAAAGACCAATATCCCCTGAATACCTCTGCACAGTACACAGCAAGAGCTAGATTCTCTAGAGAATGGACTTTCATTTCTTTTTTGGGTCATGGACCCATCTGGCAGCCTATTAAAGCTTATGGATCCATTCTCAGAATAATGCTATTAAACACACAAAAGACAGCTGGTGGTGCAGTAGAGTGAACTCTAGGCCTGGAGTCAGGAACACCTGACTTCTAAAGGAGCCTCAGACCCTAGCTGTGGGTACCTAGGCAAGTCATTTAATCTCTGTCTACATCAGTTTCTTCATCTGTTAAACAGGGATAATAATAGCACTTACTGCTTAGAACTGGCATGAGGATCAGATGAGATAATAATTGTGAAGAGCCTGGTACATAGTAAATTCTATATAAATGTTAGCCATTATTATTATTAAAATACATGGGATTACAAAGAACTAATTGTATTGAAATATAGTTATCAATATAAATATAATTGGGCAGTTAGGAGGCATAGTGCATAGAGCTGCCAGGCCTAGAGTTAAGAAGACACATCTTCCTGAATTCAAATACTGCCTCGGATACTTACTAGCTGTGTAACCCTGGGCAAGTCACTTATCCCTGTTTGCCTCAGTTTCCTCATCTGTAGAATGAGCTGCAGAAGAAAATCTTTGCCGAGGAAACCCCAAATAGGGCCATGAAGAGTCAAACTCGACTGAAAGATGACTGAACAACAGAATAGTTATAAAAATATTTTTAAAAGACAAATTCACAGACTCCAGATTAAGAACTCTCCTGCTTAGAAGGCGTATAAAATTACAGAATTTCAGTATGGAAAGACTCTCTAGATCACCCAGTCCAATCTCCTTAATTTACAGCTGGAGAAACAAACTCAGAGCCATGAAATGCTTTGCCTAAGGACACACAAGTGACCGGGCAAAGACCTTGAACCTAAGTCTTATTATTCCAAATGCTTATTATTCTTTTCACTGCTTCCTTGCCCACAAAAAACAAAAACAAAAAACCTTAAGTCAGGGAGACAACACACAGACAAATAAAAATACTATTTTAATACAAGACAGTATGGGATTTAGCATGGTAAGAAGCTCAGGGGAGAGAGCCATCAACGACAGCAATAGAAATTCACATACCACTTTGAGGTTTGCAGAGAGCCTTTCTTACAAGGATCCTATGTGGTCAATTGGACAAGTATTACTATCTTGATTTCACAGGTAAATCGTGGGTTGAGGTGGCCAAGAAAACATCTAAACACCCCCTAGAATAGATAGGTTTCAGATATGTAGAAGGACAAGCCTCTTTTATGGTGTAGCTAGGAAAGAAACACTTCCTCCATCTGGAATTGCTCTATCAATGTGAGTATCTATCATTCAAGGAAGGAAGACAAATGAAAGAAAGAAAAGAGATGATCAGAACACATTTAGAAGACAGGGAAAAGGTCAGAGTGGTAGATGGGCGGGGGGGGGGGAGAAGCGCAGCATTTGAACTCAGGACCTTGGTTCTGAACGTTAGCTCTAATGCAGCAGGGATGAGTTCCTTCCTCGAGCCCCTCCTCCCCCCCCCCCATTTGGGATATTTCTCAGGGGGTGGAGGAGCACCTAGGTTAGGATGGCGCTTGGGCTCCTCCCTTGGGTTCCCAGATAACTATCCAGAATTCAGAGTGGAGCGAGGAAGTCAAACCCCTGCTACCTCAACAATTAGGGGCTGTGGTCAAGGCAATCAACATCCATCGGCTTCAGTTTCTCATCTCTAAAATGAGGATAAAAACAGTTACTCCACCTATCCCACAGGTCCTGGTACAAACACTGCAGATCTCAAGGTGGCATGTAGATGTCAATCGTCGTCATCATTATTCATGTTTATCATTGTTACTCGCGTGAGGGGGATCACATAGGAGAGTAATGGGAAATGATGTAGGAAAGAGAAGATCACCTTAAAGAGGGCCTTGAGTGCTAGGATAAGGAGTTCAAGTTTTATCCTCCTACAGGCTCTGCAAAATCGCTGAAGGTTTAGCTACATGGCAAAAGCGTGGTTTGGGACCAGCAGTGTTTGCCAGGCCACCTACCAAGTTTGTCCTTTGACTGGTAGCTGTAGCCTTTGTAGGGTCAATTGCTGCCTCTGACAGCCTCTCTGCCTCTCTTGTCTCTTCTTGCATGCCAATTCTTGTAAGCATTCATTCAGCAAACATTGAGCCAACCTTGCAAAGTGGGCCAGGGACATGAGCAGAACGGGGACAAGCCTGGGGGGAGGCCAAGAAGGAACAGTTGTGTTAAATTGTTCCAGTTGCTCCCTTAAGCTGTGTCTGAGTCACAGAATCCCACAAGATCAGAGTCGGAAAACTCTTCAGAGATGTCTAGTCCAACTCCCATCCAAAGCATGAATCTTCTTGTACACACTAGGCATTCGATAAATGTTGATTGAAGGAGCATTTTCCCTGTAGGGCAGGTTGCAGAGACTGGGTTATCCTCTGACTGAGAAAGCAGCTAGGTTAATTTCCTATCCAGGCAGTGTTGTAATAATAATAATAATAAGTTATTATTATTATATGGCATTTAAGGTTTACAAAACATTTTACCTATATTGCCCAGTTTTGTCCTATTTATTATTATTATATGGCATTTAAAGTTTATAAAACAGTTTATATAGATTGCCTAATTTTGTCATATTTATTATTATTATCATTGTATGGCATTTAAGGTTTACAAAACATGTTACATAGATTGCCTAATTTTATCTTCCTTCTGTTATTCACTACACATGTGTCAATTTGCTTCCCTGGGCCTTGGTTTCTTCATCTATAAAAAGAGTGGGGCTAGATGACCTCTAAGATCCCTTCGAGCTCCATCTATGATCATAACTAATCAATAAACATTAATAAACTCTCAGGCAAAGAATTCTACCAGGCACCAGGCTCCTTTCCTTTCTGCAGTTTAGAGTGTCTAGTAAAAGAGAAGATAACTCAGAGCTAAGCTCCTCCCACCTCCTGCTAGAGAGGAGAGTCCAACCGAAGTGAAGAAAGTTGGTTTGTTTTCTGCCCTCTAGGATCCATATCTAACTGTGTCATCAGCCGGGTGAGAGATTGTCTGATCCAGTCTGGGTCTGTGCATTTAAGGAGACTGCGGGTCACAAGTGAAGCTTGGGGCCCCTGCATTAGAGTCCCCACTTGTCACTCCTGTCAATATCAATCTGCGAGAACTTGATCAATATCTCCCATTCTTTCCCACTGTTAACACCTAACCTGACATCTAAGCATCACGTCTAAGTCCAGGGCTCCACTGTCTGCTATTGACTTGTGAGTGTAGAAAAGTAAAAGTTTCGATATTTATTCCCTGAGAGGGCTTCATAGTGTAATGTAGTGGCTAGGGCACTAGAATTGGAAGAAGTCTGATCAAATCCCTCCTCCAATATCCTAGACACTTCAACTCTAGGTCTCAGTTTCCTCATTTGTAAAAAGATGAGGTTAGACTCCATGGGTTCTAATGTCTCCTCCATCTCTCAACTTCTCATGATGGTTCCCTACCTGAGGCCTCACCTGCCCTCTGTACCCCTGCCCCACCCCTCCAGCTTCATGTAAGAGTTCTCTTGCCCCCTTCCCCACCCCTTTCAGCTCATTTCACAGTGTGACTGGCAATGATTAAAGAATAAGCAGCCTTACTCTTCTGTTGGCTAACTCCACCCCCCACCCCCATATTTGCCTGCCAGTTGTTCACAGTAGCTTAGCAGTTTTAAGAACACAAAAACAGGAAATTATGCACTGGTCCTGACTACAATTTTTAAAAAGCCCACATATTCAAATCCTTCACTATAAAGATTTCTTCAGTCTTCAAAAACTGGAGTCTCGAAGAAACTCTTTCCCGAGGCTCTCTGATTTTGCTTAATCATTTCCTTTGAAAACTTATAACCTCTTTGACCATTAAGAAAAGAGGTCAGAAGAGGGTGGCTGAGAACTGAAGCAAAACAAGACAGGAAATTCTGGATGCAAGCTCAAATGCTTTTCTCTTTTAATCCCCTGGTGCTCCAGCAGTGTGAGATTAGAGTTCTGGGAAATTGCTCATTGTCTGAATAATGACCAGTCTAGGACATTCTTTTACCGTTGATGCTAACAGATCCAAAGGAACATTTTCTTGCCTTTAGTCTTCTAATGATTACCTGGTGTTGGATGAATATATACTGCAGGGAAGTGTTAGGTGCCTACTAGGTTGGCTAAGTGTCAAATTCTGGAGTGCAAATAAGGAAGTCACATCTTTCTTTGGATCTCAGTTTCCTCATCTGTACTAACTAGATGACCTCCCAATTTCCTTCCAGTTCTAAATCTAAAATCTCATGATCATTTCCCAGTAATAAGAGGAGGAAAAACTACATTGATTGATGTCAACCATATTACTGAGGGGGTGAATGGGAGAGGAAGAGATAAAATGTATACCCAGAGAAGGAAATACAAAATATGTAGAGTTATCCCTTCCACATCTCAGGGCTTAGAAGCATGGCACCCCTGCAATCTGGAAAAATCAATGTAAAATTTTTTGCCCCACCCTTCGTACCAGAGAAGAAGTCTGAATTACTATGGTATTAAAAGACAAAATACATCGATATCATACAATACCATACATATATCTTATGCATTTCTGAGTTTCTAAACATTTTTGGTATCATCTGGGGCTTTTGCAAAACTCCCAAAAAATCCCCATTTAATTTCTTGTGCTGACTGGTGATATATTGAAACCCTGATGGGGAAAGTCACAATGTGGAAGGGATAACTGTACAAAGAAAGTCAAGGTAGTTTAAGAAGGAGGAAGCATTTTATTCATTTCAAAAACAGATGTAGAAGGCATCTTTTTTTTTAAGATGTTCTTTTTAAAAGAGGGAAAGAGCTCTAACAACTACAGAGATTGGGGGAAAGCTTCCTGTAGGAGGTGTTACTTTATTTATGCTTTAGAGAAGGTGAAGGAGCCTAAGAGACAGAGGTGAGGAGGGAATGCACTCCAGACACAGAAGTGCATGGGGCTAGAAACAGAACACTGTATACTAGAAATAGATAGCAGGTCAGTTTGACTGGAAAGAAGAGTTCATAAAAGGGAGGAATATGAAAGAAGACTGGAAAAGTATAAGGTAGCCACACCGTGAAGGAATTCCAAAGCCAGTCCTAGAAGCAATAGGAAGCCATTGAAGGTTTTTGAGGAAGGGAAACAATCTGACCGCTGTTTGGAGGATGGAATGGAGATGAGAGAGATTAGAAGCAAGGAGATGAGTCAAGAGGCTACTGAAGTAGTCCAGGGGAAAGGTGACAAAAGCTTGAACTGAGGTAGAAACTGTGAACAGAGAAGAAGAGATGGACGCCAGAGGGTTGTGAAGGTAGACTCAATATGGCTTGGCAATTGATTGAATAGAGGCGTGGAAGAAAAGGGAAGAGTGGAAGATAACTCCAGCCAATTCTTCTGAAAGAAACATTTTGGGATGATTAATTTTAGAGCTCTTTGTGTGACCTTGAAAAGATATTTTAAAAACCTTAAAAAAAAAAACTGGTTAATGACAAAACTCTCACTAGCCTTTCTCAGGCTTAGAAGTGCCTCACACACAAAGTGGGTGGATGTGGGGGCAGGGAGTGGGTGTGGGTGGGAAAGATTGTTTAGGATCCACTTCCATTTCTTACTTTCCAGGTGCAGGCTTTGTCCTGGGACTGACTTCCTGCTCTGGGCCTGTGTACCTGAGCTCAACTGCAGAACAGTAACAGATCTAAGTTGTCCCCTAGTGACCAAAGCACAAGAAAAACCTTTTGTGCCCAATTTAGACCCCAGAGTGAGAGAGCTGCCTTAGTCACCAGACTAGGTAGAGACCAGGGCACATTTCTTTACTTAGGTAGCAGTACTTGAGTGGGTCAGGCAGCATTTTTATCTATGTAAGGTATCATATGTCCTATGAAGCATTACACAGGACAAGAGAGAGCAAAGAAAGCAAACATATAAGCAAATTCCACAAGCAGGGACACAGCACACTACAGCTACCCTCATGTATGTGTAAGCATTCAGGGAGTTGTTGGAAATGCTTAGGGGATGGCATTTTGATAAGAATCTACCACACAGGCATTTAAAAATAAGTCAGCTTTTCATAATTCATTATTTCTGAGTTATTGAAATCAAGATTACGTAGCATTTGTTAGAATTCTGGGGTTCTACTTCAACAAGAACGTGAAATAATAATAACACGTTTATCTGACATGTCAAATTTGTACTTTTTAAACAAAGTATGTGTTATTAATCCTTTTTTATATCACAATAATTTGTGGAAATATTTCCCCTTTCCCCTCAAAATTGACCTCTCATCCCCGAAACAAAAAAAAAAATATCGTTGTTGTCCAGTCATGTATGACTTTTCATGACCTCATTTGGGGTTTTCTTGGCACAGATACTGGAGTGGTTTACCACTTCCTTCTCCAGCTCATTTTACAGATGAAAAAAAAAATGAGGCAAACAGGGTTAAGTGACTTGGCCAGGGTCATATAGCTAGTACCTGAAGCTTGATTTGAACTTGAGTCTTCTTGGCTTCCAGGTCTTGCACTCTATCCACTGCACCAAAGAAACTTGACTGACTATCCCAGAATCAAAGAATTTAAGAATTTGAGGGGGCAGCTAGGTGGCACAGTGAGTAGAGTACCGGCCCTGAAGTCAAGAGGACCTGAGTTCAAATCCGGCCTCAGGCACTTGACACACTTAATAGCTGTGTGACCTTGGGCAAGTCACTTAACCCCAATTGCTCTGCCCTTCCCCCTCCAAAAAAAAAAAATTGGAGGTACCGCAGGGGCCATCTTGTCCAACCCACATATAAAAGGAATCTTCAGTATAACATTTCCAACAAATGGTCCTCCAGCCTCTACTTAAAAGCCTCTAAGGAAGGGAAACCCACTGTGGCAGCCCATTCCACTGGTGGAAAATATATACAACCTTCTGCCCTAAGAGTCTGATGAGAGGAGGGAGGTATGCTTCATTATCTCTTATCTAGGGATCACGCCTGGTTTTCTTTTGGTAATCTTTGCTTTTAAAACATGCTAAACATTGTGTGCATTTTTTTTTTGTGGTTCTATAAACCAATCAATTCATCAACAAGTATTTATTATGGGCCTACTATGTGGCAGGCACTGTACCAAGTACTTTGCTGACAAGATCTCATCTGATACATAGATAAGAAGGGCCCACCACCATCCCACCCCTAACCTGTCCATGTAAAAGGGATCTTACCCCACTCCACCCCACACATAAACTCAATTTTCCCATAGTCCACAGTATCAATCCATCCCTTGAGCCTTCCTTCTTCCCCCTTGCTTTCATAGTTATTGTGATAATATCATATTATCTATACTTGTGTTCCCCTGGTCCCATTAGACTCCAGACTCCTCCAGGATAGGCTGCTGGTGTTCTATCTGTCTTGGCAATCCCCACATCTTGCAAGGAATACACTCCTCAGTACTTTACTGAACCTGTGATTTCATTCATGAAGGTCCTGTTTCTTCCCTCCACTTGTACAGACTATAGGCTACCCATGCCCTTTTGTCCTGGATGAGTACTATGTCCTCTTCCCATAAATACTTCGCAGAAAAACCACCAGATATGCTTCAAGTCTTCCTCTCATCCTTTTACACTCAGGCTGTCCAAGTTCTACCCCTTGCTCTCAATGCATGCCTGCGTTCTTTTCCAGTTGTACATGTTGGTTGAACTTATATAGCTGGAAAGCATCTTTGGGATAATTGAATCAGTCCTATTCATTTTACAAATGAAGAAACTGAGGCATAGAGAGTTAAAAAGACTTGTCTAAGGTCACCACAGACATATTATTTTATGAGATCTTTGGTCCTTCCATTTCTATCAATGGTGGAAGCACAGGCCACTAGATATTTGTCCATATTGATACCAGTGCAGTCTCGTTTAATGTTTGGAATTACTCCTACATAATCATATACTTGAATATTTCAATCAATCTACAATCTCACTAGTGTAGATGCATGATTCCGTGGTGCAGATTCCCAACCAACCACATCCTCTTGTCCATATCCTACTGTAACTTCCTCCAGTTCCCTTAACATTGCATGGATGCCAAAACAGCACTCAGGCTCTCCATCTGCTATCCTTACTCTTGCCCCATGACTGGCCTATCTCATTTTCCATTCATACAGCTATTCGAGTCTATCTTTTTAGGCTGTTTTTTGCACACAGTTTGTCATTGGTAATAGGCTGCAGTCTAGTTATACCCATGGTGCGTCTCTCCATTGCCCTTTGGATGACCTGCGACCTCGATTCCTCGGAGACTGTGGCATTCCATGATTCACAGCCATACTGCATCACAGAAGAATGTTGGTGTTTTCAAAGATGGCGTTCTGTTTCAGGGAGAAGCTCAGGGTCAATGAAAGTGTCCTGAAATTTCCCAAATGCAATTCCATCTTCACTCTTCCTCCTACTAAGTTCTGGGTCCAATTCACAATCCTTTTGCAGTGTCCATCCAAGATACATGTACTGGTAGACCAGATCTTTGGCTGGTTCACCCAAATCAAGTGGATCTCACAGTCTAAACCACAACAATAATGACAGCTAACATTTATTCAGAGCTTTAAAGTATGCAAAGCATTTCATATGTATTTTCTCATTTGATCGTTGCCACAATTCTTATGAGGAGGGTGCTATGATTATTCCTATTTTATAGATGAGGAAACTGAGGCTGAGAGGACTTAAGGGACTTGCCCAAGGTATCACAGGTTGTTAAGTGTCTGAGGAGGGATTTGAACCCATGCTACTTGTGGTCAGGAAGAAGTGGCTTCAAATCTCTCCTCAGAAACTTAGAACCTGCAATACCCTGGGCAAGTCCCTTAACTTCTCTCATCCTCAGTTTCCTCATCTATAAAATGGGGATAATCATAGCACCTACCACATAGGGTTGTGCTAAGAAACAAATAAGATAACAAATATAAAGTAATTTGCCACCTTAATGTGCTGTAAAAAACCTAGCTGCTATTATTATCCACCACGCCACTTCCTTACCCAGGCTTTCTTGACCCTTTTTTTTTCCTGTGTGGAGAGTTATCATTCTTTTGAATGATAATAAAATCATAGCTTCCATTTGCTCAACATGTGAAATAAGGAGGGAAAGTATTATTTTTTTCATGTTGCAGGTCAGGAAATCGAGGAGCAAAGAAATTAAGGACTGTCCAGAACTTGATATCTGGCCTTCAAATTCCTGCCCCTAGTGTATTTCCACTGTAACACACTGACTCTTGAGGTACATTTTATCAATAGCTATATTTATTCCACATACATTCGTGAATTGTCTCTTATATGAAAGGCACTGTACTAGGTGCTGGGGAAAACAAAGATAAAAATGGCCTAGTCCTCGCCCCCAAGGAGTTTACATTCTCCTGGTAAAGATACAACATGTACACAGATAAATATAACACAAAGTAGAGGCAGTGGTGTGCTGGTAAAATGTTTAACAGTTGTCTCCAAAAATACATGGACAACACATTTTTAAGTTTAATACGCATCATTAATATTTTCTCCACCTCATTCTTAAGTCTAGACAATCAATAGAATAATAAATCAAGCCGTGATTTGTAGCATTTGCTGATTTCTGAGGTGAAAATGCTGATACTGACGACTGAATGATAAATAAGGTTTCGTAAGCAAGTACAAGCTGGCTCCAGTACAGCATTGTGTAGAGAGTTGCACAGATAACTGAGAGATCCAGGCAAAGGCCCTTATGGAAATGAAGTGAGATGGGAATTTAAGTGAGTAAGTAAGATTACAAAATGAAAATAAAATTACCAAATGATTTATGTGTCTTAACGAGTTCATTTTCTTCCCATGAAATTGTGCTTGTCATTTTTTTTCTTTGGGGGGCACCTAAAAAATCTATTAATCAATGATAACTGAGACCCCTCTGAAATTTAGTCTTCACTGAACACACACTTAGGAATTGTATTATTTCAATGAATCACTCTTATGTGGACCTCAATTCTTTTGCTTACAAAAAAAAGTTGAATTAAACTGTGTGTACACTTTGACCCTGCAATACTACTACTAAGCCTATACCCCAAAGAGATTAAAGAACAAGTAAAAGGATCCATATATTCAAAAATATTTATAGAAGGTCTTTTTATTATGTTAAAGAACCAAAGGGTGTCCAATAGTTGGGAAATGGCTGAACAAGTCATGAGATGTAAATATAATACAAGACTATCGTCCTGTAACAAATAATGAAAGTAACGATTTCAGGTAAGCCTGGGAAGATTTGTATGAACTGATGCAGAGTGAAGTGAGCAGAACCAGAAAAATTTAAACACTAACAACAATATTGCGAGGACAACAGATCTTACAAAGACATAATAATTCTATCAATGAAAGGACCAACTAT
>CM053625.1:148100022-148139888 GCA_028646595.1 Phalanger gymnotis
GAGGAATGGAAAGTAGTCCAGTTTGTCTGGAATGTAGAGTATGTAAGGAGGATTGATGTGAAATCTGTCTGAGAAGAGGCTGGAGCCAAACTGGGCAGGACTTTACAAGCCAAGCAATGGGGAGCCACTAAAGCTTCTTGAGCAGGCGAGTGTCAAAGTCTAACTTTGAGGTCTCACCTCAGTATATCAAATACAAGTCCCAGAGGTTAGAGCTATTAGGTAGCTATTGCAACAGTCCAGGTGAGACGTAACACGGGCCTTAACAAGGGTGGTAAATCCTGTTTTTTTTTTCCTTGTTCCAGTGGAAACTAATAGTGGAATCATTAAGTAAGTGGGCATGTGGGTTAAGACAGTGGCAAAAGCAGGAAATTATTTCACTCCCAAGAAATTTCTTGAAAGTAGTCTGAGTAATTTTTTCATATCCAGTTGGACATATTTTCACTTCCAGGATGACTCACATGGAACACATACCTGTGAGCATGATATTACTTCATTTCTCACACACACACACACACACACACACACACACACACACCCTTTCCAAAATGCCAGTTGTGCTGCTTGGCTGAGCAGAACCAGAAGAAGTGAGAAATGACATTTCCACACAGGGGCACATTTTAATGAACACCTGTTTACATATCTGAAAACAAAACAAAAAAAATACAATTCATCAAGAGAGTGATTCTGTGAATGACACAGGAAGGTTCAGAGGTCATGGAGTTCTTTGTAATATGAATGTTGAGGAGCTCTATTCATTTTCTATTTAAGCCAGGCAAAGGTTTTATCATAAGCAGATTTCTGGTTATAATAGTGCATCTCCAGAGCTACCAGGGTTGAGGCTGTCCCAAGAGTGGCTCAGAAATATCTCCAGCTTAGCCCTGTCCTACTGAGATAATAATGTCCTCACCTCTTGGGGCCTTCAGATGACTTCTCACAGGTTTGAATCACTGACTCCAACCTCCCTCTTTATCTAGCTTATCCAGTCTTGGCCAGCTTTGTGAGGCCAGTAATTCTCATAGGGTCATAAGATTTGACACAAGAAGAGACCTTAAAAACCACCTTGTCCTATTCTTTTAATGTATAAATCAGGACACAGAGACCCAGAAAACTTTGGTGATTTGCTCAGGGTCACATCGCTAATTAGCCTCAGGTTCTTCTGACTCCAAATTCACTGCTCTTTTCACTTTACCAGGCAGCCATTGGCTATCCTGTAATTTGGCCATTATTATTTCATTTTATTTATTAACATTGGCATAAACAATTTAAATGGGCCTACTGCCTTACTATATACATTTTCCATGCTCAACAAATATTTGGAAATTAACTTATGCTACAACACAATAAATGCAATAACAGTACAGTGTATATCCCTAAAGTCTGGACACATAGGCAAAAATGCATATTTTCAAGAAATGAAATGAATGAAATTTTCAACATTTTATTTAATCGGAATATTGACAGACCTTAGCCCCCTTGACTTCTTTTTCTGGGGTATGCTAAAGAAGAAGGTGTACTCAATGAAAATCACAGATGCAACACACTTGATTGAAATTGACAGCAATGTGGAGTTATTGCATCAAGTTCACAAGAATCTTGCAAAGCGCATCAACCTTTGCATCACAAATCATAGAAATCATATTAAAGATGTTATTTGTTAATACTCCAATTAAATAAAATGTTGTTGAAAATTTCATTCCTTTCATTTCTTGAAAATATGCTTTTTTTCCTATATGTCCAGACTTTAGGAACATCCTGGATAATGATCACTCGGTTAGTCAATAAGGAGAGTCTTTGCCCTGGTTATTTCCTTCACTTGAAATACTTTTCAGCACCTTCTTCCAAATTTCTACCTGGCACAGTGGGTAGAGCATTGGACATGGAATCAAGAAAACCTGAGCTCAAATCCAGCCTCTGACACTTACTAGCTGTGTGACCCTGGGCGAGTCACTCAACCACTCTTGCCTAAAGTTTCCTCATCTATAAAATGAGAATAATAATATCACTTAAACCCTCAGAGTTGTTGTGAGAATAAAATAAATTCATATTTGTAAAGCACTTTGCAAACCTTAAAGCACTATAAAATGCTAGCTATTATTTTTTTTTAGGCAATAGGCATTAAGTGACTTGCCCAAGGTCACACAGCTAGTAAGTGCCTGAGGCCAGATTTGAACTCAGGTCCTCCTGACTACAGCGCTGGTTGCTCTATCCACTGTACGGCCTAGCTGCCCCTGTTCTCCTTTAAAGCTCAACTCAAATGCCAAATCTTCAAAGCTCTCCTTGACCTCCAATCTTCCCTCCTTTAATGACCCTCCCTCAATTCTGTGTTTCTCCCTCAAGCACCCAACACAATGCTCTACACAGAGAAGACATTTCATAAGTGTTTATCAAAGGAATGATAAAACACAACTCTTGTAAATTTGAAGCATTTTTGGACACCTGGCCTTCCTTTCCATCCTTAACAATCTTGACCTGGTAATTAGCCCTCAAATCCCCTTCTCTCTCGTCCTATTTCTAGTTCTGCCTTGCCAAATCCCAGCCACCATCTGCCTTCTTTGTGCCTACTCCAGGGCTGCTAAAAGCTATTGGAGAATGTCATGCAACCACAATACTGGGTCCCCTACTAATTTATGTGATCTAATCTCAAAGAAGATCTCCCAGCTACAGGGTAATCTTTATATTTTTTTTTCCATCCAAGCTATTGTAAGTCTCTTCTTTTCTTCTCTAGCCTCTCCCTAACAATAGACACCTCAATTACACACCGACACGTTCATAGCTTTGATCTTGCTGTGACCCACAAGGGCTCTACTTTTATGACCATGAAGCATGAAACTCTTCTAACTGATAACAATCTTTTATATTTCCATCTTTTTCTATGCCTTACCCCTAACTTGGACCCTTAATTCGATTCTTTGTCCTCATGGTTCTCCAGTCTCTCCCTACTTGGTTCTTCCCCAGGCTATCACAGCTACTCTGGCCATATTGTCTTTCCTTCCCCATCCCAAGCCCTTGGTGAATCAGTCCAATTCAGTTCTAGCCTCTGCGGAGGAGATTTTACGTGTGTGTGTGTGTGTGTGTGTGTGTGTGTGTATCCTCTCTTGTCCTACCATGCCTTGCCAAATTCCAACCTTGAAATGCTCCCAACAATTGCCTCCTTTGCTCTGATTTACATGCTACTGAACAGAGCTGGTGAAAATCGTGGAACCATATCGATCAGATCTGTTACTAATTTATGTTTCATAATCTCGACTGGACCCTCACTGCAAGACAGTAAACTTTTTATACATCTTTCATCAGTTCACTATCCCACTGACAAGAGCGGCTATTCCAAAACTTTTCATCCCTTCTTAAACCTCTCACCATACTTCCCCTACCCACTCTCTCAACTGATGACCCCAGTTCATATTTCATTGGAAAAAATGAGGCCATTCTACGAAATCCCCCTCTTCCCCTCTACACCTCTTCTCACATGAGTCAGAAGTATTCCCACATTTTCTTCTTCTTCATCACTGTCTTACATGATGAGATGGTTCTTCTCCTTCCCTTGTATATGTACCCTTGCTCAGATCCTATCCTGTTTTCTCCAGCTCATTACCCACACTATCAGCCCCGCTTTCTCTAACATTCATTCTCTACCTATCTACTGGCTCCTTTTCTGCTGTCTACAAACATGCCTGACATCTCTCTCATTGTAAAAAAAAAAAAAAAGCCCCCACTTGATGGAACTATAGCTACCAGCTCTCACTCTATGTGTATCTATTTCCTCCTCTTCTCTCCTCTGGCTTTTAAACCCAAATCAATCTGGATTCCTGTTTTACCATTCAGCAGAAACTGCTGTCTCTAAAGTTACCAATGAACTCTTAATCAATAAATCATTTTTTTTTCTTGCAAATAAGCCTCTTTTATAACATTCATCTTTCCTGACTGCTCTGACTGCTCTGCTTTGGCAATGTTAATCACCAAGTGACTCTCCTTTCTCTGAGTTTTCATCATGCAGCTCTCTACTTCTTGGCCTTCTACCAGTCTGACCACTCCTTCTCAGTCTCCTTTGCTGAATCTTCAGCCAGGTCATAACCACTAACTGTGAGTATGTCCCAAGACTTCATCTTAGGCCTTTTTCTCTTCTCCCTGTATGCTATCTCAGTTGGTGATATGATCAGTGTCCACGAATTCAGCTATCATTTCTTTGCAGATGATTTCCTGACCTCTATATATCTGCCTTAATCTCTCTTCTTAGCTCCCATGCCACACCACTAACTGTGTTTTGGATGTTTGGATGTTCTGTGGGTATCCCAAACTCAAAATGTTCAGAAAAGATGTCATCATCTATCTCCCAAAGCCTCTCCTCTTCACAGCTTTCCTATTGCTATCAAGTGTCCTCTGAAATGCTTCAGTTCCCAATCTCGATGTCATCCTCAACTCCTCATTTACACACACCTCACCTATCCAATGTGTTATCAAGTCTTGTTGTTTCCATTTTCTTAATATCCTTTGAACATTCCCTTTTTTCCATTCACCTGATACCGGCCCTCATCACCAACTCCTTGCTAGTCCCTTCCCTCTAAGACAAGGAGTTCTTGGATCTCCAAGTGGGTGGAGATAGTGGGTCCATGGATCCCAATGAGTCCAAAGGTACATTTTAGGGGATCTGTGAATTTGAGTTGGAGAAAAAAAATTACATCTTCGTTTTTACTAATCACTAGCTAAAATTGAACATTTCCTTCATTTATGACTACAGATAACAAAACTTTTTCTGAAAAGGGGTTCATAGACTACCAAAGGGGTCCATGACACAAAAAGTTAATAATTTCCTCTCTAAGATTACTTTCTATCTACACTCTATATATCTTGTATGTATGCTGTTATTTGCATGTTCTCTGCCACTGGAATACAAGCTCCTAGAGCGGGGAAACTTTGGACCTTTTTTGTGTCCTCAGCACTAAATGCAGTGCCTAGAATATAGTCAGAGCTCAATAATTGCACATCAACTGGCTGACTGATCTACTTTACTGAGAAAATAGAGGCCATCTCTTACGAGCTCCTTCTTTTCCTCCACTGGATACCTCAGCCCTTCTCTATCATCTGCATTCTCTCTTTTGCTCCAGTATCTAAGGAAGAGGTGGCCCTTCTCCTTTGTTCAGGCCAATTTCTCCATTTGTACTCCTGATCATTGATGGAAGTATGAATGAATCAACCATCAGCTTTAATTAAGCACCCACTACATGCACAAACCTATAGAAAGAATAATCCTGGGTACAAATCTAACTTTAATAACTGCTTCCTCCTGGGTCCCTGCAGTCAAATTATTTAAAGTTTACATTGCAACTCATGTGTAGGCCCTCATAGGGACAGGGTATGGCATAGGTGATTGTTTCCTATACACAAAAGAAGTGTTAAAGAACACAGAATACTCATAGAGCAAGTTCATTGACAGAATCAGTAAAAACAGTATTCAGTACCTTAACCTACAACTATTGCTACAATCTGCTAGGAAGCCGATATTGGACTTCATCTGAAAACAAACATGGTTTGTAGATCTGCTGATGAGCTATTTTATGTTTGGCCTTAATTCTGCACTTTCTCCCTCAAAAAGTTCATGGTTCTGGCAAGCCAGCTCAGGGTCTTGGGCCCCTTCTCTTATCAGACTGGTTTTCCCAATGTTCTCCGAGTTGCTAGTCAGCTCCACAACCTGGACCCAGAACCTCCAGACCAGAGGTGAGGAACCTGTGGCTTCCAAGCTACATGTGGCCTTCTAGGTCCTCAAGTGTGGCCCTTTGACTGAATCAGGGCCACATTTGAGGACCTGGAGGCCAAATGTTCCCCACTCTTGCTCCAGACCTTTCAAATTCAGGAGGTCACCTCAAAGGCAGGACATTCACCTCCAGATGTTTACTTAGCTACTATGAAAATACAAATTAGAAAAGGTAACCAGGGGCCAAGGAAGAGGTTTGATTAGTTGTATATATGCTATAGGTGGAAGCTGCCATGGACTAGGAGGAAAACAATCACCACCAATCCCCCACTCCCACTCCATCACCTGTGATTTAGTGATGAATGACACTACTTGCCACGTGGAAAAGTTGGAGTAATAGAGCAATCTGGAAGAAGTCCCCCAGTCCTGTCCCTACCAGAAGCACGAAGGCACTGGGGCCATTGGGGGTTTTCTGTGTCACAGAAAAACTATGGGTCCTTTTAGGAATAAATCATTATATAGGTGCACATGGGTAGGAATTTTATCATCCCCAAAGGGACTAAGTGACAAGTCACACTTACAGTCTGCTGGAAGTAGGCAGGGAATATCTGTGCATGCCCTGTACAAGACAAACTACAGAAAATAAATAGAAGACACAGTCTCTGCCCTTAGGTGATTATGATCTACCTGGAAATCTAGATGACACAGTGGATAGAATATAGGACTTGGTATTAGGATGACCTGAGTTTGAATCTTGCCTTGGGCACTTACTAGTTCTGTGACCCTGAGTAAGTCACTTAACTTCTCTGTACCTCAGTTTCATCACTTGTAAAATAGGGATAATAATAGCACCTATCTTATACGGCTGTGGTGAGGGTGAAATTAGTTCACATGTAAAGCACTTTGTAAACCGTAAAGTGCTATATAAATGCTATTTATTATCATAACTATTCATTTATGCATGGTTATGTAATGAGTCCCATTAGTGCTAAGATGGCAAAAAGTGAGAACAGTTTAAAGCTAGGTGACTATTCAAAGTCTCTCTTCCCCAAATCCAGGTCATGCATAATAGCTCTAGAATTAGAGAACTTGCCTTTCAGGAACAAATCTGTAGAGAGAAGTTCTAAAAATTGGCTAAAAGCCAACACCGTTTTTTGGGTTTTTTTTGCAGGGGGGAAGGCGGGGCAATTATTTGTCCAAGGTCACACAGCTATTAAGTGTGTCAAGTGTCTGAGGCCACATGTGAACCCAGGTCCTCCTGACTCCAGGGCCGGTGCTCTACTCACTGTGCCATCTAGCTGCCCCAACACCATATTTTTATCCAAATTGAAGCATTCCTATTCCCATCACCTAACCTAGCATGTGAATAGAAAAGGGATTGACAGGAGGTAGCCCTGGTAATAACTCATCACATTATATACCCCTTTGCAACAATCCTGGGTAAAAAGTTCAAGTATTCTTATAACCATTTTACAACAAAGGAAACAGTCTAAGAAAAGTTAAGTGACTCATCCAAAGTCATTCAGTAAGTAACATTGGGAAAAGGGTTGGGATCCCCCAGTTCTGGCTCAGATTCCATTTGTCTTGCCACACTATTTGAAAATGTTGTTTCAAAAAGTCTGAGCTACTTCCATTCCCAGAATTACTCAAATGGGAAGGTGAGCGAGTAGGTGTCAAAGAAGGTGGTTTTCTGTGCTTGAGTCTTTACCCCACACTCAGCTCTCTGCATATGATGTAAGTGGTTCAGTGTTTGTTAGTCTAGGGAAACATCGATTTCTTTCTATTACCAGTGGAAGAAGTGAGCCCATCACAAGTCTATGTTTTGTCTTGTAGATTCAACAACACAAAACAGTCCCTCTGAGCTGGGAGGAGGTTGGCATTTATCATTCAGTGACTCAGGAAGCTAATAGTTCCAGGTTCCTTTGACTGCCTTGGAAACAGGATATGCAGGCTTGATAGAAGAAATGTTGCCAAACTTCCAGGATTTAAAAAGCCTGCCTCACTTGTCTCACAGGGGAGCTTCATGAGAGTTAGAGCTACCAAACATCTTAGATGGTATTTAGTCCTACCCTCTTTTTTTTAGAAGAGGAGAATCAGAGCCTCAGAGAAATGGAATAACTTGTCCAAAGTCACACAGTTAAGGGGAAGAGTCAGGATTTGAACCCTAGTCTTCAGATCCTAATTCCAGTGCTTTTTACTATCTTCTGTAAGTAGTAAGATTATCATCCCCATTTATACAAATGAGGAAACATACATCCAAAATGCTGAAAGAATTTGCCCAACACTCCCATCCAAGAAGCAAACCCAGGAGATCAAATTCCAAATCTCACACCTTTTCTACTTTACCACACTGTCTCTTTAATGTTACCCCTTGAGAAGATTTATTTTTAAACTTTTGTTGTCATTGTTTTCAGTTGTGTCTGACTCTTCATGACCCCATTTGAGGTTTTCTTGGCAAAGATACTGGAGTGGTTTGCCATTTCTTTCTCCAGCTCATTGTACAGATGAGGAAATTGAGGCAAACAGGGTTAAGTGACTTGCCCAGGATCACACAGATAGTAATTATTTTTAAGCTACATTTTCCCATATGAAACCAGGACACCTACACTAGTATCTCTCACTGTGGTGGTATTCTGACACTTCAAAGACCTGTGATTTTGTCACTTTCAGCACACCCTCTTCTGATACACAGCCCCTCCAAGCCTTGGCTGACATTCATTATGAGGTACTGTGGTTGAAAAATGCATAACCTTGTGGTCAACCAGATGATGAGTCTCCTCAGATTTAGCTAGACTAGCATTGACAGAAAGTCTGTCACCGGGGTTCCTCTCAAAGTCTTCCCAATGTGATCCTACCTGCCAGACTTTAGGCTCCTGGACTTGACCTTCCAAAGCTCAAAGTCCCCACCAAGCCCCTAATCAGCCCATGGAGAAGGCTATGAATCTTCCTCACAATAAAGGACGGCAATATTCAAGGGACAAGGAGTCATTAATATTTTCCTGTCTCTCTTAGAACGTAACAGCCCAGCCCCAGATCTGACAAGCAATATTTTTTGTTCAGTCATGTCTGACTTCCCATGACCCCTTTTGGGGTTTTATTGGCAAAGATACTGGAGTGGTTTGCCATTTGTTTCTCTAGCTCATTTTACAAATGAAGAAACTGAGGCAAAGGGGATTAAGTGACTGCCCCAGTCACACAGCTAGTAAGAAACACCAGTAAATGTCATAAGCTGGATTTGAACTCAGGTCTTCCTGACTCCAGGCCCGGTGCTCTATCCATTGTGTCATCTAGCTGTTCCCTCACAAGTAATACATCCTCCCAAAGAAAGTTCATTCATTCATTCAACACATCTTCGTTGAGCATCTCCCATGTGCTAAGCATTGTAAAAAAATACAAAGAAGATATATAAAGAAATATAAAGACATAGTCCAGACCTTCAAGGAATTTCTATTGTTAATGAGAAGTTTACAGCAATATATACATATATACATATACACACATATATGCACATATAGACATATGCACATACACACACACACACACAAATATATGCACACACATCCTTTTTCCAAGGCAGTTAAGGAGGCTGAAACTATTAACTTCTGGAGCCACTGAATGATAAATACCAACATCCTCTCTCCTTAGAGTGGTTGTTTTGTGTTCTTGAATTTACAAAACACAGATCGGTGTGTATGTATACTCATGCATACACACATACACACATATAATGCACACGTGTACACGTATTATATAAGAAACATATGTATATAATACACAAAACATATACACCTGACTTATACATGTAAGTATATGTACAAATATACACATGCATATATATATTTATATGTACACATAACAGTAAAATTCATACTATACATCTAAACGTACGCACATACACATGTACACACATACATTCATGCCTATAATATATACACATATATATACCCGAGCACACAGAATTTGTATAAACACCTATTCCTCTCCATGGATCCAAACAACAAAAGGCTGTTTTTGCCTATGGGAGCAATGCAAACACACTGGAAATCAGGAGCCCTGAATCCTTGTTCTGGCTTGTAGCTCTGCTCAGTGCATAACTTAGCTTATCTATAGAATAAAAGGTTTAATGATAATTTCTAAAGTCTTATCCAGCTCTAATATCTCTGCATACTTTTGTCCAGACCTCTGATTTCATTGGTTTAGGGAACTCCCCCCCAGGAAAGTCCCTCTACTAATGCTGATCTTAGCAACTGTTTTCCATCTCAGCCTTAGAAAGCTAACTGGGAAATAACTTTGAAGAACTAAGAACTTCTTCCTTTACATTCTTTACATCAGTTCCTTTGATATTCTTGACTTTTTGTTCTTCCAAAGGAATTTAGTTATTATTTTTTTCTAATTCAGTAAAGTAATTTTTGGTCATTTAATTGGGATGGTGTTGAATATATAAATTAGTTTACGTAAAATTGTCATGTTATTATATTGGCCCTGCTTACCCATGAACAATTACTATTTCTTCAATTATTTAAATCTGATTTTATTTTTATAAAAAGATTTTTTCATAATGTTGTTTATAGAGTTCTTGGGTTTGTTTTAGCAGTTATACTATGAGGTATTTTAAATTTTCTAGAGTTATTTTAAATGTTAGCCATCTCTAGGCCAGGAGGGGAGAGAGAAGGAAGGAGGAAAAAAGGGGGAAAATTTTACCTGATAACTTTATTATATATAAAGGAATAGCAAGTTGCACATAATAGATTTGCCATTTCATATGCAAAAGTCAATCAATTAATTAATTTATAAAAATAAGAAGAAAAAAAAGAACAACTAAGAATGCTGATTAGTGCAATAGCAATCATTATTCCAGAAGACCCATGCTAAAGCATGCTCGTCATCTCCTGACAGAGAGATAAATGGTTTCAGGATGCAGATTGATATATATATAGAGAGAGAGATATATATATATCTATATATCTATATATCTATATACACATAGATAGATAGATAGATAGATAGATAGATAGATAGATAGATAGATAGATAGACAGATAGATGTAGATGTACATACATGTGTTTAGACATGACCAATGTGAGAGTTTTTTTTTTCTTTTTTGCTTGATGGCATATTTATTCAAAATATTAGTATTTTCTCTTTTTTGTGACAGAGGTCAGTAGGATGGAGAGAAAATAGATATTTGTTGACTTAAAAAATTACATTTTTTTTCAAAGTTTCCTAGGACACTGAGTTAAGTGGGTGGGCCAGAATGGTGCCATCAATCCGTGTCGGATCAGGACTTCAATCCAAATCTTCTTGACTTTAGGATCAGCTCTCTATCCACTACTCCAAGTTGCCTCTTAGATGTCTGCAAATGCTAGGTATTTAATAAACGTTTATCAGATTGCACAGTACAGTAGAACTAAGCTCCTCGAAGTTGACTGTTCTGTTCTCGTCTCTTTATTCCCATAGCTTTAGCTTCATGTGTCTAATGAGCACTTAATAAATGCTTGTTGATAAATTGAATTAAAGTTTGTAGCCTATTATTTTTGTAGGTAGGAAGAAGCTAACCTGGGACTTGGGTCTTCTTTCTTGATATTTATTCCGTTTGATAAAAATCAATTCCAGCCACCAGGAAGAGCAACGAAGATAAAGAACTCCTCCCCAACACACACCCACACCCAGCCTTTAACTCTGAAAGGAAGCTAATGGCAAGGATGTTTATAAGTCATCGTTTACAAGAAGACATTTCATATTTATTTCAGATTGATATATACATATTCATCAGATGGTTCTAGCCCAGGCTAACCAGGAGAAAAACATGGCGAAATTGTATTTCTCTATTTCTTCTGTGTGCCTAATGCCTCTTCTATTCTTTGTCATAATAGAGGCCAGTTTCTAGACTGCAGTGATAACAGCTGACTCACTATGATACTATTTCACCCTATTCAGGATTCAAAGGCAGTGACTGTTTTGGTTACTTAAATTGAGTTAGACACAACCCCATTCAGATCGTTTTCTTCTTGGCTCAGTAAATCTCTTCTCAAACAACTGAGAGTTTAACTTGCTCTAGAGTACAGCAGTTCAAATTTAAGGAGATTTGCTGAACTCTGAGCTGCAGGAAGAGGAAAGTCACTATGCATTTGGTTCTGTGTGTGACTGCATTTCCTTTGCTAGCTTGGATCTCAAAATCTTCAGCATTGGAAGAAATGTCAATAGAAACACCACCACACACTTACTACTCTGGGAATAAACAAGAGCCCTTAATTAATGCTTTCTCAACAGCCTAATAAACCACATTTTGTCTGCTTCTTCTGGCCAATATGCCTTTTACCTGAGGTGGTAACTAGTGTACAGAAGCTAAGACAAAAGGCTAATAATTCGAGGCCAAACCTCCATTATCTGGTATTTTAGGATTCAGGATATTCAGGATTAGGGAAACGGAAAGAAGGTGAAAATTTCTACAAGATTTATGCACACATATATACATACAACTAGAATTGCTGTTATTTAGTCATGTCCCACACCCCATGGACCATAGGAGCCAATACCTGGGGGGTCTTCTGGGAAAGATGCTATAGTATTTTGCCATCTCTTTCTCCAGGAGATTAAAGCAAACAGAGGTTAAGTACATTGCCCAGAGTCACACAACTAGAAGTGTCTGAGACTTGAATATATACTGTTGGGGCAGCTAGGTGGTGCAGCACTGGCCTTGGAGTCAGGAGAATCTGAGTTCAGATCCTACCACAGACACTTGACACACTTACCTGCTGTGTGACCTTGGACAAGTCACTTAACCCCAATTGCCCTGCCTTCCCCCCTCCAAAAAAAAAATAGAATATACACTGTAATACTCTTAATTTTTCAGTGTTCTAATGGCTTCTTTCATTAATAAATTCAGCATATTTCTACTATTTACAAAATCTTTAAAATTATATCCCTATATTTAGAAGGTTAGGTTTGCAGAACTTGCATATGACTGTATCTATACATAGAAAAAGAAATAGGTGAATTGGAGCAATTTATCAAGATAATTAAGGACAAACACAATATCCCTTGAAAAATCCAGGGACTTGATTCAAGGGTATGTGTGGGCATGGAGGGGCGAGGGGAGTGAGGGTGGGGGGAAGTAACAAAGAGAGAATAGGAATTCATGACCTAAATAATCGAAAGAAATTCTAACAAAAAAAAAAAAACTAGCTGTGTGACCCCGGACAAGTCATTTAACTTTTATCTACTTCAGTTTCCTTATCTGCAAAAAGGGAGTAATAATAGAGTCTACCTCCCAGGATCTCTGTGAGGATAAAATGAGCTGGTGTTTGTAAAGTGCTTAGCACAGTGCCTGGCAATTAGTAGTTGCTGCTTAAATGCTTATTCTCTCCTTGTCCATTCTTTCTCATTCACTTATCCTGCCATGGTCTTCCACATCAGTAGGTGTTCCATTCTCAGGTTCTCCTTTTCTTTGTAGTCAAGGTCTTTCCAGATTCATAGTATTATATTACATTATCGAATATATATTTATAGCATTATAATACATTATAATATGCCATTACCTCAATGTGCCACGATTTGTTTACCCATTTTTCCCATTACTGGACGTTTAAGCTGATGCTGAGTATGGTTTTTTGTTGTTTATTGTTCATGATTGTGTGTTGTTGTTCATCCTTCATTCTCAAAGAGGACCAATGACGTCAGGAGGGTGACGTCTCAACTTTCAAGTGAATTGGATTTAAGTGAGGCAGAGCCGTGCAGTCACCAGCCTCACTCTATCGTCCAGAGTCATCTGAGTCCAGTGGCAAGACATATGTCAAGACAGAAGTCAAGATGACTTGTGATGACATCAGATAGAGTGGGAGATCTTGGCCTTTTTAAGCTAAGGTCGTTCCCAGGTCTCAGTTTGTCTGAGGTAACAGCCATTCAGCGATTAAGAATTGAGACAAAATATGGCCTACTTTGATACCATGAAAGAATCGATCCGGGAGGGGAAGACCCCCTCAGAGTTTGTGATTACATGTAAAGCTACTCTGACCATCTTTAGAGCAAGAATTTGTTTTTTGTTTTTTGTTTTTCATAACACTTTTCAGGGTATAGTGTCCACAGTGGAATTATTGGGTCACTCGGTTGAATCCTTTGCTTCATTTTGTGTCTGTGTACAGACTGACCTCTGAGTATGACGGCTGTTACAAAAGGGCAAACGGTTTCAATACCAGCTGTGACAATGTGTTCTGTTTCTGTTTATTTTCTAACCAATGATTCAAATACCATCTAGGTGAAATCAAGTTGTAGCAGATTACTAAATCTTTTCCCCTAAAGGCTAAAAGTATGAGCTCCTTCAGTGGTTTTCCCAACACTTTTATTCTTTCTCTCCATTGTTAGGTGATGATTTGAAATTTTCAACCCAATTCCCCCTCTCCTGTCTCAATTCCCCAAATGGTTTGATATCTTCTTTCAAATGCCATGTGTCTCTTACCCCCTCCCTTCCCAGTTCCCATCCCACCCCCCTCCACCACAGTTGGTAACACAGGAAAGCTGGCTGTAATTATAGCATTAGAAGAGAGTATTTCTAAAACTTCTCAATATGATTTTCATCATTTATCTGTGGCCTCCCTTCTTCTTTTTGTTGCTAACACCTCCAGAACATTCATTTGTCTATTTTTTTCCTGCTGATTAGCATAGTTGGATGTTTTAGGAGTTAATGACATCATTCAATAATGTTAGGAAAGAAGAGAACTTCCAAATGCATCATACTAGGTCGTAACTGAATATATAAAATATGGCAAAGCCACAGACAAAAAAAGGCTTTTTTTTTTTTTTCTGGTTTCTTGATCAGTCAAAAATTCAGCCAGGGTTCATTACACTATTGGGAAAGCCTTGGAAACAAGTTTCATGTAACTCTTCCAACGGCCCATCCCGGTTACAACATAAAGTGAGGGATATTTAATACTAAGTCAACTTAGATTGGAATGTGGGCAGACAATTTCTGAGCTCTTGAGTTTCTTGAGTCTAACCTAGTCAGGTAGGGGAGCATTTTAATATATTCCCAATGCTTCAAAGATGTCCTCAGAATCCATACTTTGGGGTGACTCAAAGAGTAGTTATAAAAACAACTTTCTACTACTCATGGTTGTTGTGGTGGTTGTTGTTGTTGTGTTTGTGCTTTGTTCTCAAAGAGGAGCATGGTATCAGGGAAATGATGACATGACTTGCAGTTGGGATTGAGAGAGGAAGGCTGTGCAAGGTCACCAGCCTCATTTTCTCCTCCAGAGCCATCTGGGTCCAGTGGCCTGATATTCGCAAGGACTATTGGAGATGGCCTACGATGCATGGGGAGACCCCAGCCCTTTCAGGCTAAGGTCAGGTTCTCACTTTGAGTTTCAGTGAATAGGCCTCTTTAAGGAGTTAATCAAGGGATGAACCCTTTAATAAAAATCAAAAAAAAAATCAAACTGGGAAGGGAAGACCTTAATTATACCATAAGCAGTTACTATTTGGTATTTAAGCAGTTACTGTAAATACCAAATAGTAACTGCTTGTGGTATAATGATAGCAAGGGACATTTATCTAGCACTGTATTTATATATTGTATATATAATGTATACAATAACTCATTTGAGACTCACAATGATCCTGTAAGGCATCTAAACCAAGGCTCCGTGACTTGCTAGTCAGTGGTGGGATTTGAACCTCATTTCCCTTACAATGTGAGACAGTGGAAAAAGTAATTCATTGGGAGTTACAGGGCTCTTGGGTCCAAATCCTGATTTGTCACTTACTCTGTGACTTTGAGCAAGCCACACAACTCTCTGGGCTTCATTTGTAAAATGAGAGGGATAGATTAAAAAAACCTTGAAAATCCCTTCCATTTCTAATAAATCTATGTTTCTATAATCCATGACCCAGGACCAGGATTCTACCTACAACATTACTAAGAACTGGCCCTGGATTCAGGAGACCTGGGTTTGAATCTTGGTTGTGACTTAGTAGCTGTTCCACCCTGGGCACACCTCTCCCTCAGCTCTCAGTTTCTTCATCTATAAAATGGGGATGATGATTTTTGTACTTCCTAATTCACTAGGATGTTGTGAGGAAGGTGCCTCAAACCTACCCTTAAAATACCATCACAAGGTGAGCTAAGGTGACTTTGATCATTATTACAAAAACACAAGCCCCCTTTTCAATGGCTATCCTAAGCTGTTGTTTTCAAAGTAAAGCTTTCTGTGTAACTGGCAAGAGCCTTCCTGTTTAATTCTGAGGCAAGTCTTAATCAGAATTTTTAGCCCAAGCTTGTGCAATACTCTGTCTGGATGGAAAAATTACAAGGTTCAGCAATCCCCACTCCCCTTTCCTAGGTTGTCTCTTTTCTACTGAATTGAACAATGAGAGACAGAGACAGAGAGAGAGAGAGAGAGAGAGAGAGAGAGAGAGAGAGAGAGAGAGAGAGAGAGAGAGAGACAGAGAGACAGAGAGACAGAGAGACAGAGAGAGACAGAGACAGAGACAGAGAGACAGAGAGAGAGAGATTCTCAAAGTGATCAAGCTGTTGCTTTTTCTTGCAAAGGGAAATCAATTTACTTAAAAGGAGTTTTAGCCCCTTTTCCTCTTTTTCTTCTAAAACGGCTTTTGTTACAATACTGGGACTTGAGTAATAACAGGACAGATCTCTGCACGGATTGCCTGCTCTCGAGGAGGCTTGCCCTGATTTCCGGAGCTCATCTGAGAGATTACCTTTTCCAAACCAAGCCCACATGACTCAGCCTTCTCCTTGGGCTGGGGATGAAATCCCTTGCCTAGTGTTTCGGTTTTATTTACCTTGCTTTCACCCCCTCCTGATCCCTTCCCCTTCTCCCTGCTCTGGCCAGTAGAGGGCACCTAGGTTTAACACCTCCTGGGCTCGGCTCTTTTTAAAAAAATGTTTCCACCACCATTGATTTTTCCCTCCAGCGATAGATGCTTTCTTCTATGAATCCGCGGTGTAAGGTAAGAGCTGACCCTTACAGACAAATAATGAAGACTTCCTGATAAAGGAAATGAGAAGTATGGGGGATGGTCAGGGGAGCCATTGCTAAGCTTAGGGAAATGGGGCGTCTGGGACTCTACCCTTCTCTTGGGGGAAGTGTCTAAGTTGTCAGCTTGTGGTTTGGCCTCACAGCAAAAAAAAAAAAACATGAGTAACCACCATTTTGCAGAATTCTAAGATGTCTGACATGGAGTGTGTAGAATCCAAGAATGATATCTGAGGTTCCCATAACTACATTACATTCCTAATTACATTCCTAACTCCCTGGTAAAAACTGATTGCCCTTTTCTCTGTTCTTGATTCTTATGGACTCTTTAAACATAGATTTATATTCCACATCTGCCATCCAACAAAATGGTGGGGCTCACTGTAGCAGATGGCACAAAGGTAGACTCAGAAACACCTTTAGGGGCAGCCCTCACTCTTCCCGTCCTACCTTGTGGGTTCACTTTTCTTCAAAAATTCCTTATTACGCCCTTCAAAGAGGAGGTACTTTAATAAACGCTTTTTGATTAAATTTGTACATGCCCAATAATCCCACAGTAGAGAAGAAATCAAGTCTGACTTTTCCTATGGAAAAAGGGGGAGGAGTAGATGGTCTAAGAGCCAAGCTAAAAATTCTCCTGCTGTCTTTCCACAGTTTTTAATTCATTATTTAAATATAGTTTGTATATGATTTGTTTTACCGTAGCTAAGGGGTGATGTAGCAGTACTTCGATTCCTTTTTTCCACATTAAACAGGCTTATAAAATGGTGGTCATTTATTTAAGGTTCCTTTAAAGTAGCTGCTGAAGGCTCTTTGGAGAATGCCTCAAAATATTTTTGTATGGGTCTCTACAACATCAGTTCCCAATACTGTTATAATAGAGGGATTTACAGTCTCCAGTAAAATGACCAACAATTCAGTATACTCTATTAAATCACTTAATCAGCCAAAAAGTATTTATTAAGCACCTACTATGCATCAGGCATTATGCTTAGATTCTGAGAATGCAAATCCAAAGAATGAAACAATTCCTACTGGCATAAGCTTATTCTCTAATTCACCATAAAGAAGTAAACTGATTTTAGTGGATAATGGGCCAGCCTTGGTGGGAGGTTCAAATCCTGCCCCCCCACCCTGGCACATGCTATCCATGTAATCATGGGCCAATCACTTAACCATTCAATGCTATAGGCAAATCTCTAACTCTATTACTTTAAATGAGTCCTACATCTGCACAGTGGAGGGAGTTTCCCGAAATAATGAAATCACAGATCTGAACCCACTCTCCCCCGCCCTCCTCCAAACAGAAAATGCACTGTACTTTGTGGGCAAATTTAACCGCCACCTTTGTCAAGGTTGGATTAGATAACCTTTGAGATCCCTTTGAAGTACGATTTTACGATTCTATGGTCTCCTTATGATGTACTTTCTCCCAGTTCCTGAATTATGGTGGTGGTGGTTATTTTGAGTCACAGCGTAGAACTACAATTCAGTACAATAAAGAGAGTTTGTATGTCATCTACCTTCTCCTTCACTCAGTTTTAAAAATGAATGTATAGGGGAAAGAGCACAAGGACTACGTCTCTCTGAGCTTTAACTTCTTCTGTTGTAAAATGAGGGCAATAGTATTCCATATACCTGCCCCATAGGATTGTTCTAAGAGAAGTGCTTTATGAACTTTAACCATATCAATGAGTTATTATTACACACATAAGACAAATATATTAATCCTTTTGACAAACCTGATAAAACACTTTGACAATTTAACAAGGATTTATTAAGCAGCTTATTATGTGAAAGATGCTGCGCTAGCCATCAGAAATGCATAGATAAAAATAAAATAGGCTCTGCCTTCCAGGACCTATGCATAGATAAGCAGGTACAGAGTATGTATTGAATCAATAAAGTCATTTCAGTGAAGAGTATTCAGGGCATATGAGGGCAAAGAGGCAAAAGATGAAATGTTGTGTTTGCAGAACAGCAAGTATGTCATTTAGCCAGAAGAAGGTAGGTGAGGAGGAATTGAGGTAGGCTGCAGTCAGACTATGAAGGACTGAAATGCCAGAGAAGTCTGTGTTTTACCATACAGGCAATTGGAAGCCAAACCATCAATGCCCCTTGAGCAGGAGTATAAGGCGGGGTGTAAGAACCTGTGCTTTAGACAAATCAGTTTGAAAGATGAGTGAAAACTGCTTAGCAGAAGGTAGAAACTAGAAGCAGGAAGCTATTGTGATAATCCTGGAATTGGCCTGAATCAAAGTAGTGGTTCTCTATTCTATGCAGAGTGAAGGGAAAAGATCCAAACATGTAGAGATAAAATCTATAAGATTTGCTATCTGATGGGATAATAAAAGGTGAAGTAGGGTGAAAAGTTAAGAACGACTCTGGGTGTCTGGAGGAACAGTAGTTCCCTCTCATGAAATAGGAAAGTCAGGAAGAAGGCTGAGTTTGGGGGAATTGAGTTTAAACAGCTTGAGTCTGAAATGCCTATGGGACGTCCAGGTGACAAAGCCTTCTTGTTGTTCAGTCATTTTTCAGCTGTGTCTGACTCTTTGTGACCCCGTTTGGGGTTTCCTTGGCAAAGATGCTGGGATGGTTTGCCATTTCCTTCTAAAGTTCATTTTGCAGGTGAGAAACTAAGGAAAATAGGGTTGAATGACTTGCCCAGAGTCACACAGCTGCTAAGTGTCTGAGGCCAGATTTGAAATCAGGAGGAGGAGTCTTCCTGACTTCAGGCCTGGCACTCTAGCCACTATGCCCCCAGCTGCCCCAAAGCCAATATCTTAGAGGTAGCTAGTGACACGGAACTGGTGCTCAGGACAGATACTGAATATATGGATTTGAGAGGCATCTGCATAACTAAACCCATGAGTGCTAATAAAATCACCAAGAGAGTGAGTACATAAAGAAAAGATAAGAGAGTTCTGGACAGAACCCTAGAGTACACCCATAGCTACGGTACAGGATACCTAGCTATGGGGACTAAAAGACAATTGTGGGGCTGATATTTGTGTTTTCTCCACTGCAGATCTCTAGTCTGGTTCTCTCTCTCTCATTCGTGTTTTTTCACCTCTTCGCTACTCCTGCCCTGGTTGTCTCTCTTGTTCCTCCACACAAAGGGAGAGAACAAGCATTTATTTAGCACCTACTATGTGTCAAGCAGGGGAGCTAAGTGACATAGTGGATGGTGCTCCAAACCTGGAATCAAGAAGACTCATCTTGCTGAGTTCGAATCTGGCCTTGGACACTTACTAGCTGTGTGACCCTGGGCAAGTCACAAACCTGTTTCCCTCAGTTTCCTCATCTGTACAATGAGCTGGAGAAGGAAATGGCCAATCACTCCAGTATCCCTGCAAAGAAAACCCCGAATGGGGTCACAAAGCATCCAACACAACTGAAAAATGACCAAAAAAACAACATGTAGCAGCCACTGTGTGAAGCACTTTACAAATATTATCTCATTCAGTCCTCATAACAACCCTTCGAGGTAGGTGCTATCATTGTTCTTATTTTATAGTTTCAAGAACTCAGGCAAACAGAGGTTAAGTGACTTGCCCAAGGATCACAAAGCTAGTAAATTTCTAAGACCAGATTTGAACTCAGGTCTTCCCGACTCCAGACCCAGCACTCTATATACTGTGCCACCAGCTGCCTATGGAACAAAGTATAACTAATACTGCCAAATAAAGCTACTTTTTCTTCCCACTTTTGAATTTGGGGGTCTGTTTTGAAAAGCCATCAAAGCACCCTACACAGTTCTGTGCTATCTTCTCTCCCCAAAAGCAAGCCCATTTTCATGTAAGGGTTGGTGCCCAATAAATGGAGAAATCAAATTTTCTTTAATTGCTTGGCTAGCATTGCCACTGACCTTCCACCTACTTTGCAAAATGAAGCATTTCTTTTGTACTTTGAAACTGGGCAAATCTGCCTCCACTGAAACTAATGGAAACCATTTTATTTTTAAAAGCAAAATGTATGTAGAAATCCCAGCCAAGTACTAGCCTCAGAAAAAATACAGTTTTGTTTTGTTTTTTTCCTCTTTGACTAAGGTAGACTTAATGTTATAAACACTAAAAATGGGATTTGTTAGATGTGCATACTTGGCCAAAGGCATTTGCTGTTTTATAACTTCTTTCTGGCTTATAATAGTGCACTTTTTTGGTGTGGTGGGAAAGATCCTGGACTTGAGTCAGGAAACCTAGGTTCAAATCCCAGTTCTGACACTTACTAGTATTATGACCAATTGTTGTAGTTGTCTAGTCATTTTTCAGTTATGTCTGACTCTACTTGACCCCATTTGGGGGTTTTCTTGGCAAAGATACTGAAATGGTTTGCCATTTCCTTCTTCAACTCATTTTACAGATGTGGAAACTGAAGCTAACAGAGTCAAGTGACTTGCCCAGGGTCACACAGCTAGTAAATAAATGTCTGAGACCAGATTGGAACTCAGGAAGATGAGTCTTCCGGACTCCAGGTTCAGAGCACTATCCACTGTGCCACCTACTTGCCTTCAAAACTCTCCTGGAGGATGCAGGCATAGCATTGATACAGCTATCTCTCACAAGCTAAGCAAGCTTTCCACCATTGGAGCCAATCCCCCACCCACAATGACCAGTATGAGCAATCAAATGTCTTAACTTCTCTAAGCATCAGTTTCCTCATCTATAAAATGGGAGTAATAACAGTACCTGTACCAGGCTCATCACAACATTCCTACGAGAAAAGTGCTACAAAGTACTTTGTAAAGCTTAGAACCTTAGAATAAATGATACTTTCCAAATTGCTTCCTCACATCAACCTTATGCTTTATTACCTTTGGTTTTCTGGGGAACTCAGATGAGCCCGAGCCTGAGGGAGGGCTTGGTTTACCTAATTGGAGTCACACTAGCATCAGCGCTAGCACTCAGTCTCAGGTGTTTGGAATCCAAGGCCTGTGCTCTTTTCATCGCAATACATTGTCTCCCATTTCATTGGATTCAATGCCACAGTGTGCAGGGCACTGGGCTCAGTGCTGGGGAAAAATGTAAGGAAACAGCCCCAGCCCCGGTGAGGGTGGGAGAAGGAATAAAGCTCATAAACACAATAACATATGCAAAGAAAATGACTTGGATGCTTCATAGGAACCAGAGCCACTTTAGTAACTAAAACAAACATCAGCACTGGAAATAATGCCTATGCCCCTTGGAAAAATCGAGGATTTATTGAGCAATCAGTCCTTTGCCTGATCTTTTTTAAAAACTCATGGATCCTGTCCGCATGGGATTTGCAATCTAGTTGCAGAGACAAGAATAACACCCATGAAATCATATAATATATATCATATAATGTATGATTTGTATACATATAATGTATATTTGTATATATGTATCATATAATATACACTATTTTTAAAATAAAAGAGGATGTACTCTGGGGAATGAGGAAGTTTGCTAGAAGCCCTGAAATCATAGCCCAGAAAGAGAGACTAAGTTTCCAAAGATTAGGTTTGATCTTCGGGTTCCCATACAAATCTTCCCACACAATCTCTTTTTGGCTTATGCCCCCAGCCTGAGGTGGTTGTTTTGTTCTTGGGGCATGACAATTTGGCTTCTGTCTAGGTCTCTACAGATAATGTGAAGATCCTTACCTCCTCCCTCACCCCCACCCAAGCAAGCACTTGGGCTAACATAACACTGAATACAAGGTAGGCTTTATTTAATCAGAAGGAACAGATGCAAAAGCCTCATACCTGAACATATAAATGGTCAAGTCAACTCTCCTCCTCCGACGGCTAATCCTGCTTTTCCCAGAACCTATAAACTCTTCCAGACTTCTAGTAGTACCCTGGGTTTAAGGGCTTCCCACCTACCAGAGTGATCACCAGAGATAGTTTGAGAGATCACCTCTTTCCCTGAACCTAAAAAGTCCCCATCATTCACAATAACAGTCAAAACCACAACCCAGTCTTGCTCTTCCATGTTATCTCTGACCCTTGCTGTTTATCATCTGTGACTTTTTCTTGGTCTAGGAATTCTTCTGTCATTTCAGCACAGCTACTCAGTTCTACTGACATATCACTGTAGTGCCCAGGAAGCCAAACAAACAAACAAACAAAAAAAGCAAAAACCTTTTCACTGTGGCCATGTATGTGTCTCCTTGAAAGGATCTTCTCCAATGAGTGCATTCTGAACCTCCAGAGAACTGAATCCAAGGTTCTGTGCATAGATCTCCTCCCCTCTGCACCTCCTCCCTCTGTACATCATAAGGAGACCATAGAATCGTAAAATTGTACTTCAAAGGGATCTCAAAGGTTATATAATCCAACCTTGACAAAAGTGGTGGTTAAATTTGCCCACAAAGTACAGTGCGTCTTCTCCAGCTCTGCTCTCCCTTTTCAAGCCCAAGTCCCAGGATGCAGTCGAGTTTTGTGACCTGGCTGTGGATCAATAAATCATTTTTAATGTGGTATTAGAGGACCTTCAGCAAATTCACACATTATCAAAGAGCGAACCTGGTCAAGAGATTAACACCTAGTTAAGGAGAGAGAAATTGATGCCCTGGCACTCCCTATGCATAAAGCCTGCTTAGCCCCAAAGCCTCACTGCCACATTCACCCCAGATCTTTTCAGACATAAAGGACTCGTTAATTGGTAACACGCATGGATAGCCTCCACACCGAATGAAATTATTCCTGTCATTTCCTCCTGTTACTCAACTTGCAATGACATAATGAGGACTTCTGTGGACAGTTTCCTCATGCTTGGCCAAGTAGAGCAGAATCCAAGTAAGTTCAGGAATTATTTGGGAGGGCCTCATGCTTGGAGAGTCTTGATCATAGGTAAATGGCCCCTGGGACATTCTTATCTTGGGAGAGGGGGGTGGTGTTCTTTGCTTATGAAATGGCCTCAGAGCAAAAACATGAGGAGCCACCATTTTGTCCAACTCTAAGACGTCTGAGATAGGATGTTTTCCATCACTCTGCACTCTGGGGCCCCCTAAGTCTACTTCTGACTTCAACATATCTCTCGTCCCTTCTAGTTCCGCATCGTCCTGTGACGTAACAGAGGTGCCTTGCACAAAACTACAGCAATCTGGGAAGACTGGGAATAGCAATAATTGCTGGCATTTCCATAGAGATTTAAGATTTATAAGGCACTCTACATATGTTACTTCATTTGAGGGAATGAAATTTGATGGAATAACTTCTCCATTCTCCATGTCTATGCTTCTTGCCAAGTGGCTCTTCTACAGTACCTAGAACAGGTCTTCTGATTGCTGGCTTCGCATGTCTTCCATTACATCTCTACTTTTCTGAAGCCTAAGGTATGCTGGTAAATATTTAACAACCAACTCTCTGTGTATGTATCATATTCTTGTAAGTTTAATCTGCATTATTAACATTTTCTTCATGGCTTCCTTATGTCCAGGCACTCAACAGAACAATACATTAAGCTCTGATTTGTAGATTTCTGAGTATAAATGCTGATTCTGATAATCCAACAATCCACTCTCTTGAGCCAGTTAGAGCTGGCTCCAATACACCTTGCCTGGAAACTTCTGGGAGAAATGAAAGACCAACAGGCCCCTCATGAGCAAACTTTAATAACTACAAACCTCTTTATACAAACTTTCTACTATAGCTCTACAAAAGGTCTTCTTCAAGAATCAATACAAGCAATGGCCTCCTTTGATGAGATGGGCTTATCCTCCACCGCTGGATATCAAAGCTCAACCATGCTTTCTCATTTTAGCAGATTCTTGCTTTTGAGTTTCCATCTATATTCCATGGATGATCAATACAGAATGCTAGTAGTCTTTCTCTAGGTATTTTAATATTTCCTGGATACTACAACAACAATCATAATGGGAGCTTAGAAAAGGTGTTCATTACTCTCATGAAGGATATTTTACATTGAATCTAAAAGAAAGAAGGATCTAATAGATGATGAAGCCTTCTAGATATTCATTTTGCAAATGATGCAAAAAGGGCTTATTATCTCAATACCCAAAATGGTACAGGACCTCCTCAGTGAGATTCAGGATCCCTCACAAGAGATCAACCTAACAAAATACATAGGGAAAACAAAACAGATTAAGAATGGCTATTGTGCAGAGTATGACACGCAGGTGGATGGGCTGAGACAACCCACCAGCACATGTATCTTTTACAAGCCATGTAGACAAACAATAAGGTAGACCCAGATTTGAGCAGAAAGAAGAAAACAGGCTAGCTTGCATTTGCAAAATTCCATACAACTTCCAATGATCTCAAGCAATTTCTTCACATGCACAGACACACAAAGCATCTTTTTAATAGAAATATTCTTCCATTCATGCTATATGATTACAAATCATAGAACAACATAATGAATGTTTGAAGAATAAAAATTAGAGATGATCAAAAGAGCCACGGAAAGTCGTATGGAATGTATATATAAATAAGCTGCAACATAATATCCAAGATCTTTTAAATGATATCTGGTATAAAAATATCATTGGCTTGATATTGATAAAAATAGCATTGACTTATAGCAACATTTTTTGCAATGGCAAAAAAAACAAAAAAAAAATTAGATGACTCTCCAAAGTGTGGTACATAAATGTAATGGAATATTACTTCATTCTTAAGAAATTATGAATATGAAGGATACAGCAACTGATACAAAGTGAAACACAGTTATCCTTTCCACATAGAGGAGGTTAGGGGCATGGTACCCCTGTGATCTGGAAAGTCTGTGTAAAATTTTTGGGTTTCCCTTTGTACCAGAGAAGAAGTCTGATTTTCTTTTCTTTTTCTTTTACGGAGTGTTTACAGTAACTTATTGTAAAATTTGGGTTGATATTATACGATACCATACATATATTTAAGCATTTCTCTTTCTATGTCATCTGCTGGCCTTTGCATGTCATCTGTGGCTTCTGCAAAACTTTCCAAAAATTCCCATTTAATTTCCTATGCCAACCTGAAATATCAAAACCACAATGGGGAAAGTTGTAACGTAGAAAGAATAACTGTAAGCAAAACTAGAAAAATAATACACACAATGGCTACAACAATGCAAATAGGAAGAACAAAAAAAAATACTGAAATAAACACTTGAACAGTATCTAATTATAATGGCCAAGCTTGTCATTGAAAAGAGATGAGAAAATGCACCTCCATCCTTCCCTACAGCAGTGGTGCATGATGGGTATACAACATGATATATACTATCAATCACAGCTGATGTGTTGGTTAGTTTTGTGGAAGTCTTTTTCTTCTTTTATTTGTCTTTACTTGTTTTCATTGCAAGGGATTGCTGAGAGATATATTTGGATATGAAAGTGATGTAAAAACAAAAGATATCAATAAAAAAAGATACAGAATATATAGCATCAGAAAAGAAGCTGGACTATTCATGTAGTGAGAGAAAAGGATAACAGTTGGACAACCTGAGTACCACACAGGTACTCATGGAATGGTAAAGGACCTACAGAAAGACCTCTCTCATATTGGGTACGTTGTCTACAGAAGACTGTTGAGAAAACATGAAAAAGAATTATATAGGTTGAAAATGTGTAGATGAGCTTCAATGTGCCTTTATTGGAGGGAATTCACACATTAGTAATCTCACAGATTCATAGATGCATTGAGATGCCAATGCAATACTTGGGCAATTCATCCATTATTGCTCATTGTCTAGCCCACCTTCTATTTATTCTCATATTTCCTTGCTGACACTTTTAAATTTATTTTCATATTATGTCTTGCATGCAAGTCATCTTTGGTGATACGTGGTTGCCTACTCAAAACTACCTCACAATTCTCCCTTTGGATCACCTGCAACTTTGAGTCTTTTGAAATCATGGATTTTTATCAACAGGAGAATACTAGCATTAAAAAGTTGAGTTTTTATGTTAGGCAGCTTGAGATCATTAAAACAGCTATACAATTAACAAAATGCAAGCCAATTTACTCTCATCCTCCTATTAAATTTTGGACCCAGCTCATTTTGCACTTGCAGTACATATTTAAGATATATGTACTGATGAAATAATTAAATGGGCTTCCCATATAATTGCATGTCATAACCTTGTCAACAACCATTTGAAAAAAGCTTCTCTGATGTGCCACATTCCCCCAAGACTTTGGGAATGTGGTAGATTATTGAAACTCTTCAACCATTTGACTTTCTCTTTATGGATTGATAGGCCATTCTTTTTTGTGTGGTCATGTATATCGTTGAGAAGGTCCTGTGGCATTCTGGGGCATCATGCAATCAGCACATCATCCGTAAGTAGAGATATCTAGACAAATTCACTGTCTATTTAAAAAAAATTCCTCTTTCATTTGGACTCTGTAGGACATCTGCCATGAGAGTAGACACCCTGAGCCAGAATATGCCTCCCTGTTTCACGTCTGACTTTGCCACCAGTGATCAAAGTATTATTGTTAAAATTAACTCTGTGTTTGCACCACACGAGAAATTTTGGTTGATCTTAACAGCTGCAAGGGTGATGCCTTATTGGAGAAAGTCTTTAAGACAGTGTTTTACTTTACTGAGACAAATTGCTTTTCTGCAGGGGGACAGGGAGGAGGGAGGAATTGACAAACAAGAGACACTGTTTATCTTATATTCTCTATACTCCTCAATGTGACTGTGTAAATGTGTTCTGCTATGGAAAATCAACAGTAAAATCCAGCCTGGTCACATTCCACAATAGTCTCAACTTACAAATATCAAGGAAAGCTAGCAGGGCTAGGAATAGTTTTAAGTAAAACAAACTTCCTGACTATGAAAGTAAAATTAAAAGTCCAACATGGAAAAGAAAAGGGAAAAAAAAAGAGGACAGAGAAAAGAAAAAGAATATAATGGGATACCTTCTATTCCTCTTAGATAATTGGGAAATGGCAATCATCTTCTTGGGGTACTAATACCATATGTGACCGTTTTCATTCTATTAGGATCCGGTTTTTTTGAGATAGCTTGAAAATTAATCTTTGAGAACCTTTAAAATTATTCTGCCTTTAGGACAAGTTTGGGCCCAGTTGTTCCTCTGGTCTTCATCTTTTTTAGGATAATTTATATTTCTTCATATAGCAGACTGGACACTAGAACATCAGAATCCAAATGTGGGGGTTCTGATATCATCGATGATGAAAATAGTTCACTGACAAATCTGAATATCATTACCAAAAAACTATTCAATTCAAACTTTTTGTAGTGCTACTAGGGAAGCAGTGCTGTGCCTGGAATTGGGAAACCTGGGTTCTGAATCTAAAGCTCAAAATTCAAATCCAACCTTGGGTTCATACTTTGTTCATGACTTTGGACTAGTCACTTAACTTCCCTGAGCCTCTTCCATAAAATGAGGGCTTGGATTAGATTGCCTTTGAGTTCCCTGTCTCGTAGAATTAGAAACACTAATGACATGTCTTAATATCTGCTCAGATATGGAGAAGTTTAAAAAATTCCTCAACCTAGACATTCTGGAAAACCACTCAGAACTATACTCAAAATGTCACTAAAATATTCATAGCCTTGGACCTAGCCATATTAGTACTAGGTTTATAACCCAGATAGATAAAAGCAAAAGGATCTAAAAGGATCTAAAGGATCTAAAAAGAATCTAAAAATATTTATAGCAGTTTTTTTTTGTAAATACTACATAGGATTCTCTAAAATTATCACTTAGTTCATTTCTTGGAGAGCAATAACACTCCACTACATTCATGGTACCATTTCCCAATTATCTAAGCAGGAATCACTCACTCTGAAGTTCATAGATTGGACCACAATAGGTCCCTGCCCAAGCTCTACTTAATGGTTGTATTTTGGGCCCTCCTGGCTTAGAGTGAATGTCAATGATAACTGTTTCTCTTTGGAACAGCAACCCTGAGGGTCTTCTACGTTGATTTTTTTTCTTTTTTTTTCCTAATTAAAGGGGCCATCCCTTGACTCACTTCTTAAAGAGGCCTATTCTTGTCTACGCCCATTTGGGCGTTACCTCCCTCTAAGTGAGTACATGAAAAGGCCTTAGCCTAAAAGGGCCAGGGTCTCCCATTGCATCCTGAGTCATGTCCATTCATCCTGATGAATATCTGGACCCAGATGGCTCTGGAGAAAGTGAGGCTCGCGCCTTGCACAGCCCTCCCTCACTCAAATCAAAGTCAACTGCAAGTCATGTCAATTCTCCAATGCCATGATCCTCTTAGAAAATGAAGGACAAACACAACAAGCAAGAGCCTAAGATACCCCTTTATATTCTGGTTCTTTTCTTTTTCTTCTCTCTCCCTTTTTTTTAATTGCTTTCTGTGTTCGTCTTTTAATCCTCTCTTCAGGGTCAAGAAGTTCTCTTTGCTTATCTCTACCTCCTTGCTTCCCAGGCTTCTTCCAAGTCCCAGCTAAAATCCCACCTTCTACAGGAATCTTGTCACAATCTTCCTTAATTTTAGTGCCTTTCCTTTGTTGATTATTTCCAATTTATCTTCTATAGTTGTTTTCATATTGTCTCTCCCATTAGACTGTGAGCTCCCTGAGGGCAGAGACTGGTTCGTTTGGGTTTTTTGGTTTTTTTTTTGCCTTTGTGCATAGCACAGTGCTTGACACATAGTACCTGTTTAATAAATGCTTGTTGACGATGAGATTTGTCAAAGTACCTCAAAATCACCAGGAAACCTAGCAGGGATAGAAATAATTTTAAGTAAACAAACTTCCTGACCCTGAAAGTGGAATTAAAAATCCAACATGGAAAAGAAGAGGGATAAAAAGAAGAGAAAAGAAAAAGAAAATAACTAGAATATAATGGGGTACCTTATATTCCTTCTTAGATAGTTGGGAAATGGCATATGCTTCAGACACTAGCTGTGACACTGGGAAAATAATATTTCATTCTCTGTTCCTTGAAGCGGGAATATTTATAGCATCTATCTGAGTGTTAAAAGGATCAAGTGAGATAGTATGCGCAGTGCTTTGCAAACATCAAAGTGCTATATAAATGCTAGCTAGTATTATTATTACAATGCACTGGTTTGAGGGTGCATTCAGATCCCAGTGAGGTTTATTTAATGATGCCCACTCACCCCACCACTTCCTGCATGTTTATATACTATTCTCACACACTCCAATTATGAGAAATAGAAAGTTCCACTTCTTTTTCTCCTTTCTACACTAGAAAATTCTTCCTTTTACCTTCTCTTATATTTCTCCTATTCAAACCCTCAGAACAGGACCCAGGCTTCTGTTTTTCTTATTTAACTTCATCAATAGCCCTTGAAGACATTAGGGTCCTTAAAGGACACCTGGTTCTTCTTCCTCTATTAGAATGTTAGCACCATATCACTGTGCAGGTCTTTTCTGTTACTCAGATAAATTTGTCTTTCTTTTCCCTGACCTATTCTATTTATGTTTCAAAGATCTCACTAAGCTCTTGTATTTTCATCAGAAATGCTTGAAAGTGCTTTGTTCCATTAAAGATCCATTTTTTCCCCTCCAGGATTATATTTAATTTTGCGTGGTGAATTACTCTTGATTATAAGCCTACATCTTTTTTGCCTTTTGAACTTTTCCTTTTTGGTTTCCTTTCAGGAGGTGATTGCTAGATTGTTTCAATCTTTTGCTCACCCTCTGGCTCTATCAGATTTGGGCAGTTTTCATTCATGATTTCTTAAAATACCTTATCTAAGCCTTTAAAAAAAATCATGGCTAATTATTCTTAAATTATCTCTCCTTGACCTGTTTTCAATATCACAATATCGATCAATATCTCTTATTTTTTCCAATTTTGTTGTTGTCGTTACTCTAATATTTCTTTTTGTCTTGTGGAGTACCTGATTTCTGTTTGGTCTATTCTAGTTACCAGGGAAGCCATTTCTTGAGTAAGGTTTACCACTTTCTCTTCTAAGCTACTTATTCTCTTTCCAATTGTTTTAAGAGCTTTTCTTTTTTCATTTTTCATATCTTGCTTCACTTCTTCTAGGTGTTCAAATAGTTTTTATGGAAAGTCCATTTTCTTTCCTTGGGTTTCTGTTTATAGTTGTACTTGCTCCTTTTCTTTGTGGATCTTAAGCTTGCAATAATTTTTGATGTTGGTTGGTGTTTCTTTGAATTACTTACCTCTCCAGTTTTAGTTCCTGAATTGGGGCTTTGTTCCAGAGCTCGGTCGTTCTCCCCAATGCATTTTTGGTAGGGTAGTAGGCCTTATTTAGCCTTTTCCTGGGGCCCTTGAGTTCTTATTCAAAGATGGACTTTCTGAAGTTACACTCCCACCTCCCATCTTTGAGGTTAGGTGGTCTAGCTCTTCAGTTCCTTTTTGGCATCTCTGGAAAAAGTGTTAGGAAACTCACAGCCTCTGAGCCTAGGCTTGTCTAGTCTGACTGCCATTGGACTCCTACTCTGTTCAGGATTGTGCTGGTTGCTGCCCCCTGGGGCTTCCTAAATCTCCACCATGGGACTTTCTCAAGTGATTCCTCTTTTCTTGCTGCCTCTAGACAGAGAGCTATGCATGTCCCTCCTCTAGTTGGGCTGGTGCTTGTTTAGTTAGAGGGTCCCCTTCCCATTGCCAGTGGTCTTCCGGCTGATTTTTTGTACAGTTCTAGAATGGAAGAAGTCACTAGGTTACTTATTGGATTTCTCAGTCATTATTCAGTATGGTGCAAACTTCAAGGGTGTGCTGGAATAGATATTTGAAAAGTGGGATGTCTACCTTTTGTACTACTGGCAGTCATCTTGGAAGGAAGGCTAAAATATATTTGAAAAGTAAGTTATATAAAATAGGGATTCATGGTTTCATATACAACTTTCTCATTCTTTATATTAAAATGCTTAGTGTGTGTGTGTATGTGTGTGTATAAGTTCAAAATTTTTAAAAATTAAATTTTAAAAAGTTCCTTAACTATTTTTATTCTAGTTTTAATTCATTTGAGTTCAATGCCAGCTGTATGCACAGACTTATGCTAAGGCTGGGGGAAATATAAACTACAGGTAAGACATGATCCTTGCCTTCATGAAGCTTCCTAAGGCAGTATCTGACACAAATATAGATAACAATAATATAAAATAATATATGACAAATACATTAGAGCAGGAGTTGTTAACTTTTTTCAGGTCAGGGAAGCCTTTGGCACTCTGGTGAAACCTATAGACCCTTTCTCAGAAGATGTTTTTAAATATATAAAATAAAATGTACAAAATTACAAAGGAACCTTGTTATACTAAAATATAGTTACAAAAATATTAAGAAGTGAAGAAGCCCCAGGTTAAGAATCGTTTTTAAAAGGTTAGAAAACAAAGTATTTTGTGAGGGAAGACTCTGTTGAGGAGGTGACATCTAAGTTGTATTTTAAAGGACAGGAATTTAACAGGTGATAAGAAGGCACCATGGATAAGTAACAGAGAAATTCAGGTGGGCCAGCACAAGACAGGGTGGAGGCCAATAGAATATCATAGTTTGGTTTGAACACAGACTATGTGACGAGGAACAGTGTGAAAAATGGTAGAAACGGGGAGATAGATTTGGAAATATTTCAGAGGTAGAAGCAACAATTTGATGACCAAATGAATGTTAGAAGTTAGGAAAAAGGGGGCAGCAAGTGAGGCGCAATGAGTAGAACACCGTCCCTGAAGTCAGGAAGACCTGAGTTCAAATCGGACCTCAGGTACTTACTTACTAGCTATGGGACCTTGAGAAAGTCACTTAACCCCAATTGCTCTGCCTTCCCAGCTCCAAAAAAAAAAAAGTTAGGAAAAGGGGAGGGTAAAAAATAATACCAAGTTTTCAAATGTGGTGCAAATGAAGAAAAAGCATTTATTAAATCTTCACTATGTCCCAAGCATTGTACTAAATGTTGGAGAGACAAATAGAAAAATACACACAGACCCTGTTCCAAAGGAGCTTGTGTTCTAATTGGGGGATGCACCATATGCTCAGGGTGGATGGAAAGTCCCAGATATCCTAAAGATGTAGCAGAAAGGATGATGGCAAGGCTCAGTGATAGGGTATATTAGCATGTTAGATGGCAATATCTGAAGGTCCAGGGAGTACAGCAGAAGGGCAGATATTAAGGCCTAGCGGTCCTCCAACTTACAAGAAAGACTCTAGTTAGTGACTCTTTGCTCATCAAAGTAGTATGAGTAGCCATATTGCTCTTCTCAACTGCTACGCCATGGGATCTGGGGCAGCTTGAGTTTGGAGGAGGCGTGAAGGGATGGCTATTGGTATCAATGGTGGCAGCAGTGATTGAAATAATGAACCTTTTTTTTTTTAATACTTGCCACAAGAGGACAGGTAGAGGATGAAAAACCGATGAAAGAGATGAAGTAGCAGTTAGAGAGATAAGAGGAGAACAAGGAGAGTATGGCACCTTCGATGCCAAAAAAAAAAAAAGTGCAAGTCTTGTACTTTTTATCCTGCCAGCCTCTGGCTATAAAGACTATATATCAAAAATCTTGAGAAATTCTGTACCTGACTTCCAGCCATCTATTTAAGATCCAAGATGATCAGCTAAATGAGCTGGGCGGCAGTCATCCAAACCAACTCCCAAACCATTTTATCCCAGGATTTTATTTCAATTACAACATTGGCCTTTGCTCTATTTATTCCTCTACTGAGACAGTATGAAGTATACAATTAAATAGTGCTGTGGGATTTGAACCCACAACCCTTTGGCTTTGAGTCAAACATTCTGAACTTTGTTCCAATATTAAGTTTCAGATGTTTCGTCCTGTCATTTATTCAGAACACGTTTGAAGCATGGAGGAGACTGTAACTCTGAACAATCGAAAGAGAGAAATAAAAAATATATTTCCTGATTCAAACTCGAGATGATATCAAGGCAATGAAATCAGGAAAGACCTGGAAGTGGGGAAGGCAAGAAAAAAAACAAAACAAAACATAGATATGTGGAAAAACACAAGGGATCAAGGCATGCTAAGACAGCCAGATACGATGTCAATACCTCAAGATTTATTATTATTAATAACTATTGCTTGTCAAAGTATAAAATACAAAGTGACCAATTTTACTCTAATATCTGTCAGCCAGAATTACCAGAGTATATTAGTAAGTATTTCTGTACAAGATTTACTTGGAAAGGATATTGTTTCAAGCCTAGACAAATCATGCATTGTTATGTTCCTGTTCCAGTTATTTCAGGCAAGGAAGGGGAATTTCCATGTCTCCTTATATTCAGCTTGTAACAGTCAGCTCTGAGTAACCATTTCCTTATAATATATCATAGTCTCAGTCACTTAGAGGGTGGGAAAAATCCCTAATATTGTACCTAAAAATCCCAAGTTCAGTAAGCTATATAAGAACACAGGTGTTCAAGAATTCAACAGCTAACCCTTTCAATGAAGAAGATGAAAAATGTGCGTCTTGAAAAGAGAAAAGATAGGAAAGGGCCAGCAGCCGGGAAGAGCAACTGACTTGGGAACATGTGTTCTTTCCCTGGCTCGTTTCCATTCAGAAGGAACATCCTCCTTGCCTCCATACCTTAGAAGGAGGACCTATTTCTATTCCAAATAGAAATGAGGGCCCTTGAATGGGAAACTTCCCCCGGTTCAACATCTAACTAATCCAATTTGTACTACTACTAATAGCTAACATTTATATAGTGCTTTAAGTTTTGCAAAACACTTTACATAAGTTACCTCATCTGATCATCATAACAACAATGTGAAGTAGGTGTTATTAGTATCTACTTTTTACAGAGGAGGAAACCTGAGCCTGAGAGTAGTTAAGTGACTTGCCCAGAGTTACACAGCCAATAAGGAAACTGAGGAAGGATTCAAACTCAAGTTTTCTCGACACTAAGTTTCACATTCTATCCACTGCACCACCTAACTAACCCTGAAAACATGGTGGTGTTCAAATAATTAACATACAGATCAGGAGAATGAAAACAGCATTTGGAGTGAGAGGACCTGTAAAATCACCAAGTGGGACTAGATGGCCTCAGGGGTCCTTTCGAACTCTTAAATCTCTTACTCTGTGATCTATGGCCAAGGTGTGAGTCGCTTTATCACTTACAGACAAGCCACTTAACCTTCCTGGGTCTTATTTACAGATGAGGAAACTGAGACAAACAGGATCCAGTGACTTGCCCAGTGTTGAATAGCTAGTAAGTATCTGAAGCTGGATTTGAATTCATGAAGATCGGTCTTCCTGATTCCAAGCCCCAGTGCTCTGTGCACTATGACACCACCTAACTACCCAGTCTAATAGGACATGTACACGAATAAAAAGAATGAAATGCAAAAGAAAGGGGAGGAAGGGAATAAGCATTTATATAGCACCTACTGTGTGCCAAGCACTAAGCTAAGAGCTTTTTAACAAATGTTATCTCATTCAATCCTCACAATCACCTTAGAAAGTAGGTGTTATTATTATCCCCATTTTATAGCTGAGGAAACTAAGGCAAACAGAGGTTAAGTGACTTGCCCAGGGTCAGAAAGCTAGTAAGTTCCTGGATTTGAATTCAGTTCTTCCCTATTCCAGGCCCATTGCTCTAGCCACTGTGCTACCAGCTGCTGTGAAAGGAAGAAAGGCAAGAGACAGATGATATTCTTGATTATTGTTTGATTAAACTAGGTAAGGTTAAATATAGAATTGTCTTTGGATTGCCATATGTGGGGAACAGGCCATTCTCCCCTCTAGTTCTAGGAGTGCTGAAATCAAAGCTAATCTTTAGTAGTGGGAAGATGCAGTGAAAAGAGCTAGACTGAATTAAAGTCCCAGTTCTGTAACTTACTGTGTGACCTTGGTAAGTCACTTCCTCCCTCTCAATCTCAGTTTCCTCATCTAGAAAATGGAAATAGCAGTTGCTGCCCTGCCTATAGCAAAGATTGTTGTGAAGGTCCAATGAGAAAAAGCATATGAAAAGTGCTTTGTGAACTATGAAGCTTACACAACTATTAAATATTATCACTATTAAATAGGTCCTTCAGTGATTCTCCTCTCTAGTGGAACTTGTGCCATAATAATATCTGACATTTTTAGAAAACTTTCAACTTTGCAAAGTACTTTATGTAGAGCCTTTTATTTAAAGAACCTTATGGGGGTAAACTATTATCCCCATTTTGCAGATGGGCCAATTAGATTCAGAGAGGTTAAAGGACTTAATTATGGTCACCTGGCTAGTCAGTGTCACAGGAGAAAGTTAATCTCAGTTCTTCCTGTATTCCAGCCCAGCACACCGATCCACAATCCACTGCTTTAAAAGGCACCCAAGAGACAATTACTTTCTCTGTAAAGCAGAGTGAATTCAGTTCAATGCGGTAAATTCTCAGCTAATGGCTCTTGGGAGGATGAGTTCAGGTTATTTTAGGATGTGATTAATAACTGTTTAAACTTGGAATGGGAGGAACCCCCTGAAACATGCAGGAGAGAGGAATAGGGTCAGATTATTCCACATAGGAGCTCACAGCTAGGAAATTTCCCTCTGGTAATTCAGCTCAAATTTTCCATCATTCGACTTCTTCCAATCTGTTTCCACAAGTCCCCTAAGCAGTTACCCTCTTTCTTTTTTATTTATATGATTCCAATGCTTAGAGATGGTTATCATATCCTTCCCAGGCTGTATCTAGCAAAATAGTAGTGGTTTCATTCTTTTCACCTCCCCTAAGTCAGTCCCTCCTTTATCATGCTTTACTGATCCTCTTTGAACTGTCACCTATCAGCTGACACGTTACAGTGATTAAAATATCCATTGTTGGCTGTTGGATGAATGGACACACAAGCATAAGTAAAGAAGAAATTGTACCTGCCTGATCAGTGATCTCTTGTAACCTTCAGATTGCTCTCTTTGGACTATTCAGAGAATTGAAAGAGTGAATACTCCTGGCCACAATAACTCATGATAACTTCCAATTAAGGTATGAAGGGCTTGAGACTGCCTTCAACATAGTACACATACACATCCATGACACCAAAGATCTCTTGAGCCATTGAAAAGCAGTATTATTTCCTCAGACCTGTACTCAGTGTTGTTCATGATGAGGAAAAGGCATATGTTGCTTCTCTGCCCTAAAGCTTACAATTTTAAAAAAATTTATTTATTTTTCATTTATGTAATAAAACAAGCATTTACACAATATAGCATAATAAAAAATGATGATTTCACATGAAACTGCAAATCCCTAGCTTTCATCCCATTATTATGTCCCACCTCCAAAGAAAAATGCAAGCTATTATCACTGAGCCTGTGAATTATTCTATGTGAACTAACAATGAAAATAAGAACTAAATACTTCATGCTACAACCACATCAGAAACTGAAGACCTTGGTCACTTCTCCAAGCCTCAGTTTCCTCAGCTATAAAATGAGAATGATAATATTTTCCCTCCCTAAGAGAGTTTTTGTCAGAATAAAATGAGAAAATATATGTAATGTAATCAACTATAAAACACACACATAGGTGCATGTGTGCTTGTGTGTGTGTGTGTTACTTTTTGCCAACATTATTTACCAACATTATCATCTTTAGGAAATTTTTTTTCTTTCCTTTGAAGTTCTCTTATTTCATCCACTTGCCAGCACTTAAGAAAGATTATGGAAAGTCTGCTAATGAAGGAAACAAGCAGGAAACTGAGGGAGACATTCAGACCTTATCCATCAGCCATCTAGTCTTTTACCAATGAGGCAATTCAGGTCATGCCAAAAGATGGATTAAATTCCTGACATTGGCAGCAAATTGATGTAGAGAACTAAGCACATTAGGATGAGTCCCCTTCGTATTAAAAAAAAAAATCAATCACTAAGCATATTAAAAAATCAATTGGTTTTTGCTAATCAACTCAGATAATTGAGATAGAGAAGAACACTTAGGTTATCTAGATTTTTCACTTGATTTTGTCTCTGCCTAGGTCTGTAAGGTTTGCTACCTGCAACAAATTGTACAGAAAAGAAGGAAACAAGCATTTTATTAAGCACCTATTAATACATTACAAAGATTATCTCATTTGATGCTCACAACAACTCTGAGGTGTAGGTGCCATCATTATCCCTATTTTACAGTTCAGGAAACTAAGGCCAACAGAGGTTAAGGGACTTGCCCAGGGTCATACAGCTAGTACGAGTCCTGAGGATAGATTTGAACTGGAGATTGACTCCAAGCTCTGGAGCTCTACCCACTGTGTCACTTAGTCTGATGCCACAACATTCATTCTTGAGGCATGCAATTCATGATGGATTCAACATGAATTCATCAAAGTGGGCCCAAGTTCAGGCTGTATCTTCTTTCTTCTTCCTCTTCTTCCTCTTCTTCCTCTTCTTCTCCTTCTCCTTCTCTCTCTCCTTCTCCTTTTTCCTCCAATCAGGGTTAAGTGACTTGCCCAGGGTCACACAGCTACTAAGTGTCTGAGGCCAGATTTGAATTTAGGGCCCCCTGACTCTAGGGTGGTGCTCTATTCACTGACCCATCTAGCTAGATTCAGGCCTGCAGTTATAGCCTATACCTTGAATCAAGGACAATATTCATTACAAATATGAGGCAAGCCAAGCTTACAATCAAAATCCCAACTTGAAATAAAAGCCGTAAAACAAGGAATTTGGGGGAGGGAAAGGGAGGTGTGGCAGAGAAATGAACAGATAACACACCAAGCTGCCACTGGTAACTGTTCACTTCCAGAGCATGGACTCTAAACATAGACTGGATATCTCACAGGCCTCTCAAACACAACATGTCCAAAACAGAACTCACATTATTCTCTCTACCTTTAGCCTTTCAGCTTCCCTAGGGGCCACCCTTGATTCTTCACTGTCTCCTCATCCAACATATCCATTTTTTTTAAGAAGTCCTATTGAATGATTGCACATGTATAACCTATATCACATTGCTTGCCATCTCAGGGAGGAGGGAGGGAGGGATAGAATTTGAAACTCATAACTTTTTTTAAATAAATGTTTTAAAAATTGTTATAACATGTAATTTGCAGGGGGGGGTGAGATTATTATTTTAAAAAGAGGTCTTGTTGAATGACTGCACATGTATAACGTACAAAGGATTATTTGACATCTCAGAGGTTGTTTTTAAATTGTTTTAACATGTAATTGAGCAAAAAAATAAAATATATGTATTTTTTTTAAAATCTTGTGGATTCTATCTCTGTACCAGTATTATGCGTCCCCACTGGCCCCTCCCCACCCTCCACCAGCAACCACCCTAGTTTGGTGTCTTCACTCCTTACCTGGACTCTTGGTTGCAATGGACTACTAAATAGTTTCCCTGCCTCCAATCTCTCCCCTCTCCAACCATCCTTCATCCAGCTGAGAAAGAAGTATCCTTAAATTACTAACCTTGTCACGACCCTGCTCAAAATGCTTCCATGGCTCCCTATTGCCTCTTTAAAGGGCCATGCAAGCCCTTCCCAGTCTGGCTCCAGTCTACCTTTCTAAGCTTCTTTCACAGTGCTCCACTTTGTCCCACTCTCTGTTCCAGCCAAATTGGCTTCGTTGCTGTTACTAGTACAAGACATTCCATCTTCTATTTCCATGTCTTTGCAGGGACTGTCTGTCACACCTGGAATTTGCTACCTGCTCACCTGCACCTCTTAGAAACCCTGCATTCCTTTGAAGCACAGCCCAAATGCCACCTCCTACACAAAACCTTTCTACAATTTTCCCCCTTTCCACCACCTGCACCCCAATTATTTTGTATTAATTTTTGTACGTTTTTAATAAATCTATCTGTATACATATTGTTTATCCCAATAGAAGGCTACCTCCTTGAGGGTGGGGAATTTTGTCATTTTTGCCTTTGTATCCCCAGAGTCTAGCATGGTGTTGGGAACACAGGTGGTACTTAGTAAGTGCTTATTGACTTACCAGTTCTTTATATGACATTAACTTTGGAAGCTAAAACTCATTGATTTATTGGTTAGGCAGATGCTTCAAGAGTTCCAAACAAGGAGGACACACATACACACATACACACACACACACACACACACACACACACACACACACACGCCCTTATTATAATCAAAAGAGAACTGTATTTTTTTTCCTAGCTCTGTTACTAACTTGATGAGAGTCCTTAGGTGAGACATAAAACCGTTTACTACACTTTCTAGTTCAGTAACGATAGAGCTAGAAATTATCTCAGAGGTCATTGAGTATAAGCCCCCTTTATAGCTGAGAAAACTGAGGCTGGGAGAGGAGGAGGAGGGGTAGTAGGAGGATGGGTAGTAGTAGTAGTAGAAGTAATAGTAGTAGAAGTAGAAGTAGTAG
>CM053625.1:148140388-148160270 GCA_028646595.1 Phalanger gymnotis
AGTAATAGTAGTAGAAGTAGTAGCAGTAGTAGTAGTAGAAGTAGTAGTAGTAGAAGTAATAGTAGTAGTAGTAGAAGTAGAAGTAGTAGAAGTAGAAGTAATAATAGTAGAAGTAGTAGCAGTAGTAGTAGTAGAAGTAATAGTAGTAGTAGTAGAAGTAATAGTAGTAGAAGTAGTAGCAGTAGTAGTAGAAGTAATAGTAGTAGCAGTAGAAGTAATGGTAGTAGTAGTAGAAGTAGTAGTAGTAGAAGTAGAAATAGTAGAAGTAATAGTAGTAGTAGTAGAAGTAGAAGTAGTAGCAGTAGTAGTAGAAGTAATAGAAGTAGTAGTAGAAGTAATAGAAGTAGTAGTAGAAGTAATAGTAGTAATAGAAGTAATAGTAGCAGTAGTAGTAGTAGAAGTAATAGTAGTAGTAGTAGAAATAGAAGTAGTCGCAGTAGTAGTAGTAGAAGTAATAGTAGTAGTAGTAGAAGTAATAGTAGCAGTAGTAGAAGTAGAAGTAGTAGCAGTAGTAGTAGTAGAAGTAATAGTAGTAGTAGAAGTAATAGTAGTAATAGAAGTAGTAGTAGAAGTAATAGTAGTAGTAGTAGAAGTAGAAGTAGTAGCAGTAGTAGTAGTAGAAGTAATAGTAGTAATAGTAGTAGAAATAATAGCAGTAGTAGTAGAAGTAATAGTAATAGTATTAGAAGTAATAGTAGTAGTGGAAGTAATAGTAGTAGTAGTAATAGAAGTAGTAGAAGTAATAGTAGTAGTAGCAGTAGAAATAATAGTAGTGGTAGTAGAAGTAATAGTAGTAGTAGTAGTAATAGAAGCAGTAGAAGTAGTAGCAGTAGAAGTAATAATAGTAGTAATAGAAGTAGTAGAAGTAATAGTAGTAGCAGTGGAAGAAGTAGTAGTAGTAGTTGGAAGTAGTAGTAGTAGTAGTAGAAGTAGAAGTAATAGTAGTAGTGGTAGTAGTAGTTCAGTCATTTTCAGTCGTGACCCCTTTTGGGGACTCAAATCCAGGATTTCTGACTCCATGACCACAACACCAAGCTACTTCCTTCTGTGTTTTGAGTCTGACCTTCTCTCTTTTTGGGGGTAAGGAGGAGGATAAGAGGGAAGGAGAGGAGGAGAGTAGGGAAGGGGAAAGGTCTGCTGGGAAGAGCAGGCTCACAGTTAGCCAAAATTTCTCCAGTGTGGCATGGTCACTCCGCAAGCCCCAACGGCAGAAACTAAGGAAATGTTCCCCGCCAGCCTCATTAAGTGGGCGAGAGCTCTGTCAGCCCCACACACCAGGAAATGATTTTCTCTAGTCTGAGTTACAGCAGTGGGGTGGAAAAGTGATCTTTGTTATTTCCTTCACAGGAGGGCTTTGGTTAAAACAGGAAACAAAAGCTGCCCAGCCATGCCTAGCTGACAAACGTATGTACTCCCCTTTTCCTTTGGCCAAAGCTGATTGAGCAGAGACAAGCAGAGGGAGGTGTCAATGTTGATTGTAATCACATGATCATGGAGCAGGTACTAAAGACTGCTGGAAGGAATCTTAGAGGCCAACCAGTGCACCCCACCCCCACCCCCAAATCTTACAGAAAAAACAAGACCAGGGAGGGGAAATGTCCAAACTCCCATAGACAAATCACTTCATCTCTTCGGTACGATGGCAAAGCTGGCACTAGAATCCAGATCACCTGACTCTGCGATCCAGTCGATCTGCTTTCCATTAGAATCAATTTACAAACTGGAAGGAACATAATTTAGCATTTCTATTTGACAAGGGCTGGGGTATCATCTCAATATAAAAGTGAATGGAGAATATTGGTCATAAGTTCATTCATTCAACAACATTTATTAAGTGTTTTGCCTTTCTTTGTGTACCCAGTACTTAGTACAATATCTGACACACAGAATGGACTTAAATGCTTATTGATTGATTGTCTGCTGTGTTCCCAGAGTATTGTGCTTAGAAAATAGAGGTAAAAAATTTAGATCTGATAATGTTCCTGGCCTTAAGATTCCTCACCTTAGTAGCAGAGTAAGAAATTCACATCTAACTATAATCCTACATGATTAGATATGATCAATACACTCTTACATGCCAAGTGCATCAGAGATGAGCAATATAGAAGACCTAGTGCTGTCCAAAGGGGAAGTCTACTGTTACTAACAAAAGGGATTGTGGAAGACTTCCTGGAGGAGGTTGGTGTCTCAGAGTTGGGTTTAAAAGGATGGGTACGAAATTTTTCTCCCCATCTCAATAGTAGAAATCTATTTGAAACTACTCCAAGGCCAACTAGTTCTCCTTCTTCTGGGAGTTAATATCACAATGAACTCAAAATGAACTGCATCAATGTGGGAGTGGGCAGTGATACATCAGACTCCCAAGGGCCATGCTGCAAGTATCCCTCTAGAGAGAAAAATGACCAATTCCTCTCATTTTTTTCCCTATATGTGTCTATTCCAACAGAGTTCCCACTGAATTCCATGAACTAGTTTTAGGAGACCTATTTGTTTTCTTTGACCCAAATGTATCCATCCTTCCCACTAATGATGGGTGCATTTGTGGGAGAATATGCCCAAGATTTATGAAGGAAATGTATTTTTAATTGAATAAATTTATTCATATCTTTTGGTTTTATGTCAAATTTCTCTCTATCTCAAAATGAGTGTGTGTGTGTGTGTGTGTGTGTGTGTGTGTGTGTAAAACCCTTTCCCAGAGAGCCAAACCTTACAACAAAGAAGTGAGGTTTTTTTTAAGGGAAAAAGAGGAGGAAAAGTCAGCAAAACTGTCCAATATATTAAAAAAGAACTACACTGTATATGCAATTTTCCACATCACGTGCTGGACAACCCCCTTCCCGACATACACCTCTGCAAAGGAGCAGAGGAGAGAGGTGTCTTCACATATCTCCTCATTGGGGCCAGTCTTGTTGGAAATGTTTTATTTCTTCTTCTTATACTATTTCACCAAATGCCTATGCTTTAAACTAATGGTGTCCTCTGGCAGAATAATAAAAGTAAACACATCTATATGGATAAACACCAAAGCATTTAGCACAAAGCTTCAATATTTTGATCTCTAAGATAAAGATGATAAGCCTTATACTATACACAGAGTTATCGTGAAGTAAATGTTTTATAAACTTTCAAGGAGCAAAAGAAATGCATGCTATTATTATTCATGTGCAATAATTAGAGAATAGCTTAATTAAGTACTAAATTAACTCTAACCAGGTCATTCCCCTGCTCAAAAATCTTCAGTGGCCCCCACTTGTCTTGAAGATAAAATATAAGGCTCCTATGGCTGATGTTTAAAACCTGCATCATCTATTTCTAATGTACCTTTACAGATTTATTTTATATGACTCCCCTTCATGTATTCTATGAATGTCCAGCTCAGCCAGACTATCAGCTATTTCCCAAGCTGAGAATATCAATTCTGGTCTCCATGCCTTTACATGGACTGTCTTCCATACTTCTGAGGCATCCAGACATCTGTAGAGAACTCTGCATACAGAAACTTCCTCCACCAATCTAAATTAGCAACAGTTCCATAGGTTATCATCTTAGAAAGCTTTGGGTAGCTAAGTGAAGTGTAGAAGCAGGACACAGATCTAGGTCTTTCTGATTTCAAGATCAGCCCTGGAGTCACTATACTCCAGCGCCTCTAACATGATACATAATAAGTACTTATTAAAGTTCATTGGTTTGAATTTAATTGTTTAAAGTTGTATACCACAGAGTGTCTGCTGAAGCAGTTAGGGACATGAGATAGCAATGTGACCTATATTAGAGGTGAAAGGCCTCACAGAGGAATGAGGATCAGAATGCTATTTAAATGATGAGTAGTATTTGGATAAACAGAAAAGAGCAAAAATCCTCACTTAAACCAGCTCATAAACCCAGCTAATGACAAATATCTCTCTGTTCTGTTTACTACCTGTGATTAATGATAGGAGAATGGGACATTTTCTGCAGTTGTATCCAGATGCACTCTCCAAACCTTTCCCTTCTGAAAACCACTGAGTAGTTTAAAAACCTAACCAGACTGTCTTGAGGTAAGCAGTGGCAACGGGTGATGTCACCGAAGATGGGGGTAGTAGGTCAGCTGTTAATTTCTCCGGGGCAATAGAAAAGGCCTATTTGGTGGCTTTGGTGGGTTCTGTGGCTGAGCCACAATCAAGCACCTGGTACATCATTAGAACCCCTTCCATAAATATGCCATGGTGGAGTCAAGACATAACAGAATGCTCACCCACTACCCAAGAAACTGATGTGGGGGATTTCCCCAGATCTGCCAGCATTTCCCACTTTGGCAAGTCCTTTGTAACCACACATGTGCTATCTGCTCCTCCTTCACTCTGGTGGAGGTTAGTGAGGACGCAAGCCGTGCGTTGCTTCTTATAGAAACAGAATCACAATGCCATAAGAAGCCTCCTTTTACAGAAAAGGAAACTAAGACTCAGAGTGGTTAAATGAGTTGTAATTTAACAATCAAACAGCTAGTTAGTGGCAGCTGAGAGCTCAAGGTTTAGGAAGTCAAGAAAACAGAAATCTGGGTCAGAGAGGTCTTTGGGAAAAATTTTTTCAAAGATAGGTTGGATGTATAAAAAGCTTAATTAAAATGTGCCTATATATGTGTACACACATACATACATATATTATAGTTTATATCATATCATATGTGTCATATGTACCTACTATATATGTGTATATTTCGTATACACGATATCTGAGAATTTAGGCTTACACAAAAAATGGTGAGAATCCCAAGACCATAGATTTAGTGTTGAAAAGACCTTACAAGTCCGGTCCCATCCCCTTATTCTATATTATTCACTCTTTCTTTCAAAAGCAATTTTCTTTAAATGGCAATCATCCCTGAAACAGTTAAAACATGGTTTTATATTTGAAATTGACATTTCTAAAGCACAGGTCTCTGTTACTCTGTTACTCTCCTATTAAATAAACTTCAGTGACTCCTTATTGCCCCCATGATCAAATATAAAATCCTCTATGGGGCATTCAAAGCCCATCATAACCGAATTCCCTCTTACCTTTCCAGTTTTCTTACACCTTACTGTCTCCCTCAACCTCTATGATCTAATGACACTGGCCTCCTTGCTGTTCCTTCTCCCAATTCTGGATGTTTTCACTGACCATCCCCTCTGTCTGCAGTTCTTTCCCTCCTCATCTCTGTCTCCTAGTTTCAATGACTTCCTTCAAGTCCAAGCATGTACCCTACTTTCTAGAATAAGCCTTTCCTGATACTTCTTAATGCTAGTACCTTTCATCTGTTGATTATCTCCAATTTATTCTGTATGTATCTTGTTTGCATATAGCTGTTTACATGTTATCTCTTCCGCTAGAACATGACTTCCTTGAGAGCAAGGATTTTTTTTAACCTTGTTTTGTATCCTCAGCACTTGGCACAGTTACTTATACATAGTAGGCATCTAATAAATGCTCATAGACTGACTAAGAAGTAATTTTCAGAAATGTGTATTACAAGAATGTAATTTCTTTGAGGGACAGGGACTATTTCTTTTTCTTTTTGTCTCTGAATCCCTAGCATCTAGCACAGGGGTGGGGAACCTCCAGCCTCCAGGCCACGTGTGGCCTTCTAGGTCTTGGTTCCAGCCTTTTGACTTCGTCCAACTTTTACAGAACAAATCCTTTTATTAAGGGGATATGTTCTGTGAAGTTTAGATTCAGTCAAGGGCTGCACTTGAAGACCTAGAGGGCCACATGTGGCTTCCAGGCTGAAGGTTCCCCACCCCTGGACAATGCTCATAGGATTATAGATTATAGACCTACAGCTAATAGGATTTTTGAGGTCATCTAGTCCAATCCCTTCATTTTTACAAAAGAAACCGAAGCCCATGGAGTACAAGTAACTTGCTCAAAGTTATATAGCCAGCCCCACAGTCAGTCAACAAGCATTTATTATGCACTTACTATGTGCTAGGCATTGTGCTGTGTTGAGGATATAAATACAAGCAAAATAGGAGTAAAGAGGAAACATACATGAGGGTAGGCAGGGATAATGGGGAAAGACAAAACATAAAAGGGGAGCAGAAAAGTCAGGGGCAAAGAGAGGAGAACAAGAAGGGGCATAGTGGCCAAGTCCAGAGATTGGGGGATAGTCTGGGCCCTTCCCCAAAGTGGAATGAACTCGCCAATGGGAAAAAGGGCCTACAAAAGCAGAATCAGGATGCAGCTGCATTTTGGTGGCTAAACCAGAGAATGAGGTAATGATTTAGAATATAAGAAGTAAATGGCAGAATTGGGGTTTGAACCCCATGTCCCCCTATTCCAAATTCAATGTTCTTTCTACAGCACCTCAATGCCAACACAGTAGGCACTCAATACTTGCCCATTGAATTGAACTGAGTATTTTGTATATTCTACCTATTATTCCAAAGAGAAACAAATCTGTTGCCATCAGAGTTGTGTTTCTACTGGTGCCCAGTAAGTCTAAAATGTTGAGCATTTGACTTTAAATATACTGTTTCAGAAATGAAGGGTCTTTATTCATTAACTAATAGGGGTTATCCCGGGAGGTCCCTTGATCTAAGGTATTTTCCATAACACTGAGCCTCCATGGTTGGGGCCTGTGTGGGGGGAGGAGAGGGAGATTCCATACCATGAAGCTTAAATAAAGCCAGACCTGAGCTCTGGCCCTTTCCAGTTGAACCCCATGATCAAGCTCCTTCCAGTGCCATTGTGGCCACTTGCTAAAGAGCATGTTTGACCAGGGGCTCCTGGTTGGTCCCTTGGTGCCAGTGTATATGGGTGTCTGTGCTGGGGAGGAGGTAGAGGGATGGTCCCAAAAAGGAATGGTAAATGAGCCAGCAAAGAGGCACCCCCTCAGTAGGCTTAAAAAGAGAAACAGCATCTGCTGTCATCTTCCCTCCCTTTCTCTCTTTGGAGCATATCTCTTGGAATTCAGGCAACCTTTCCATCAGGGGATATGAAGTATAGCCTTTAAGGTATAATCGGTGAGTAATAATATAACAGGCATTGGATATGGAGAGTTTGAATCATGGCTCTCCTTACTATTTGTGTGATTTTGTCCAAGTCTCTGGATTTAACCCTAATTCACCATCTGTGAAATGAGGGAATGTGGTTTAGTTACATCTAAGATACCATCTAAGGAACTACCCCCTAAATTTCAAAGTACGATAGAAGAACAGGAAAACCGGAGACCAAGTATCAGACATCACAGCGGACTGATTCAATCCCCCTCCCCCTCTTCCCAGAGCCTGTCCCCTGCCCCAATAACACAGCAGGGTTGCTGGTTTTTGCATAGATAATAATAATTATATTTTAGCATTTGTTGGGTTTTTTCTTTTACTTTTTTTAAAAGCACTTTCACAAGCAACCAACCAAACACATTTTCCATTTTTCAACTGGTAGTTTTGGTCCTCTATGGACACAATGTGAGGCAACGGAAAAGTAATCAGTGACCGGCCTGGATACAACCAACAGTGTTAAGACTGGAATAGATCCTTATCTCCTTGGACCGCAACACCCTGCCCCCACCCCAGCATACCTCAAGTAAGGGAATGAATGAGCTCCTTTGAAAGTCTAAGCCCTGAGGTGTTCATTACTGTGAGGCACATCCTAAGGCTTGTACATCTGTATCTATTTTTAAATGGGTGGACTAGATACACATAGGGCCTGGACCTTCCTTTTCCTTAGGACTCCCTTATTTTAAAAAGGTGGAAAGTGAGGACCACATCTATTCTGAAGTTTTCTAATTCTATGGTTTATTTTCAAAAACTCTAACAAATTCGAATGTAAATCACTGGAAAGGGCATTGGGTAAAAAATGATACTGAAGAATACATTTCTCTAGAAAGAATATTTTATTTCAACCAGCCACAGAATGAATACCTAACCAGCTGTTTTCTAAGAAGTCATCAACTTAACAGAGGGAGAGTTATAAGTTTTAAGAAAAAGTTTGTGTTTAAGATCAGGAAAAAGGGATATTTCAGTAACTTGTCTACATAATTATATGCAAGTACAAATTTCTCCCACCTTTCATCTGACTCCTACTTTTGGGGTGAGGCATAAAGGGGAGAGAATTAGGTGCGGAGAAATAGGACTCAGATTTAATGTAGATGTTGGACCAGTAATTTGTTAAATCCCTTCCAGCTCCAGAGCCTATGCTCCCAAATGTTTTTGGCCTCTGTCGGGAGACAATCAGATTCATCACATCGTGCCAGTGAGGCAAGAAGCATTTAACAAGCACTTACTATGGAGCAGCTAGGTGGTGCAGTGGATAGCTCACCAGTCCTGGAATCAGGAAGACCTGAGTTTCAATCTGGACTCAGACATTTACTATAGCTGTGTGATGCTGAACAAGTCACTTAACCTTGTTTGCCTCAGTTTGCTCATCTGTAAAATGAGCTAGAGAAGGAAATGGCAAACCACTCCAATATCTTTGCCAAGAAAAGGGGTTACAAAGAGTTGGACATGACTGAAATGACTGAACAACAACAAATATGCCAACCTCCATGTAATCACTGGGATACAAAGAAAACACGGTCCCTTTCCTTAAAGAACTCACATTCTTACAACACGTAAACAATTATATGAATACAAGATAATGGACAGTGTCAATGGGAGGTAATCTCAGAAAGAAGGTGCTGTTGGGGGTAGAGGGAAGGAATAAGGAGTAGAAAAGGCCTCTTCTACAAAGTGAGGGGTTCAACTGAGTTGAAGAAAGTCAGGAAAGTGAAGACAAAGAGGTGAGAAAGGAGAACATTCCAGACATCGAGGACAGCCAGTATAAAGGTCCTGTGTAAGGCACAGCAAGAAGACCGGTGTGGTTGCATTATAAGGTGAGTGAAGGGGACTAAAGTGTAGCAAGTTTGAAAAAGTAAGGAACCAGGATGGGAAGGGTTTGAAATGTTAAATAAAGGATTTTATATTTGACCCTATGGGTAATAGGGAGTCATTGAAGTTTATTGAGGAGGGGGTGCCATGGGCAGATCTGCTCTTTAGGAAAATCACTTTGGCAGCTGAATGGAGAATGGATTGGAGCAAGGAGAGATTTCCAGCAGGAAGACCAATTAGGGAGCTATTGCAATAGTCCAGAAGAGAGGGGCCCAAACTAGGGTGATCACTGTGTGAGTGGAAAGACATGTACCCAACAGCTTAAATAGGACCAAAAACAGGAGCAGAGTGGGGAATCCTGACTCTGACACTTAATAGCTGGGCAAGTCATCTGACCATTCTGGGTCTCAGTTTCCCCATCTATAAAATGAGAGTACTGGACTGAATAACCTCTAAGGTCCCTTCCCCCTCTAAATCGATGATCCCGGGAACAACTACAGGGAACCTTTGAAACAATGAAGTGTGAATGATTGATCCTCTGAGCAGGGGGCAAGCTGTTTTATTTGGTAACCTGATTCCACCCCTTGTTCTAGAGACAGGAGAAGCAGGGAGATGATTTCTCAACTGATGATTATTAACTAATCAATCTGAGGCAAGAGCAGGGAACTTCGCCTAAGCCTTTCCGAGAAGACTTGGCCTTCTCTTTCCTTTTGGCCTCATTCTGGATGGCTCTTTTGTTTTGTTTCCCTTTTTTTTTTCTTAAAGAGAAAGCCTGTCTCCAGCTTTTCCTTGCCTAGGTGTTAATGTGCAATTCCTTAATGAAATTTGACCTGTCGCTGATGTTGTTGCATCACACTGCAGCTATTTTTACTTGGCAGTGTGAGTCACAGGGGCATAATATTGCAGTGTTCAATGTAGCTGAGAAAACACAGTGGGTACAGTCAGGGCAGTGGGTAGGGTGCCACCTTTCTCTGTCTCTTTCTGTCCCTCCCTCCCTTCCTCCCTTCCTCTTTCTCTTTCCCTCTCTCTCTCTCAGGTGGCCATCTCTCAATCAGTTACCACCCACGCCTTGTGGACAGCCAGAGTACTCTCGGTCCGTTGTTTGCCAGTTTCCTCGGACTGTTCCGTCACAAACACAGCATGAAGTGGGGCCACTGGTCCCATTGTGTTCAGAAAATGGGTTTTTGTAGTGTTCCTTTGCTCATTTTGAAATGATTACAATTACTGCTCAGTCTCCATAAATCTCCGAATCCCAGCAGATTAGACAATGCCCTAAATACAATCCAAATTTATCTACAGTAAGGCAACAGGAAGGCTCCAAGGATGATGCAAATGAGTTACTTAGCTGATGTTCGATTCTAGTCAGAAGATGTGGCAATAAGTATCGAACAAAATGTTTGTCTTTTTCATCTATTTTTATTTTTGAGTGAGGGCCCCAGTCTTTTGGTATACACTCCTTGTCATCTTCATTAGAGAGCTGTTTCCTCCTGCCGTGTTCACATGCAAACACTTACACACATTTTTCTGCATAATATTAAGCAGTAACCTTCGAGTCACCCGCATCCTGGCATGCACTAAATTCAAGCAACACATTTTCCTTTAAAAAAAAAAAAGAATAGAATCTCAACACTGGCTGACATAAGTTATAAAGGTAGCAAAGAGCTTCTATTTTTTTTTCTATTCCTTTCTGAAAAGGGACCATGGTATGAAGATTTAGAGATCAAATCATCCCTGCTCTGAACACAGAAACTGAGCCACCCTAGAATGCCATTTTATTCATGACATTGTGCAATTTACAACTTCCTGTATTTTTATTCAGAGCTTGTCATATAGGCTTCTTAACTACTGGGAGGGAGGAAGGGAGGGAGGGGGGAAGGGCTCATTTATTGTTCAAAGACTGATGAGAGACTTCTGCTGAAGCTTTTTTTTTTAACTCCTTATTTGGACTCCTAATCCTTTCCACTATTTTTTATGCCAGTTAGAAATAAAACATCTCCTTACAATGGATGTAAAGTATAGAAATATACAGGCCAATATTTTGAACTTAACATGCCATTTTGCCCCTCCTAATGTGTGTATCATATAATATCCTGTATCATGGTCAGCTGGATTTGTGTTTTATATTTTTCCTGGACCGATGGCTCCATGAAGGCAGGAAATATGACTTTTCTAAGTTTTGTCTCTCCCACAGCTCCCATCTTTACTGTCTATAGTACTTTGCCCATGTAGAAGCACTTAACAGATATCTTAAAAGACAGGCCCTTTGTTTGCATAATTGGTGAAAGGAGATTGCATTTTTTAAAAGCTGTTAAACATGAGAGAGCTGTACAGTGAAGGGCCACAGAACTTGCTTCATTACCTTAATAATAATAATAGTAATGATATATGACACTCAACAGATTTATATCAATATTCGTCCTATCACTTTTTTTCTAGTGAATTTAGGACATCCAGATGAATGAGTACAAGAAATTTACCAGCCCACACCAAAGTATCTCAACCTGTCCCTTGCCACAAAGTTTGCCCAAATGCTAACTTTAAAATAAAACCAATTTCTGAGCCTAAAGTGGTTTCAGCACGAAAAAGGAGAGGTGTCTTGGCTGGTTAACTCATCCAAGGCAGAACAAGTGAAGGCAGCAGTATGATGTAACAGGAAGCATAGTGAGTGGTCTGGGAATGAGAAGACTTCGATTCCAGTACTGGTATTGTATGTTACTTTCCTTTTATGGGCCTTCATCTCCCATCTTAGTTTATGATCTGTAACTTAAGTTTCTGATATCAAATATCTTATGAGTGAGTCTAACAGTAATGGACTCATCTTATAATCCTTGAAGCATTTCTTAGGAACCCTCATAAAAACAAAATGTGTGTGTGTGTCAGTGTATATGTCTCTGTGTGTGTCTGTGTGTGTGTCGGTGTGTGTATCTGTGTGTATGTCTGTGTGGATATCTGTGTGTATGTGCCTATGTGTGTGTGTGTGTGTCAGTGTGTATGTCTGTGTGTATATCTGTGTGTGTGTGTCTGTGTGTGTGTCTGTGTGTGTGTGTGTGTGTGTGTGTGTGTCTGTGTTTGCGTGTGTAAACTCCTGGAAAAAGCTGTCTGTATTCATTGCCATGTGGCACAATGGCTAACGGTAGGCCTGGAGTCAGGAAGATTTGAGTTCAAATTTGAACTCAGGTACATTCTATGTGACCCTGGCCAAGTCATTTAACCTCGATCTGCTTCAGTTTCCTCATCTGTGGCACAATGGATAAGAACACGGGACCTGGAGTCAGGAAGATTTGAGTTCAAATGTGAAATTAGGCGCTTCCTATCTGTGTGACCCTGGACAAGTCATTTAACCTCTGCTTCAGTTTCCTCATCTGTAAAATGGGGATAATAATAGCATCTACTTCCCAGGATTGTTCTGAGGACCGAATGAGATAATAATTGTAAAGCACTTAGCACGGGGCCTGACACATAGTAGGTGCTTAATAATGACTTATTTCTTTCCTCACTTCTCCTTTCACTTCCTCTTGAACCCTTTAAGATATTTCTTCCAATCTCATTACTGAGTTGAAACTGCTCTCTCAAAAGTTACAGAACCAAGGTTCTCTTAACTGGCAAATCTAACAACCCTTCCTTAGTCCTTATTCTTGTTGACCTCTCTGTGACATTTAACACTGTCGTCTGTCTTTGCCTCCAGCACACAGTCCCCTCTGTAGGCTTTTGTGACACTACTCTCTCTCCTCGTTTTTCTCCTACCAACCTGAATGTTCCTTCTCAGTCTCCTTTGCTGTTCCATCGACCATATCATACCCCCTCACTCTGGGGGTTCTCTAAGACTCTGTCCCGGGCCACTTCTTTCTCTCTACACACTTTCTCTCTTGATGACTTCGTCAGCTCCCGTGGGTCTAATTATCAACTCTACACAAAAGACTCCTACATCTATATAACCAAGCCCCAGCTTCTCCCCTGGGTATCAATCCTGCACTACCAATTGTCTATTTGGACGTTTAAAAATGGAAATCCTGTCTGGAGACCTCTCAGACTTAACATGTTCCTAACACAACATTGTATTTCTACAGTGTCAATCACATCTGAGGGCTTCTCTCTGACACAGCCATCCCCTTAGTTCAAACCTTCATCCTCTCTTACCTAGACTATGGCAACAGCCTGCCTCAAGTCTTTCCCCACTGCCATCCATCATCCAGACAGCTGCCAAAGTGTTTTTCATTAAATGCAAATCTGACCATGACATTCCACTACTCAATAAACTCCAGTGGCTCCCTATTACTTCTAGCATAAACTGTAATTAAACTCCTCGGCTTAGCTTTTAAAGCCTTTCCCAACCTAATCTCATTCTGTCTTTCCAGCCTAATTATATACGAGACCCTTCCCTGTACTCTATGGTCCTGCCATGCTGACTTTCTTTCTGCTCTTCACATCCAGTCTTCCACAATCTGCATTCACTGTCCCCCATGCCTGGAATGTGCCCCTTCCCCACTTCTACCTCCTGGAATCTCTTTCCTACATGACTCACTCAAACACTAGCGTCTATGTAAAATATTTCCTGATCCTGCCCCCCCCCACCTGCTAGTACTCTCCCTCCCTAAATATCTTGTTATGTGGCTAACTTGTAGATATTTGTATTTATTCTGAGTTACTTTCATATGTATTTGTTATCTGCCTCAACAGAATAAAAGCTCTTTGAGAGTAAGGATCATCTCATTCTTCATTTTCATATCCTCAGTGTCTAGCAGAAAGCCTGGCATATTGTAGGTGCTTAGTAAATGTTTGTTGATTGACTGCTTGACTCATGAACCCCCAAAGATATATTAAATTTTACTAGTAACCAGAGGAAGCAATTAGTTTAAAAATAAAAGCATTCGATGAAATAGTAAGGAAAGCAATAGAATACTTCCTCCATAAAATTGAGGCACACTCTGGCATAAGTACTATCGGTGGTACACATATAGGAATCACACATTCAGGCACATATATAGAGACCACGTGAGGCCAAGGAATTCTTCACTAAGGGTGGTTTTTACAACTTGTGGCCATAGAGAGTTGCCTATAGTACTGAGACAACTAAGTGTCAGTGGCAACTGATTTTGCTGGAGGAAAAGGTAGCCCATAACACTGCCAGTATGTGTCAGTATGTGTCAGAGGTGGATTTTCCTGACTCTAAGATCAGCCCTCTAGCAATCAATCAACATTTATTAAGCACTTACTCTATACCAGACACTACGCTAAGCACATACAAAAGCAGGCAAAAACACACTGTCCCTCCCCTTGGGGAGCCCACATTTTAGTGGGGGAGCCAATATGTAAATAGCTATGTACATGAACAATATCTTTGTAGTATTCACTATACCATGTTCTCTCTCTGTTTCTCTGATCTATCTTTCCATCCCTCCTTAAGATATAAAGTGAAAATGCTTTCCTCAAAAAAAAGAGACAAAAAATTCAGTGAAATGAGCACACAACTAAAAAAACTAGAAAAGCAAATAAATATATGAGTGTGTGTATGTAGTGTGTGTGTATGTGCGTGTGTGAATTTATACAGGCAGCTAGGTACTACACTGGATAGAGTGCCAGATCTGAAATCAGGATGACCTGAGTTCAAATCCAGCCCCAGACACTTACTAGATACATGACCCTGGGAAAGGATAAGTCAGTGTTTGTCTCAGTTTCCTCATCTGTAAAATGAAGTTGGGAAGGAAAGGGTAACCCATTCCAGTATCTTTGCAAAGAAAACCCCAAATGGGGTCACAAAGAGTCAGAAACAAATGAAACAACTGAATATATATAGATATAGATATATGTGTATATATATATATAGCTACATATACACATAGCACATATACGGAAATGTCAGTATATGTGTATATATATATATGTATGTTCTATAGTTTAGAGATAGATGATGATAGATAGATAGACAGATAGATGCATGGATAGATGCATAGATAGATGGATGGATGTAGTTATCTTTTAGAGAGCCTGACCCCATATCCTTCCCTGAGCCATATGCATTGTTCATCCACTTTGTTCTTCCAGGGTGCCTGGCTAGGCCAATAGGGTAAGTTTAAAATAGAAGGCAAATTAATAACAGTAACCCACATTTCTCTATTATTTTATATGATCCTTACAACAATCCCATGGCAGAAAGATTTCAGTTCTTTCTTTACAACAGAGATATCTCCACCCTGCTGTATCTCAGTTTCTGAGAACAACGCTAAAATGAAGATAACTACCCAAGGTTTTCTAAGTAGAAATTTGGAGTCAGAAGGCTGGGTTTGGATCTAGGCTTTATTACTTAAAACCTTGATGGTTTTATTAGATTATTAGACAGATTATTAGATTTGGGCCTCGGTCTCAGTAGTTTACCCTTTTTAAAAGAGGGGGATGTGACTAGGTGATTTCTAAGTTCCCTTCAAACTGTAATCTATGAGCCTATGCTAATAAATAAATGGTAGTATCTGAACCCAGCAGATCTTCTGACTCCAAGTTCAGTGTTATTCCTCCACAGCCTCTATCGATTTCTCGCTATTATTGGATTTTTAAGGTATTCTGAATCTTTTGGTTTACCTTTATCAACCTAATAAATTCATCTGACCATACCATTTAGGCGTAAAGTGAAGAATGTTCTGAGCTTGTAGTCAGAAAACTTGGGTTCAAATATCAGCTTTGCTCATTTCAACCATGTAATCATTGACCAGACATGTCAAGCCTCAGTTTCCTCGACTATAAAATGAAGATAATAATTATCCTTTCTATTTTACAATTTTACAGGTAGGAAAATGGTTTGAAAATCTTAAAGTGCTGTAGAAATCAAACTGGTCATTCATTCATTCATTTATTTATTTATTGTTATTTCTCCCAATAACAGAAAATAGATCATCTCTACCCATCCAAGAAGGGTCTGGAATGATTCTCAAATAAAAGTGAGGGTGATTGTTTAGCCATTTGAAATGTACAGTGACCAAAAATAATTATTTAACTTGTAAACATTCTATAAAAGAACAAGAGGGACCTTTATTCAGAGCATCCAAGTGTGCTTTTTACATAATAGCCCTTTGTACTTCGAAATGTACATATGTCCATAAAACAGAATTGAACAAGAACATTTCAGAATTTCGATCCCATGTTTTCTCCGTGGATGGGCTGTTAAATTATTATTATTAATAATATTATTATTATCATCATTGTTGTTATTTTGCTGAATTAACTGCCCCCAAAGAAACAAGGGAGTCTGTTTGTCTTAACTAATCCTCAAGCAGTCCAAGGTGAGAGGAAGATTTTTTTTTCTTCTTTCCTTTTGTTTTCTTTCATTCTTTTTTTTTTCTTTTAAACCAAATACAGCCTGGATAGAGACTTGAATTCACCACTGGGTTGGGAAGCCTCCACTGGTGAACCAAGTTTTCCTTGAAAATCCCCAAAAATAAACTGGCAGGAAGAAGGGACTAGACAAAAGGGATCCAACTTGATTGAAACCTGCTTTCTTAACAGGCAGGAAAAAACGCCCAAGAACAAAATGTGGGCTTTCAAATCATTATCAGTTATATTTATCATTCCTAAACTAGCATTAAAACAACCTCTGACCTTACTTTACCGGATTTCCTCCCTGCCCAGATTTCTGATCTGTCAGATTAATTAACAAAGAAACTGATTTGAGTAAGAACCCTATTTCTACAAATATACCTCTTCGGGTTTACAAAGTATTTTCCTTGCAGTATTATAAACAAAATATTACTCTCCCCTTTTAGAGATGAGGAAACTGAGGTTCAGAAAAAATTAGTTGACTTCACCACATTTATCTAAGTAGGAAATGACATAACCCAAAGTGTCAAAGTCTCCTGCCTTCCTATTTAGTGCTTTCCACAATAGACTAAGCTGCCTCTCCCACTAAGTAAGCTATAACTATTGAAATCATGTCATCTATTATCCACACATCACACTGGATTTACCCATCAGACAAAATCACATCCCTACATTTTACATTACAGGAAACTGAGGCCTAGAGGGGGAAAGAGATTTGCTCAAAGTCACACAGCAGCTTCTTGGCTGGGGAAGGGGTGGTTGGGGGAGGGGATAGGGGGAGGGGGCGGGGCAGGAGAAAACTAGGTCTCCTGGTTCAGCCCAGTGCCCTTCCACCCACAACCTATGCTTGGGATAACTTTTAAAACAATCCTAATATTCCAAAGAGTCATACATAATAAAAATTTAAAGATATCTTAGCAATTTTACATACCCCCTCCCTTCCTTTTCATTTCTTCTTTTTCCACAGGTTCTTATTTTCTTTTTCCTTCAGATTTCATTTTTAAAATGTTGAACTTTGACACAAACACAGAACGTTTCCATACACACAACAGACTACAAAAGGATTAAAAAGAGGCCATGAATCTCAATTCCATACTGCTTGCTTAAAAAAAAATATGTAGTAAATCCTGAACATTACTTTTAAAACTATCTGTTTGTCTTTGCTTCCTCCTGAAATTCCTTCTGTGCTTCTGGTTGTCTTTTACTCCCTAAAACATAGAGGAAGGAAAATCGGGAGCCTAGAAAAAGCTGGGCTTTAGGGAGAGGGGGTGCCCAGAGAAAGGCAGCTTCTGTGCCCTGCAGGGAAATCCTTAAAGAGGCCTCCAAGGGGAACAGCAGGGAATGTCTAAGAGAATTAATCAAATGAACTTAGCCTGGCTAATGTTTGTGAAGACTAGGCATTCTGCCCTACTGGAGACTAGTGGGGTATCACTGCTCTCTATGAGCACAGAAGTTTGCTGCTGGTAATTTAGTATGTACTTGACCAAAAAAAAAGTTGCCCAACTGGTTTTGTTATTTCAGCTGGTTACAGCCAAGTGAGGCAAACAAAACCTTATCACTTCAATTAAGTCTAACTCGGACATTATTTTCAAGTAAATATTTATAATTGTGCATGATGTTCCATTGCTAGTGGTCCAAGAGACCCCTAACTTCCTGTTGAGTGAGGTCTGCAGATCTACAGTATAGAACAACTAATCAATCTGTAAAATGACAGAGGCCCCCTCTTTCCCTCCCGCTAAGTTACCTTCTGGCTCCAAATCTATGATCTGAGTAACAACTATCCTTTCTCTAGAGTTTTGTAATTTACAAAGCTTTTGTCTCACAACTTCCCTGGCAGATAGGCAGTATTGTCATTCTAATTTAAAAGTAAGGAAACTGGGGCTTTCAGGACCAAAGCTTGCTCAAGCTCACTAGTTAGGGTGGAGCCTAAAGTTAGCTGCTCCTCTACTGCAGCTTTGTCTTAAATGCACATTCTGTGGCTAAAAAGTGTATGACAGTGTTTGACAATCAGGAGAACTCTTAGAGCCCTTAGAACATGAAACAGAATAGCAGAGCTGAAAGAGACTTTTTACATGTAACATAGAATCTCAAAGCAGAAAGTGACCTCGGAATGTTAGGGCTAGCAGGGACATTAGATAACGAAATATTGTAACTAGAAGAGTCATTAGAAGTCATCCAATTCAACTCCTTCATCTTGCAAATGAAGAAATTTATTTCCTTACAGGGAACTGAATAAAAAAAAATATTCTTTCTTCAGTTTCTATTTATTTTTTTTGGAGGGGGGAAAGCAGGGCAATTGGGGTTAAGTGACTTGCTCAAGGTCACACGGTGTCTGAGGCTGGATTTGAACTCAGGTCTATCCTGATTCCAGGCCTGGTGCTCTTCTCACTGCGCCATCTATCTGCCACCTAGGTGCCCTCTTTCTTTAGTTTCTAACTGGAATAGGATTTGTCTTCTTTAACATGTCCAGAAAGGGGGAAACTACTCTAAGATAGCAGCACATTTCCTCCTTCCTTTATCTTTTTTCTCTCTTTTTTTCTTTCTTCCTTCCTTCTTTTCTTCCTTCCTTCCTTGTTTCCTTTTCTTCTTTCCTTTCCTCCCTTTAATTTCTTTCTTTTTCTTTCCTTTTTCTTTCTCCTTTTTCTTCCTTTCTTCTTCCTTTTCTTTCTTCTTTCTCTCTTTTCTTCCCTCTTTCATTCCTTTCTGGCTCCCTCCTTTCTTTCTTTCTTCCTTTCATCTTTTCATCTTTCCTTCCTTTCTTCTATTTCCCTCCTCGCCTCCTACCTCCTTCTTCCTTCCTTCCTTCCTTCCTTCCTTCCTTTCTTTCTTTTTTCTTTCTTTCTTTCTTTCTTTCTTTCTTTCTTTCTTTCTTTCTTTCCTTCCTTTCTTCTTCATTCGGGAAGTAGGTTGCTAGGCCCTAAGCTTCTTTCTGCTCCAATGATATGAACAAATACACAAGGAAGTCAAGTCAAACTTTACTCAGTTTCTTTTGTTCTCCCAATCAGCATTTAGGAAAACAAAACAAGTCCACTATTGATTGTTTTTGTAGGCTGTTCTCAGCCTGAGAGAGCAGAAATCCCAGCTTCCTGCGTGTCAAAGAAGTAGGCATAATCAGGCCTCCTGAAGAAAATGGAGCAAACCCAGTGGTTAGTCAAAAGAGTGCTTTCCTGGGACATTGCCACCTCCGAGCCACCAAGCACTGTTACCCTAATTGTTCTCTAAGGCAGCAGCTGCTGAAATTTCAGCCGCAGATATAGACATAATCAGAAAAGATGGAATAATATTCTCCAAGTACACAATAGCCAAGCCTCCATCAGGGCTGCCTGGTACACTAATTCATGCCCAAGAAAAACTAACAGTAATGATTAATTAAAGGTGCAGTAAGCTTGGCAGAGCAATACGCACCAGACTGAATGGAGACATCTTATCAGTTTGATCTAAAGATAGTGCTTTAAAAATCACATATAATTAAGCCCTTAAAATGGATGAGGCTGCTTAAATTTTATTATCAACATGGAGGAGGATTGCATCCTTAGGTCTTACCAATAGCTTTGGGGAAAATTGGACTGTTTTCCAAACCAGAGGTACCCACAGATCTTGCTCCCACACCTGCGGGCTTAAATCTGACACACCTATTCTAGTCACTCAGGAAAAGGAGCCCTGAACTCAGTAACTGAAGGAAAACAGAATGAATATGCATAGTAAATATGTACAGGTGTGTTTTGGAGATACAGTTGCAGCATGAGTTTTCTCTT
>CM053625.1:148160370-148213857 GCA_028646595.1 Phalanger gymnotis
GAGGAGGAGAAGGAAGAGGAGGAGGAGGAGGAGGAGGAGGAGAAGGAGGAGAAGAAGAAGAAGAAGAAGAAGAAGAAGAAGAAGAAGAAGAAGAAGAAGAAGAAGAAGAAGAAGAAGAAGAAGAAGAAGAAGAAGAAGAAGAAGAAGAAATCATGCCCCCATGCCAACCTGGTTTTCTCTCACTGGCCATTAGTCTCTAATGAAAGGCTAAATAATACTAGGTAGAAACAGTAAACAGTGAGCACAATGAACAGTGAGCACAACCTCCCATGTTATGAAAGCTTGACATTTCCAGAAATTGAGCTGCATTTGTAAAGTTGTGTATTTGTCAGAACATGTTTGCTACATTATCCCTGCTTCCTCCCTCCTTAGCAATATTATAAATTGCTTCTGTGACTGTAATTGTTGCTAGTATTACTGAGCAAACAGTGGATAAAAGGAGGTTACAAAAGCCAGCCTTAATTCACGCTTTGGCTGATATTTATTAAAATGTTTGTTTACATGTCTATACTCTCTGCTGAAAGCCTTGCTGTGTTGGCTGTTATAGAGAAGTGGTTTCCCCCTTAAGCTATGTTCAGTCTGAGGAAGTGATTTGATTTTAACTGGAGAGGAGGGAGAGGGACAGAGAGACAGGGAGATAGATAGACAGACAGACAGACAGACAGACAAACCCCAAGAGACAGAGACTTGTTTCAGTGACTCCAAGGCTTACTTTCATACTAGATTTCTTTATCTCCTATTATCTAACACTGAGGGGGTGGGGCAGGTTGGGAAGAGGGGTACCTTGGAGTCAGTCAACAAACATTTATTAAGCATCAGCTACATGCCAGATAGCATGCTAAGAAATGACTTAGAATGACCCTTTCACTTTTCAGAAAAGGTAACAAGCCAGAAAAAAAAAAAAGAAAGAAAGAAAATGACTTGGCCAAGGCCACACAGTTGGCAGACTCCTGATTCCTAATCTATCCATCATAGCACATGTGTTGATGTAAAAGGTATTTACTGCATAGCCCACCTGAATAGAAATGGAGAATCAGCCAATTTTTAAAAATTGTCTGTAGTAGCTGACCAAGTGAGCAGGATGACAGATGGGGAAAGAAAATGGGCAAACCGATTCATTTGCTGCACTTCCTTGGACTTCCTTGGAACAGTCTTGACTAATCAGGTGCTTTTTATATTAAAAAAAAAAAAGAAAGAAAGAAAAATGAGACATTACTTAATATTCCAGGACTGGGAATTTCTAATGTAGATGAAGCCCCAAGCTTAGAATCTAGAGGCCTGAATTCTCCCTCATTAGGTACCACACCTACTTCTTCTCCCTCACTAATTCATTGTGTGACCCTGAACAAATACATTCTGCTCTCTGGTTCTCAATTTCCTTGTCTGTAAAATGAGGAGATTGAACAAGATGGTCTCTTTGAGCTCTCATAGTATAGGAATCTAAATTCTTCAATTCTGATTTCCAGGAATAAGCAACATCAACAAAAACTAGCTTTTCCTTAAAGATTTCCTGATTGAATCAAGCCAGAGCAACAGGATTATTTTCTTACCACCACAAAGGATGGAATATTAATTTCTATATTCCTGTATTAAAAATTAATAGAATGGTGAATTTCTTGAGGTTCTAGAAGGAAGATGCCAAAATATTATTTTTATTAGTAGTGCTACGGATAAAAGAGGGCAGCTAAGTGGTACAATGGATAGAGTGCTGGACCTGGAGTATAGAAGACCTGAGTTAAATCTGACCTCTGATACTTACTAGCTGTGTAACCCTGGGAAATCGCTTAACCTTGTTTGCCTCAGTTTCCGTATATGTAAAATGAGCCGGAGAAGGAAATGGTAAACCACTCCAGTATCTTTGTCAAGAAAACCCCAAATGGGGTCATGAAGAGTCAGATGTGACTGAAACAATTGAACAACGAATGGAGATAGTAATAAAATGTAATCTACTGTCATCATGTTACATGTATAATGCATTCACGTATTTCCAAGGACAGCAATGCCATGGAGTCAAATGGAAGTTTTTTCTTCATTGAAATCAGAGTATCTAACCTCAGTACTCATGTACATTTCCAAGTGAGTGATTCCTGAAAATCTCTTTTCATAAAAATTAATAATAATAATGCAAAAAAAGTTTTAATTACTTTGGGGAGAGCAGAAAAATAAGAGAAGAAATATGGATATTAAGAGACAAAGTTAAGATTCTCTAGAATTATCTAATTAGAATTGGAAAAGGCCTCAAAGAATTTCCAGTCTAGCCTTCCCAATGGGTAATGTTTCGATAGCACTACAAAGCATGTTTCATGTATTATCTCATCTGAACCTCACGACAACTCTATGAGGTAGGTATCCATTTTACAAATGTGGAAACTGAGGCTCAGAGAGGTTTAGTGACTTGCCCAGGGTTACACAGGAGATAAGCAGCAGAGACAGGATATGAACCCAGCTCCTTTCACTCCAGGTTCAGCATTCTCCCCACCATACCATGTTTCCATACTAGCTCAATTCATTGAACACTTGCTGTCTACCATATAAAGGAGCTATTCTGGGTTCTAAGTATACAAAGAGAAGTGCCACACAGGCTCTGCTCTCAAGAAATTTACAAGTAATAGGAGGAATGATGGGGACACAGATAAAGATAATATGAAGGAGACACAATAACACTAACACAAGTACAAAGGAGGGGTCTAGCCAAAATACCACAAAACAATTGAAGACAGAGGGAATATTTTCATATGGCTAAGGGAAAGAATGAGAAAATCGTGGAAGGCTTCCTGGAGGAGGTGACAACTGAGCTTGGTCTGGAAGGAAAAGACTTCACTAGTTAAAAATGAGGAGGGAGGTCCTACGGGGATTGATACCAGGCATTAGTGACTACATGAACAAAGGCTCAGTGACTAGAGAGGGTAGGATAAAAATAAGGAATAAAGAATCCACCTGTTATCTGCAACAGGGTAAATAAAAGAGACTAATATTGAGCTGACATCAGACAAAATGTTTCTGTTTTCTCTCCTTTTCCCCAACTCTGCTTTTTTCCCTCACTCTTTTGCCCCATCTCCAGCCCTCTTTTTTTTCCGATTTCTTTATCTTTTCTATGAGAATGGGTGTCCTTTCCTAGCACTTTCAGGATTCCAAAATCTCTCAGAAAGTTCTGTTTCCTAAATGAATGGTCGAGGAAGAGAGAAGAAAGGAAAGCACCCAGGACCTGAGAGCCAGGAGACCTAGATTTTTGCTTTGACTAGCTGTGCATCCTTGGGGAAATTGATGCACCTCGCTGGAGTTCTGTTTCCTTAAATGATAGGGTTGGGGTAGTTTACACTGGAATTGCTTTCTAGTTCTGTGTTCCTATCCCTCATTTTCTAATATTCTATGTACTAAGATTTCTTCCAACTACGTCTTAGATCCCATGTTCTAAAGATTTCAATTTGGCATCCAAACAGACTTAAGATTCCCATGTCTTTACACCTCCATGTTTAATATTTTAAAGAGCCATGGTTTTGTTGAAAGGTCTCATGGTATAAGGGAGAGTACTAGACCAGGAGGCAGCAGGAGCTGGGTTAATTGGCTACGTGATTATAGGTAAATCATTTAATGTCCCTAAGCCTCCCTAAGGCTTATCTACTAATAGATGGGTGAGTTTCTATCTGTTCGATTTCTCTTTCCTTGAGTAGGAACTTCTTCCACAAGGTAACACAGCCCTTAGTAGACTGTCTCCGTGGGTCACTGGGGCTGAAAAAATCCATCAATCTTCTGGTGATTCCCCCAGTTATTAGCACTCTCCTCCTCTTGAAACGACTTTGTGCTTGTATTTAATTACTTATGTATGTTCTATTTGTATTTAATTACTTATGCACATGTTATATTCCCCCTCCATAGAATATAAGATCCTTGAGGGGAGAGACTTAATTTTGTCTTTATATCCCTGGTGCTAAGCACAGTGCCATGTACAAAGTGAGAAGGAGCCTTAAATATTCACCAGTCTAAGTTTCTCATTTTATATATGAGGGAAATGCAACCTGGGGATGTTCAGTGGCTTGCCCAGGTATTTTCTCCAGGATACAAAGATATCTCTGCCAGATACAAAGTTCTTTTCACTAGACCACATTCTTTTCTATGAGACTTTTCCTAGCCTGCCACTCTGCTATCCTTCTCCCCCAGCCCCTGGGGCATCTGTGCCCATCAACAAACCAAAATTGTCTGTTGGGGAGCAGGACCTGAACATATCAGTAAGTCTTCAGTACAACAACCCTGCCTATTCAGAGGAAAGGGTTGCTAAGGGTTATCAGTTAACGACACAGCTTAAAATAGTACTGATTTTGAGGCACACCTAGCTGGCTCTGGAAGTGACACCTTTCTTGAAAATAGACTCCTAGAATATTGCAGCTGAAGGAACTTTAAAATATAGAACAACAAATGTTAGAGTTGAAAGGAATTAGAATATATCAGAGTTGGAACGGCTTTTAAAAGAGCTGAAAGGGCCCTGAGAACAGAGCATAGAATGTTAGAACCCAAAGGGCTCTGAGAACATAGAGCACAGAATGTTAGAACCCAAAAGGTCCCGAGAACACAAAGCACAGAATGTCAGAGCCCAAAGGGTCCCGAGGACACAGAGCATAGAATGTTGGAGCCCAAAGGGTTCCGAGGACAGGGAGCATAGAATTCAGAGCCCAAAGGGTCCTGAGAACAGACAGCATAAATATTAAGAGCTGGAAGGAATCTTTTAACACAAAACATGAAACGTCAGAGCTAATGGGACTCTTAGAAAATTTCTATCAAGTCGAATCAGCTCATTTTATAGACAATGAACCTGAGGCCCAGAGAGGGGAAGTAGCCTGATAAGCACTCCCTGTTAACTAACGTTTGGATTTTTTTTTTTAAAGCTCTATCCACTTCTGCTCCCTGAAAGACAGGAAACAGAAATGCTTCTGGAGAAGCTAAAACATTTGGAGGTGTTTGTATAAATGTCTCCAGTTTGGCAGGTTTTCTCCTTTACCGCTCAGCTCCAGAACCTACCAGAGAGCCCACAGTTCACTGTTCCCATTTGCATTTGTCTACGCTCTAAGGTTTTTATTCAATGCTTTCCAGACATTATCTCATTTCATCATTTAAAAGTCAAACCTGTAGGGCTCTCCAGGTGACCTTCCTTACTCCTGGTAGAATGGATCACAAACTTCCTCAGGCAGGATGGGCAGAAAAACATCCAGAGTTTGGAAATGATTCCTGTCTTAAAGACCAGAGCAGTGGGAAGCATGAATGCCTCCCTCCTCTAAAGGGATGGGAGAGAAAATTATTGTTTGGTTTTTTTTTTAAGGGACTCTTTGCCTTCCATCTAGGTCTGTTTTAATCTTCCCAGCCGTTTTCGGGTGGGGCTGTTGCTGAATTTTATACAGTTATTACTGTGCTTCTGATCACTGATTAAGATTTCCTAGCCAGCAATTTATTTTAGTGCTTTGGGGAAGAAGTGAATTTCTTTCTGCTGCTCTATCATTTATATTATAACTTGATCCCCTGAAGGAAATACCTTTCGCATCACAATTAAGACGAGGAGGCTTTAAGCAAAAAGTTTGCCATATTAGTAAGGGTATGAAACACTGGACCAGATATGCTTCTGAAGCCACCCCTTTGACTGATGGCCAGGAATGGATTGAGTTTTCAACTTTGCTCAGATCTGCTTTTCGAGATTATCTTCTGCTTATCGACAAGAAGGAGTTTTCTACAGTTTTAGGCACTTGTTTTTCCTTTGAGTTTCTTTTTATAGTTAAGGTGGGAGCGGGAGATGGTTCATTTCTCCAAAGGGCTTTCTGAATGTTAAAAAAAAAACAAAGAGGCAAAAACAGGAAAGCACATTGTAACTTCCTTCATGATGGTCACCTGGGTCATACAACAGGATAAAAGCATTATTAGCTATAAGACAAAAATGCCCCAAATCCCCTCTTTCCCACATTGCCAGTAAACTCCATTCTCAGTCCCCCAAGGTGGCATATACCTAATTAGTCGTGCCTTAAAATACAAATGCTCAAGCAGACATACCCACAAAACAAACAACAACAGCAAAGCCCAGTAATTCTTCACAAGCCTACAACAGGAAACACTTGAGATCATAGGCTCCATGCCCAGCAAATTAAAAGATTTAACACTTGGTAGGTTAATCTCTCAGGTTTTAGTGACTGTGCTCATTGAAAAAAAAAATCAAACAGAGGTAAAAGGGCTGTCAGAGCACAAGTCTGGGCTGATTTTTTTTTTAGTGTGTCTGGCTCAAATTTTTTATTGAGGCCAAGGAATTCCTACCTCTGTCTGATAAGGATCTGTGAAGGATTTAGAGAAAAAGATGTCACCTCTCTCCTCCCAACCCCCACTACCCCTTTTACTGACATTCAAAAAATACCAGTTTTCTTATGTTATATAAGTGTAATTCACTTTAAATTCCTTCCCTCTCTTCCTGGGACTACATAGACAAAGTAAAGGTATTATTCACTGAATAATCTACACTGCCTTCTCCCTCTTCGAATTATCATGTATAAAGAGAAGTAGCTGTTGCAGAAGATAATGTCGGGCTTGAAATCAAGAAGATTGGATTTGATTCGGGCCTCTCACACCTACTGCCTCTGTGAGTCTCAGTTTCTTCATCTATAAAAGGGGTTTATACGGTTATCTAGAGGATTTAATAACATGATCCATGGGAAGCTTTTTGCAAACTTTAGAGCACTGAAAAATGTTAATCATTAATATTAAGCTGAAGCTCTACAGTAGAATTGAAATTTCTTTAGGGCAAGGGTTCTTAACCTGGGTCCTTGGAAACCCCTTAGACATCAGAGGGTCCATGAACTTTGATGGGGAAACAAATGGGATCTATCTTTTCTTTTCTTTCATTAATTTTCTTTTTCTTTCCTATTTTTGAATCTTTCTTTTCAGTCGCCTCTTTCTGAAGTCTAGCATTTGCTTCGATTTTGAATGTATTGTGCGAAGAGATCTGTAGGCTTCACCAGACCGCCACGGGGGCCATGACATACAAAAGACAGGTGAAGAACCCCTGAGCTGGAACAAGGATTGTTTCTGATTTTATCTTTCATTCCTAGAACCTGGTCTAGTGCTTTATACATGCAGACACCTAACACATGCATATTGAAAAGATATTGAATTGACGAATGAATTCCCTAGTTCCCGGTGTAGTACCTTACACTTTTTTTTGTGCACACCTATGATTTCATTCATGTAGGGAAATCCCAATGCAGAAATCCCTCTAACAACACAAATTGGCAGCTATCCTGTGCACCTGGTGGGATGGGAGTTGAAGTGACTTTTCTCGAGCACAGGTCTTCCTGATTCCGAGGATTCTTTGATTTCTTCCGTCCACCGGCCCACATCGCCTCTCACCTTGCGCACGATAAATATTTAATTGAATGAATGCTGCGTTCCATTTATATAGAGCAGCTAAGGCGGCACATTTCAAGTACAGAAAAAACCCATTCCAGAGACTTTGTTATTGGCTATTAGGAGAATTATTGGATGATGCCTCGGTATCCTGACAACAGACACAGCCAGTTAGAGCAGTGACGTAGAGCATCCGGCCCCAAAGAAAGAGAGAGATGACACAAAGAAAAACCTCTGAAGGTCGGGGATTGTGCATCCACATCTCTTTACCAATGCAGTAGTCAAGTCTGGGCCTGAGGTAAAGGTAATAGGTGACCTAGTAGGTACAGCACCGGACTTGCAAGCTTAGAGAGGCCTGAGTTCAAACCTTATCTCAGAAACTTTCTACTTGTGTGACCCTGGACAAGGTGCCATTTAACTTCTTCTGGCCTCAGTAAGCCCATCTGTAAAATGGGGATTAAAAAGTCACCTCCTTGTGTTGTTAGGAGGATTAAATTTTATGCATATACACACACATATATATATGGGCCTACATATATGTGTGTGTATGCAAAAAATTTAATCCTCCTGACAACCCAAGAAGTTATATATGTGTGTATGTGTATATACACATACATGCATACACACATATACATGTACAGATATCTATATACATGTGTATGTACACGTATGTGTGCATATATATGTTGTGTGGGTATGTGTATGTATATGTATATTTAATTGCACATAAGTAATTGACTAAACAACTATTGACATAAGTAAATAACTGAAGTCACATAAGTAATTGACTGAATCTATAGATGCATATGTATTATTACACATACATACACGTGCATGTGTCATTCTTGTTAGGCATATATTAGGTACCTGTATGTTTAAGGTGGGGGCAGCCACTTGGTACAGTGGAGAGAGTGCTAGGCCTGGAGTCAGGAAGATTCTTCCTCTTGAGTTCAGATCCGGCCTCAGACACTTACTAGCTGTGTGATCCTGGGCAAGTCACTTAACCCTGTTTGCCTCAGTTTCCTCATTTGTAAAATGAGCTGTGTGTGATCCTGGGCAAGTCACTTAACCCTGTTTGCCTCACTTTCCTCATTTGTAAAATGAGCTGGAGAAGGAAATGGTAAACCACATAAGTAAAAGCCAAATGAGGTCACAAAGAGTCTGATATGACTGAAAAATGACTCAACAACAATAACAACATGCATAAGAGGCTCCAGAAATACAAAGACAAAATTTAAAACAATCCTGGTCCCAACTCAAAGATTCTTAACCTTCATTTTGTATGTCATGGCCTCTTTGGTGATCTGGTGAAACCTATGGACCCCTTCTCAGAATAAGTCTTGGTTGACTACGTTCATTATATATATGTGTGTGTGTGTGTGTGTGTGTGTGTGTGTGTGTATATATATATGTGTGTATATATATATATGTGTGTGTGTATATACACATATGTATGTGTGTGAGTGTATAAATGTAAAGTGTTATGCAAAACTTAAACCACCAAAAAATGTTAGGTATTATCCGTTGTAGAGTATTGCTCAGTTAATGCATGCATGTGCCCTCACGTGCCTGTACACACATACATACTAGTCAACACGCTCATAAGTCTAGCCTGTGACAGATGGATTCCAAAAGATTCTACACCAAGAACAAGATCACATTTTCCCCCTAGCATATGGCAAACACCTGTGACCTATTGGCCTGGCCTGGTGTTCCAGTGTGGGAGATAGACCTTCACTCTTAACCTCAGGGCCTTCCTCTTCTTCTGTGATCTTATTTTGAAAAAAAAAAAGCCCTTTTAGCAGGCACTTGACTTGTCTGTGAGGCCTAAGTGATGGTATTAATGGTAAAGTTTAATCATAAAGAAGTAAAAAGAAAACTATTGTCCTAGATTTCTTTCAGGCTAAGCAAGCAAACGAAAACACCAACCAGGAGCCTCCATGGTAGAACAGGGGCTGGAAGATGTTGTATATGTTTAGTTTGAAAGGGTATTTCTCGAGCTCCTTTGTGAGCTTAGAAATGGTAATGAGTTTCCAAACTTGGGGGGTAGGGGAGAGGAGAGAGGAATAGAGATGAGTTTCCTCCATCAGTGGAGGAAATCAGGTGAGAGACAGAGAGGAGAGAGTACTGTTTCTTTTGTTCTTTCTGGTTCCACAGAGATTTTCAACTAGTGAAAGCAGCATTTGAAATGAAAGAGAAGACCTTATCCTGCTCTTATACAAAACTAAGGTCTGCCTGCACCTGGGATCTTGTGTGTGGTTCTGGTCGCCATACCTCCTATCAGAGTTGGACATGATCCAGGAAAAAGCCACTAAAGGGATGAAAGGAATTAGGGCTTGGTGGGGGGAGGCCATGTGCAGAAGAGGGCCTGGAGACTGCATACTTTCTGTATGAAAGAGACTGGAAAGCCTCTTCACTTTGGAAAGAACAAACTCAAGGAGAAGGGTTAGGATCAAAGTTTATCATATTTAGAAGGGCCTACATATAGTGTTAGGGAAGAGGAGTTTGTCCTATCAATTAATTTGGATGGTTGCATTATATACTGGGTGGGCATAGTGGATAGTGCACCAGGCTTGCAGTCAGGAAGACCTGAATTCAAATCTGACTTCAGACATTTATCAGCTGTGTGACCCTGGGCAAGTCACTTAACCCAGTTTACCTTAGTTTCTCATCTGTAAAATAAGCTAGAGAAGGAAATGGCAAACCACTCCTTGCCAAGAAACCCCAAATGGGGTCATGAAGAGTCAGACTGGACTGAAAAAAGACTGAACAAAAACAATAAACTGTATAATGGGTAGAGGGCTGATCTGGGAATCTAGAACCAGTTTAGATCTCACCCTAGCTGTGTGACCCTGGCCATGTCACGTAACCCTGTTTGCCTCAGTTTCCTCATCTGTAAAATGAGGATAATGACAATATCTACCTCAGGGGGTTGTTATGAAGATCTAATGAGATAACAACTGGAAAGCACTTAGGACAGTGCCTGGCACATAGTGGGCACTATATAAATATTCATTATTATTATAAGTTACAAATAAGGTACATTGGTAGAGGAAGTTCCCACAATGGGGAGCTCCACAGACCAATGAAATGACAGGGTTGTAGGTGCAGGGGTGCGGAAGGGAGGAGGGATGTATAATATGAATGTCAATTTTCCTCACCATGCCCCACAACACTAAAAATAGTGTGGCTGGCACAAGTGGAAAGAAGATGAGAGAGATAGAGACTTGCGTTAGAGGCCTGGCTTTCACAGTAACTAGAAGAGTAACCTTGGGCAAGTCATTTAATCTTTCAGAGTCTCACTTTCCTCATCTGTAATCTGGTTATAAAAATACCCCCAAAATAAGCATAAGGAAATATTTAACACAATATTTTAAAATGCAATAGAGCAAAGATAATGTTAACATGTGGTTTTCTAAGTCAAGATGTGGCTGATGAGGATCTTTATTTGTAGTTTAGTGGCCCCATTTCTATTTGAATTTGATACCAATGCCCGGGACTACTCTAGAAAACATGGATGATTCCACATACATCTATGCATGAATACATAAATACATACACGTGCACACATATATAGTTGTATATGTGTGTATATACACATATATATGTGTACATGCATAGATATATATACTGTTTTCCCTTTGTTCTACAAAAGATATTAAATTGAAAATTCCTCCCTCCCCCAGGGAGTGGGAGTTGGGAACTGCGGGAGAACATGGGACATGGCTTGTATTTTCTGTGATAATTTCCACCATCTCTCATAGTTTCTTAAAAAAGCTAGAAGTGTGGCCAGCATCCTAACATTCAGGCATGTGAGATAATGAATCATGTCCTATGAGAGGCCATTCCAAGTTCTATAGTGAGCTCAGGGAAGAACTGTGTCCTACTTGCCTAATTGCTGTACTTCGAAAAATAAGGTTGAAATCAGGTGTAGAAAGAGCTTTTTTTTTTTTTTAACCTTCTGAGGGGGAGGAAGAACTTTAGATACTGGTCTGTGATTGGTAGGGCCTAAACGCCAGAACTTTCAATTGACCTGTTGCATATAGAGATATATTCATATGATTGTTTATGAATGTATATAGTATATTTTTACAAGTATACATCTACATACACATGAATACATATATTCATTAGAACTGCATTAGATTGTACTGACAACCGTCATTTTGCAATAACTTTGTTAATGTATTATAACCAAAACTAAATTCAAAGTTGTGAAAATGTGCTAAAATATTTTTCAGCCAATCATTTTTTTGACATTTATACTGATGCTGCTACAAAATCAATGGCTTCTGTTTCATATCACATATATCATTTTTATAGAACCAATGTTTGATATTAGATGTAGATTACAGATAGAAAGATAAACATATGAATGGTATATAATGTGCTTTAAAAATATATGTGTGTGTGTGATTTTGTATGTATGTATATCCATATAGACAAGATATTCCTACAGAGAAATGAGACTGATTGTCATGAATGCCCATAGAAACTTGTTAGGTTACAGCCACATTTCATACACCTACCCCCAACCCTTCCCCCTTCAGGAGCCCCACCCTCCACTCACACACATGGAAAATTAGCAGAGGATCTGGGCTAACTACACATCCACAAAACTCACACGGAAACATAGCAACCAAACATTCAAAGATGAAAAGCGAGATGAGAGTATTTCATCAGGAAAAAAGTCAAGGTTATTTTTTACTTTAACTGCCACATGGAGGGGGGAGGGGTGGTTTTATTTGTTGAATGAGAGTTCTTATTTCTTTCTCCTCCCTCTCACTTCCTTAATTCCCCGCTGTAGAAATATTCTGGGGAAAAAAACTTTGCTTGCTTTATTAAAGTATTGGAAGAGATATACGTGTGTGTGTGTGTGTGTGTGTGTGTGTGTGTGTGTCTGTGCCTGTGTGTGTGTAGTCAGAAGCCAGAAAAATTCTCCCTAACAAAAGGGGAAAAAAATAAATCTTTGGCTGGTATCCGTTCCCAGACTATAAACATATTCAGTAACTTCCCAACCACATCGTAAAGTACTCTCCTGCTCTCCATGTTCTCCCTCAGTTCATATGATTCAGTTATAAATTGTAGAGAATCTTATTCTGATAGTTAATGGAGGCAGCCCTAATACTCCTAGTTTCTGGGGAAGTCCACAAAAGCTTCCCTTTGTTGGGTGAACTGGCTTTGGTAGGCTTTTCACTGGGAATGGAATGGGTGTGTTCCATTTAGCTGCTGTTGGATTTTTAGAGCAAGGAATTGAAAGATGATCCTCTGATAGAGATCAGAGAAAGAGAGATGTTACCTCAGACACCAGCAAACCTAAGCCAGCCTTGTAAACAGGAAAGCACCAACCACAGTATTCTCGAACCATGAAATACAAGTAGGAGCTTGTGAACTGAAACCCTAACTGAGTCCAAGAATCAAACAATGGTCATTTTTTGCTCAAGAAGGTGACAATCTCCAATTTTCCTACAACTGGTTTGACCCAGCGGGCCCAGTTTCTTTCTAGTGGGTAAAGGACACAAATAAATGGGTGTACATGTCTTCTTCCCCTGCCCCCAGCCCCCATGCAGCTCATAGCTTCTGCCTGTGAAATGTGATTAGGTCATGTGTTTTGCTCTCTGGGCCACTTTTTGCCTATGTCTAAAAGTAGGCTCCTGGTTTTCATAAGTACCTTCTGATTTGCTCAACCTCTTGCACCTTCTGATTTGCCCAGACAAAGACCAGAAACTGAAATCCAGCTGAATTACCCAGTTGTATTTATTAACAAAGTGGCATTCAGCCAAAATGCTGAGCACGTCAGGACTATAACCTGTTCAGACATAATGGCTGCCTTTGTAAGAATATCTCTACATTTCTGCAACTCTACCCCCACCAGTTTGTTCAATGAACCAGAAATCATTTCTATTTCTTTGCAGCCAGAAAGAAGAGATCAGTAATAAGCCAGGTGTGCATTTCTTTTGCTGCTTTTAAAATAAGATAACAAGAAAATATTTGGCCATCTTCATTCTCCCACCAAAAATAGTTCTGAGTTCCCCATATTAACCTGAAAATACAACACTCAACAATAACAGATTGAATGATACAGGACAGCCACATGTGTCAATTATTTTTAAAAACAAATTTTACTCAAGAGCTATACAATTCAATTCAATAAGGCCCTCAGTTCCTATGATACACTGACTCCTGTTCTAGGCACTATGGGGGATATATGAGAAGTATAAAACACTATTGCTTCCCTTCAGGAGCTTATAATCTAGTTGGGGAGATAACACACATCCTCACAGCATCAGATAATAATATATGACAGTATGAACGAATGCCAAAGTAATGACAGCATACACATGCTATGAGTTCAGAGGGAGGTGCCCATCCTCCTGCCTGTTACCGTCTGTAATACATTACCTCTGTTAAATACACTTAAACATCTGCGGGGTAAACTGTTCCACCATTTGTCTTGGTTTGAATTCACAGTCTTCAAGAAGAACAGAAACCGGTAAGGTTTCATATATCTGTCACATGAGAGACTTAGCAATATGAAAGTAAAGTAAATGACCTCAAGAATGTCCACCATATATATACAACTTTGGACTTCAGCTCCTTCATCTAAGAAAGGAGGATTTGTAAAGTTATCGATCTCCACAGGGCCTTCTGGCTCTAACGTTGTGTTCTAAAGTCCCTCCCAGCTCTGACATTCTGTGTTCTCTGTTTTAAGGTCTCTTCCAGCTCAGATACTCTACGTTCCAAAATCCCTCCCATTTCCACCACCCTACGGCTCTGTGACCTAAAGTCAGTCACAATATGCAGCGGTGCTTGGTAGGTACAAGTCCAAATGAGGGGCTCAATCTGCAAAGGCTAAATGACTTGCAAAGCTATTTCATAAGCTTGTCAAATTTGGAAGCTTTACTAAGAGTCTTAGAATCTTCTGATATGCTCATGCATGGATACTTTTCCGCAGGGAATTTAGGGATCAGGACAGCCAGATAGGTGACCACCTTTCCAAGGTGGAGATCTTGCCACAATGCCCTGCTTAATCAACTCTGTTTTCATTCCTTCACTCCATAAACATTAAGTGTATGCTGTGTAAAAACTCCCATGCTGGGCATTAGGGGAGATAGAGAGTTTGCATGTTCTTGCCCTAATGGAGTTTATAGAAAGAAAAGATATCAGCTAGGTGATCTAATGGGTAGGCTGTTAAACATGCAGCCGGTAAGATCTGAGTTCAAATCCTCCCACAGTCACTTTGATCGAGTCACTTAACAATCTTAACCTGACCTTCATCATCTGTAAAATACAGATAATAATAGCATCTATTTCATAGAGTTCTTCTAGGTAGCTAGGTGGCACAGTGGATAGAGCACTGGGTTTGGAATCAGGAAGATGAACCTTCACATATTCAATCTGGCACTTAGTAGTTGTGTGACCTAGCGCAAGTCTCTTAACCCTGTTTGCCTCATTTTTTTTCATCTGTAAAATGTGCTGGAGAAGGAAATGGCAAACCACTCCAGTATCTTTGCCAAGAAATGGGGTAACAAAGAGTCAGACACAACTAAAAAAAAATAAAAAATACAATATACCTGAAGCACTTGCCAAACCTTAAAATATTACATAAATGTTAGTTATTGTTAAACTATACAACAATACATGTGTGCTCCTAGCATGATTTTGTACAAGGAGGCCTCATTTTCCTAATCTGTTAAATGAGAAAGTGGAAACAGTTGAATTTACCTGGGGAGATCTGAGAAAGCCTCCTGGGGAAGGTGGCGTATGAACCTGGTCGTGTACAACAGTGACAACTTTTATTATGTCACTGCTATGAAAATCTCAGGTACCCATCACACCCCACTGAGTATCTACAGCACCCTCTTACACTCCTTGGGGAGAGACTTCCTGGATTTTCAGAGGGGGTCCGTACTCACTGTCTGAGATCTTTCTATGAGTCTTTTCCCTAACACCATTCTCATGAAGTGAATAATGATAGTTAGTAAGATAGATGTGTATGTACTTAGCTAGAGCGGGGACACAAAAATGTCTGCTTCATTGGCAGGGAGGAGGGGTATATATGTGCATACAAACACTCCCATTCATATACGTATATATGTGCATATACACACAAATGCATTCGTATTTGTATATACCTAAACCGAACGATATCTGATACTTCCATAGGACTTTAAGTTTGGCAAAACACTCTAGGCACATGACGTCATCTGATTCTCACAACAACCCTCTGCAGTAGATCTTACAATATTTTTATTCCCATTTTACAGATAAAGAAATCGAGGCTTTCAGATGTCAAATGTTCTGCCTGTAATAATGCCAACTGGCACTTACATAGTACTTTCCATTTGAACCTCACAACAATCCTGCCAGGTGGTAGTACTACAAGTGAAATCATACCAGTTTTATATATGGGGGGACTTGGGTTTAGAGAGGTTAGGTCAGGGGTGGGGAACCTGCGGCTTTGAGGCCACATGTGGCCCTCCAGGTCCTCAATGTGGCCCTTTGACTGAATACAAACTTCACAGAATGAGTTTCATTTATTATCTTTATTTATTATCCCCTTTTGTCAAGGGGATTTGTTCTATGAAGTTTAGATTCAGTCAAAGGACCACACTTGAGGACCCAGATGGCCACATGTGGCCTCGAGGCCACAAGTTCCTCACCCTGCATTCAGTGATCTGTGACAGCTAAAAAGTGTCCACAGATGGGATCCATACCTAGCTCTTTCTGACTAAATTTGGCCCTCCTTTATCTACTACATGAGGCTACTTGTCTGGGTAATCGTATGAGGAAGGCTTTCATAGGATCATAGATTTAGGGACCTTAGAAATCTTTTCATCCAACTACTTCACTTTGCAGATAAGGAAACTGAGGCCTGTAATGGTATACTGTCTTACCCAATGTCTCAAAGGTAATGAATGGTGGTCAGGATTTGAATCCAAGTTAACTGATTACGAACAGCAGCTTTTCCACAGCTCTCATATTATCTTGTATATACATAAACAAACACACACACAGTCATGCATTACATGTACATATTTGAACATACACATGCATTGTTGCACAAATACACACACACACACACACACACACACGACCTTTCTCTGTATTTGGCTGTTGGATATGTTTGCACCCATTATAAAATCTCACCAGCGCATCATATATAAAACCTGCTTTGGCACCTTTTAAATTAAATCTGATGACTAGAAATCCAGAAGTCAGACTGTTTGCAGAACGACATCATAGAAACAGACTCTTTGATGCTGCCAGCCCTGGAGTGAACATTTTTCATCTGTTAGTACAGTACGTGGTTGCCAGGCATAGGATTAATTGCTGCAATCTATTTCTGGTTCTCTCTGTCTCCTTTAGTTGTGAACTCTGACAATACAAGCAGACTAGATGATCTGAAGGCAGCAAAAATAATGCTTTAAATTTACGTAGCACAGGGAAGAGCTCAAAGAGGAGAGGGTGAGTGATTTGTCCACAGTCCTCCAGCAATGGGAGGGTTAGCACGTGGAAGTCACACATGTCCTTATTTCCAGCCTAATCCTCTTTCCCCATGAAACCACTAAAGGCACGTCAGTGGGGGATGACACAAATGTTCTGTCAGTTTCTTTAAAATGAGTGATGGGAGGAAGGCAGTAGGGAAGAAATAGAGAAGGCTTGGGAGCTATATAAAGGACTATTCTCCTTCTTGGTCATATAATCATAGGCTATAGAGTTGGAAGGAGTTCCTAGAGTAAATGCTCTTCAGTGTCTGTGGAGTCAGCTACACTTTATCTTCTATTAATTAAGTCAAGCAGTGACACTATAGCTGCTGCCTGGTTCTCTGCCCTCAAGAGCTATATGTATATTGCTATTGGTATCAATATCAATATCTATATCTATATCACAGTATCCCATGAATATCTAGTAGGTAGCCTGGGAAAATCTGGTGCCTAGGTGGTGCAGTGAATAAAATGATAGACCTGAAGTTGGGAAGACCTGAGTGCGAATCTGAACTCAGACACTTAGCTATGTGACACTGGGCAAGTCACTTAATGTCTGTCTCAGTTTCTTCACCTGTAAAATAGGGATAATAATAGCGCCTACCTCCCAGGGTCGCTGTGAACATCAAATGAGATAATTATTGTAAAGAGCCTGCTACATGGTGAACACTATATGTTATTATATATCATAATTATTATATTGCATTTTATATAATCATTATATAATATAATAACATAATATATAATATATATAATGATTGCTATATATCATATATAATGATCATTATATTACATTGTATATAATCATTATATGTTATATATAATGATTGTATATTACGTTGTATATTACATATGCTAATTATTATATATTTATTATTACTGTGAAACAAACTCAAACAATCACTAAGAGTTTACTACTATGTGCCAGACACTGTGCTAGGAGCTAAGAATATGACAAAAGTAAAAGCGTCACTGCCCTTGAGGGGATTACAGTCTAGCCTTGGGAAAAAAATAGAGGCATAAACAATACAGATTCAAGATAATGGACAGGAGGGAGGTGAGGAAAGAGGAACTGGCAGCTGGTAGAATTAGGAAAACCTTCATGAGTTGAGCCTGGAAGGAAACTAGGAAATCTAAGCAATCAAGGTGAAGAAGGAGTACATTCCAGGCATGGGGAACAGCTAGAGTATAGACACTAAGATGGAAGATAGAGTATATGAGGAACAGTAAGAAAAAGCCAGTTTGATTGGAGAATAGCACACTGGAAGGGGAGTGATGTGTATTAAGGCTAGAAAAGTAGTTCAAATCTTGTCTCTCTGGCTGACCCCAAACCACAGCAATGTAGGAACAAGTCATATGATAATGGGGACAGTGTGGGGGAGAAAAAGTACTTACAGCTGGTGGAATAAAGAAAGCTATGTATTACATTTATAATGTTTAATATTTCCTTGTATTATATTTGGTTTTGCACATGTCTTTTTTCCTAACTTGAGTGCAAATGTTATGTTTTATTCAGCTCTGAATTCCTAAATATTTGTTGATTCATATTTCATTGGTAAATGTAAATTTTCTTGGCTGTTCACAATATCTGAACTCACAGCAGAGTGAAAAGTGAAAGGCTGATTTCTCTGGTAGAAAACTCCCTCCAGGACAAAGGAGACCCCAGCACTGAAGCCTGCAGGAGTTACTAAGTAGTCAAGCATCTTGTACTCAATTAGTAGTAAAGCAGCCTGGGGTATTGGTGGTAATGGACCTAAATAGAGAGGTTTTAGGTAGAATGACTTTTAAAATGGACTTGGGGAAACTTCACGGGTCATAAAGAGAAGCCCAGATTTGATGGAAAACTTACCTACAAAGGCAAGGAGCGAATTGTAGCCCCTTCTTCCCCTGAACGGAAACTGATGTCAACATCACATGGCAAAAATGTGGAAGTTGTCAATGTTTGCTAAATTACGGGAGAAGCTCCAACGTCTCCGGACTTGGAGAGATAGAGAGAGCTGTGGAAGCGGGACAGGAAACAAAGAATTCTGGATGTGGAGTTAGCATACCAAGGTTCAAGTCCCAGCTCTGCTACTGGTTACCTAGGTGATGTTGAACAAGCTATTCGACATCTCTGGGGCTCAGTTTCCTTATCTGTCGAATTAAGGGATTACACTTAATTGCTTGTAAGGTTCCTTGCAGCTCTAAATTTCTAACAGAATCTCAGGAATCTAGGGATCCTTTTTTGTTGTTGTTCGGTTGTTTTCAGTCGTGTCTGACTCTTCATGACCCTATTTGGGTTTTTCTTGGCAAAGATGCTGGAGAGGTTTGCCATTTCCTTCTCCAGCTCATTTTACAGATGAGGAAACCGAGGCAAACAGGGTTAAGTGACTTGCTCAGGGTCACATAGCTATACCTCTCATTCAATTCAGTCAAACAAACGTTAAGTTCCTTATTGGTGAGTATACAAAGAAAAAAGAGTTGGTCTGCCTTCTCAAGGAATTTACAATCTAATGAAGGGTGAGAAAGGGGATATATACACAAGGAATGGCTACAAGATAAAATCTGTTGAGAGAGAAGGAAAAGTCCAGGCAAGGTGTTCTGGGAATGTTTGAGAAGGGAGAGGTCACTTTCTAGTGAGGGTTTCAGGAAAGTCTTCACGGAAGAAGAGGCACCTGAAATCCTTGAAGGAATTGAAGAATTTCAGCAATGGTTGTGTGGAGGGAAGTGCCCAGGCCAGAGGTAGTCTTCAGGACTTCATTATGACAGGAGAGGACAAGGTGAGAACTTGGAACAACTTGAAGATTAATTTGGCTAGAATAAATTAAGTCAGAAAAGGATTAATATGAAATAAGATTAGAAAGGTAGGCTGGAACCAGATTGTGAGGGGCTTAAATGACAGGCTAAGGATTTTGTATGTTATGGGAAGGCCCACAGAGTTTTGAGCCAGGGAATGACATGGTTAGATATATCCATTAGAGAAATTAATTTGGTAGTTATGTGAAGATTAAATTGGAGAGGAGAAAGCTTAGATTCAGGGAGACCAGTTAGTGATTACAACAATAGTCCCAGAAGAGGCAAGGGGGGAACCAAGGAGTATCAAGGAGAATACCAAGAAGGTGAGAGATACAAGAGATATTATATATATAACAACAGTTTGTACATTTTTAAAAATTAAATAATATTTTGGCTTTTCCCCAATTACATGTCAAAACAATTTTCTGACTTTAAAAAAAAAATTTTGCGTTCCAAATTCTATCTTTCCTTCCCTTCCTCTCTCCTCTTTCCCCTCCCTGAGATGGTAAGGAATCCAATATAGGTTATACATATGCAATCATGTAAAATATTTCCATATTAGTAATTTTTATAAGAAGATAGAAAGAAAGAGAGAGAGAGAAAGAAAGAAAGAAAGAAAGAAAGAAAGAAAGAAAGAAAGAAAGAAAGAAAGAAAGAAAGAAAGAAAGAAAGAAAGAAAGAAAGAAAGAAAGAAAAAGAAAGGAAGGAAGGAAGGAAGGAAGGAAGGAAGGAAGGAAGGAAGGAAGGAAGGAAGGAAGGAAGGAAGAAAGGAAGGAAGGAAGGAAGAAAGGAAGGAAGGAAGGAAGAAAGGAAGGAAGGAAGGAAGAAAGAAATCTTCAATCTGTATTCAGTTTTTTTTCTCTGGAGGCAGATAGTATACTTTATCATGAGTCCTTTGGGATTGTCTTAGATCATTGTATTGCTGAGAACAGCTAAGTCATTCACAATTCTTCATCAAACAATGTTGCTATTACTGTGTATGTTCTCCTTGTTCTGCTCACTTTACTTTGCATCCTTTCCAGGTCTGTCTGAAATCATCCTGCTTATTTCTTATAACACAATAATATTCCATCACAATCACTATGTTGTTATTAAAAGAGTCTTTGGGATAAAACTCTAACCTCAGAAAACAAAATCACCCTTGATGTCCTCGTCAGAGACAAAATAATAACTTACAAAGATCACTTTTCTAAAGCCATTTAAAGATTATAAAGTATTTTCTTAATGAGCATGTGAAAGATGTTATGCAAATATTCTGATCTCTAATTTATAGATGAGTAAACTAGGGCCCAAGAGGTTATGTGACTTGTCCAAGACCACACAGCTAGTTAATAAAGAAGTAGGGACTCCAAACCAGATCTTCTGTGTCCAAATCACTACATCATACTAGGCTAGATAGACCATTGGCTTTAACAATATTATGTAACTTTCTTTACTTGTCCAAATTTGCTTTGTTTGACTGATGTGTACAAATATTGCTCCTCATATATTTTTCAGTGTCTTCTCTCTTCCCTATGACTTCTTGTCCCATTTCAGATCCAGCTCTGTATAAATCCCCTCTATCTGAGTAACTGTGTCCCAACACCGTTATCTTCACATCTAGTTAACATTTCCCAACACAGACAAGGCTCAGGGATTCCAAAACCAGTTTGAAACCAGCCTGTGGAGTCTGTTGCACCCTAGTCCTTCTGAAAGTCCCCAAGGAGTAATCCGGAAGGAGGAGATAAATCCTGCTTGGGATCCAACTTTAGCTATTGCATAACCAATGGCACAGGAAGGCTGTGACTAGTTGGGCAAGCAAGGAGTTAACAGCCCTCCTGGGGCATCCTGCAGCTGCTGCTGGCAATCCCATAATTAGGCATAATTAAACAACAGTTTCTTGAGGTGATGTTGGAAAACTTAATTGGCTACAAACACCTGAGCATCCATAGGGTGGTGTATAGAATCCAGCAGCAGGAGGAGTAGGGAAAGGGAAGAGAAATCGGTGAGTAAGGGAATGGTATATCACCATGGCATGTGGGATTTTGTTCCCTTCTCTCATCATACAACCTTATCAGACAATATTCTCTCTCCAGGGACTTAGGGCACATCTTGAGCAAAGTTGCTGGACTTGTAGATTTAAAATGTCATAAAAGCAGGTGAGGTAAGGTGGAACAATCAAAAGAAAGGGGTGGGGAGCAATGAAATAGCTATGACTGTCAAACAAATCAGAGGATTTAGGAGGCTGGGCCAAGATGGCAGAGAAAAGGCAGTGAATTGCCTGACCTCTCCCCAAAACCCCTCTGAGCACCTTTAAATAATGCCATAAAACAATTCCTGAAGTAGCAGAACCCACAAAAGTACAGGGTGAAATAGTTTTCCGTCAAAGACAACTTAAAAGGTTGGCAAGAAAGGTCTATTGCACTTGGGTGAGAATGGAGCACAGTCTAAAGCAGGCAGACCGGGCATCAGCAAACCAGGAGCAGGCCTTGGGAGCCACTGAATCAGCAGTGAGCTTCTCAGCCCACAGATGGTAAGAGGGCTGAACAACTGATCAGAAGGAGATTACAGGGGGGAAAAGAGTCAACAGTTTGGTAAAGGAGATACACAAAAAAATACTGAAGAAAATGATACCTTGAAAAACAGACTAGGCCAAATGGTAAAAAAGGTACAAAAAGCCAATGAGGAGAAGAATGTCTTGAAGAGCAGAATTGACCAAATGGAAAAAGAGGCACAAAAATTCACTGAAGGGGAAGAAAAAAACTCCTTAAAAAGTAGAATTGGCCAAATAGAAAAGAAGGTAAAAAAGCTCACCAAAGAAAATAATTCCTTAAAAATCAGAATTGAGCAAATGGAAAGTAATGAGAAATCAAAAAACAATAAAACAAAACCAAAAGAATGAAAAAAAATAGAAGACAACATGAAATATCTCACTGGAAAAACAATTGACCTGGAAAATAGGTACAGGAGAGATAATTTTAAAATTATTGGACTACCTGAAAGCTATGCTCAAAAAAAGAGCCTAGACCTCATCTTTCAAGGAATCATCAAGGAAAATTGCCCTGATATTCTAAAGCCAGAGGGTAAAAGAAATTGAAACAATCCACTAATCATCTTGTGAAAGAGATCTCAAAATGAAAGATCACAGGAATATTATAGCCAAATTTCAGAGCTCCCAGGTCAAGAAGAAAATATTGCAAGCAGCCAGGAAGAAACAATTCAAGTATTGTGGAGCCATAATCAGGAGAATACAAGATTTAGCAGCTTCTACATTAAAGGATTGGAGGGCTTGGAATATGCTATTCTAGTAAGCAAAGGAGTTAGGACTACAATCAAGAATCACCGATCCAGCAACACTGAGTATAATCCTTCAGGGGAAAAAATGGATAATCCATGAAATAGAGGACTTTCAGTGTTCTTGATGAAAAGACCAGAGCTGAATAGAAAATTTAACTTTCAAATACAAGACTCAAGAGAAGCATAAAAAGGTAAACAGGAAAGGGAAATACAAGGGACTTAAGGTTTAACTGTTTACATTCCTACATGAGAAAATGATACTTATAACTCATAAAAACTTTCTCATTATCAGAGCAGTTAGGAGTATATATAAACAGAGGGCACATGTGTGAGTTGAATATGAAGGGATGATATCTAAAAAAACTAAGGGATAAGAAAGAGAAATGCACTGGGAAAAAGTAAAGGGGAGAGGTAGGTAAATTATCTCACATAAAAAAGACCAAAAAATAAAAGCTTTTACAATGGAGGAGAGGATAGGGCAGATGGAAGGAGTGAGTGAAGCTTACTCTTATCAGAACTGGATCAAAGAGGGAAAAATATACACATTTAATTAAGTATAGAAATTTATCTTGCCCTACAGGAAAGTAGAAGGGGAAGGGGATAAGAGAAGGGAAGATGGAGTAATAAAAGGGAGTGCAGATTGGAGCAAGTGGTAGTCAGAAGCAAAACACTTGAGGAAGAACAGAGTAAAAAGAAAGAGAATAAAATAAATGGTGGGATAGGTTGGTGGGAAATATATTTAGCAATCATAACTCTGAAAAAAATTTTGAAGCAAGTTTTTCTGATAAAGGCCTCATTTCTCAAATACATGGAGAATTCAATCAAATTTATAAAAATAGAAGCCATTCCCCAATTAATAAATGATCAAGAGATATGAACAATTTTCAGATAAAGTAATCAAAGCTATCTTACAGCCACATGAAAAAATGCTTTAAATCACTATTGACTGGAGGAATCCAAATTTAAGCATTTCTGAGGTACTATCTCATACCTATTAGATTGGCTAATAGGACAGAAAAGGAGAATGACAAATGTTGGAGGTGAATATGGGGGAAATGAGACATTGATGCACTGTTGGTGGAGTTGTGAACTGATTCAAGCATTCTATAGAGCAATTTGAAACTATGCCCAAAGGGCTATAAAACTGTGCAAACCTTTTTTCCTGGCAGTGACTCTACCAGGTCTATATCCAAAAAGAGATAAAAACAAAAAGGAAAAGGACCTATATCTATGGAAATATTTATAGTAGCTCTTTTCTGGTGGCAGGGAGTTAGAAATTGGGAGGATGCCCATCAATTGAGGAATGACTGAACAAATTGTGCTATGTGATTGTGATGGAATACTATTACACTATAAAAAATGATGAGCAAGATGCTCTCAGAAAAACCTGGAAAGACTTACATGAACTGATGCAAAGTGAAATGTACTATGTACAAAGTAACAGCAATATTGTAAGATGATCAGCTGTGAATGACTTAGCTATTCTCAATGATACAATGACCCAAGACAACTCTGAAAAACTTATGATGAAAAACGTTATCCAAACCCAGACAAAGAACTGATAGTGTCTGAATACAGATTGAAGTATTTTTTTTAACTTTATTTTTCTTAAGGGTTTGGGTTTTTTTGGTCTATATACATATATATATATATATATATATATATATATTTACAACATGAATAATATGGAAATATGTTTTGCATGACTACACATATATAGCCTATGCACCTTTGCTTGCCTTCTAAATGAGGGGAGTGAAGAGGGAGGAAGAGAGACAATTTGGAAATCAAAGTTTTAAAAACAAATGTTAAAAATTGTTTTTACATGTAATTAGTGAAAAATATAATACTAAATAAATTTTTTAAAAAGAAAAAAAAACAAATCAGAGGATTTAGATCTGAAAGGAAGAAGTCATTTAGTCCAGCGGTCAGTAAACTATGTATGGCCCAAGGGCCAAGTCTAGTATTTAAAAATGTAAAAAAAAACATTCTTACCTGAAAGGCCATACAAAAACAGGCAAAGGATTTGGCTTGCAGGCTAGACTTTACTGGACTCCTAGTCTAGACTTTGAAGAGGAGGAAACAAGGATCCAGAAAGGAAAAACCACTTGTCTAAGGCCACACAGAAGGTGGCAAAACTAGGATCTCATCTCTGTCTGTTGATGACAAATGTGGTGTGCTTCTCATTCCCCTATGATATTCTGAGGTAGGACAGAAGATGGTAGATGCAAATTCCTTCATGTTTTCCCTGTTATTTATGGGGAAATTGATCCCATATCTCACCTGGAGTTATATTTATGAGTCATGGGTGTGAATGGCATGACTTTTAAATCTCCATGCCCCTTTTGGCTTCTCAGTAAACTTTCCTGCACCCCCTATTCAATATGAAAGAAAATGAATTCTTGAGTTTACCATAGGTACTGTATTCACATAGGAAATACAATAAAGAAATTAATTTGCTTCTCTTCTAAGTATTCTTTTGTGTCTTCATTAATTTGAAATTAATTCAAAGTATCTAGAAAATTTCAATAGGATAATATAATTATTTGCCAAATATTCCTGTATCCCCTGGGAATGCTCTAGCTTGGGATTCCCTGACTTACTGGAAACGCAGTTTCATGTAGGGATGTATCATAGCATGACCTTTGCTCATTTTGCATCCATTCTGGTCTTTCTTGTGGTGCAGGGAAACCACCTTGGGCCTGTCTCAGTTTCTTCTGAACTGCAAAGCTAAAGTTCAAATTTCATTTCTTTAGGCCTTCAATGTATATCGAATTTGCATTACATAAATCACTCTTCAGAAAGTGAATCCTATGAGTAATATTAACAGCTAATTTATATAGCCCCTTAAGGTTTACAAAGCACTTTTTATATATTATCTCACTTGATCCTCATAACAATCCAATAATGTTGGTACTATTGTTATCATTGTCCCCATTTTGCAGGTAAGAAAACAAGTTGAGAAGTTAGTAACCTGCCCGGGACCACACTAGTAAGTGTCTGAGACAGGATTTGAACTTGAATCTTCCTGACTCCAAGGCCAGCACTCTATGTTACTAATCATGGGCAAGGAATCTACAGCCTCAGGGCCACATGTGGCCCTCTAGGTCCTCAAGTGCAGCCCTTTGACTGAGTCAAAGGCCACATGTGGCCTCGAGGCTGCAGGTTCCCCACCACTGTCAGGCCAAAGATATACTTAGGTAGATTTCAAAGGTTAACAGGACTTACAAGTGCTCAGGCTCAGGTGTCTATGTATAGCCCTGGGCATGGGACAAATGGTCAGGGCACAACAGATGTTTTGGGTTCTGAGAGTAGGGACTTTGCTATACTCCTCATTAATCTCCCCCAAGAACTTAATCATAAATGTAGCTGAAGGTCATAGACATACAGACTCAGAATTGAAGGGACAGAGGCCATCTGGTAACCTGTAACTAAACTGAGAAGCCTCTCTGTAACATTCTTCCAAAATAGTCAAACAGTAGCAGGGAGCTCACTGTGATTTTTTTTCGAGCAATATACTCCATTTATAGACGTCACATTTTTTTTTTCTTTCTCATTTGCTGAAATCTGTTTCCTTATAACTTCCACTTTTCAGTTCTGTTCTGTTGGGCCAAGATGAACAAATCTAATTCCTCTTCATATGATAATCCTCCAATATATAAAGACTATAATCATATTTCCTTGAAGTCTTTCTTTCATACTAAACAGCTATCTGGTTTCCCTTTAAAAGGAAACACAAAATCAAATTATTTTCTTAATTTCTAGAACATTTAAACTGGAAACAATCTAAGAAAGCAGTGACCCAATTTCCTCATTTTATAAAAGAAGTCCAGAGAGGGGGAGTAACTTGCCCAGTTAGTAGCAAAGCTAGATGTAAGGATATTTCAATTTGATAGGGTACTTCATGATTACCAAGGGCTTTATGTACCTCATTTCTTGATCTTCGCAAACCACTCTGTGTGATAGGTGAGTGAAATATCATCTTCATTTTGCAAATAGGGAAATGGGCTCAGTATTAAAATGACCTACCCAAGGTAACAGATAAAAAGGGGTAATTCTTAAGCTCGGCTTAGTGGCTCCTGGTACATGGAGTGGGCTGGTAGGACCATAAATTTAGACCTGGGAAGTCTGGACCTTAGAGGTCATTTAGTCCAGCTCACTAGTAAAGATAGGGAAACCAAGGTTCAAAGAGGTTGGCTAAATGACTTGCCTAGAAATTAACCAAGAAATGCAAATAGGATTCAGACCCAAGTCCTCTTACTCCAAATCTATCAAGATTTCTCTCCAATGGTCTATGACAAATTCAAAACTTATGAGGTGCTTTCAATTGCTGTAGTGCTTATAACATTAAGATATTGAATTTGGCTACTGGAAGAATTCCACTCTTCCCATCCTACCTTTGTTGATCAAAGTCTACAACATTGCCCTAAGTCCATAAGGGTTAACTATGTCAGTCAACGAATGGCTAGACATCAGTGCTTGGAGGACAAAATTAATTGTTGCCATGGGCTCTAGAAGAGTTAGAAAAAATGTAGCCAGTAAGCTAGGAACACTTGGCCTGTACCTGATGTTAAAGCCAATAGAAGTAAGCTGTTGGCACCTCCAGAGACAAGCAAGCTGGAGCCTGACCTGGCTGTGCCCAAATCCTGAAGTAATCTCTGGAAGCAGAGCCACCATCAGCCTGAGTATGAAAGAGCCTGATGTTATAAGACTGCATGCATAAGATCCTTTCAACACCCCCAGGATGATATTTCTTATCATAACATAGGCCAGCGTATGGGTGTGTGATGTCTCTAATAAATACTTGGGAATTTGAAGGTAAGTCCATTCATTACTCTGAACATTGGGAAAGTTACCAGACTGAGAGACTCCAATTCTTAATTTAACATACCACACTTCCACTCTGAAGCCCTAATCTCCTAATTACTGAGTCATTGGACCACATTGTTTCCACACTCCTGATCAATATGAATAAATACTTGTTGAATGAATGAATGAAATATGGTAGAGTAGAAAGACACCAAGACATTGTCAAAACACCTAGATTTGAATCCTAGCCTTGATACTTATTTACTAAGTGACCATGGACAAATGCTTTACCTCCTTCTGCATTCTCTTTTATAAAATGAGGATATATTAACACCACCCAGGGGTACTGTGAGGAAAGGGCTTCTACACGCTTCAAAGTGCTATAGAAACATGAGGAGCTGTTGGTATTATTATTAACTGTTTTAACCGTTAGAATGTTAGTACCATATCTACACAGCCATAGTGGAGGTCCATTTATCTCAATTGTAGTTCGCTTAGAGTTCCCTAAGTATGTTATCTAAAAGCCACTCTAACAGAGCTCATTGGGCTTAACAGCCAAAGAGAACTGCATCCATACTGTTCTGAGCCGTCACTGCTGGGAGCAGGTTCTATAGTTAGAAAGAGTCACTCTGCCCCTTCCTCCCATGTCATGCTACCTCCAGAGCATGCCATTGGTGGATGGTTTTTGGAGGGCTCATGCTTTCAAACCATCCCCACAATTGGAGTTTTGTTGTTTCCAGAATCTTAAAGCTGGAGGGAACCTCAAAGGTCATCTACCCTAATCTTATTTTGCAGGAGAAACCAATGAGGCCCCAGAGATGGGATGGGATTTGCTCAAGGTCATATCCAGTTGATGGTAAAGCTAAGATTGGGATTAAAAATATTAGCAGTTTACTATGCCTAAGAAAACCTGTAGCTTCTTTACTATTTGACCTTTTCCCCTGGATTCATGGGACTTTACCTGCTATAAAAAGACGAGGAAATATTTGCTGATCTCTTGTACATTTAATGTCATCCATCATTCTGGTAGGCCTACACTGACCTCTCAAATCAGGCTAAGTTGGGACTGGCTTAAGTATTTTTTTATATTGTCCTCTAGATGGGCACCTGAATCCAGGCCTTTTGCCAGTGACAACTACCTCTGGTGTGGTGGCAAACAGCACAAAATATGGAGTCAGAGAACTGTAATTCAAAGAAAGCCTGGATCTTCCACTTGTCTTGGACAAGTCTTTTCTTCTCCCTGGGTCTGTTTTATGATCTACAAAATAAGAGGTTAGCATGATTTCTAGGGTGCCCATTAGATCTAAATGCCTTTTATGGGTGGATTAAACTCATTAATCCTCCCTTTCCTAGTGGATTCCATCTGTCATGGGGAGGCTTGGTTTATCTTTCCAAGTGGGTATATTTGTATCTTCCAGCAAAGCTGTGCAGAGCCAAGACCAGGCAGCTGAGGATCTAACAATGGGTGTTGAGGAAGAAAGGAAAAAAAGGCAAGTCTGACCTCATAAAGTTAGTTCCAAGGCTTTGATTACAACCCAGCTGAAACTGTATGCACCATAGCACATCCAAATGTCTGTTTTCTGTTCTTCTGCAGCTGCAGTCTTGCTCCATTTGTATGTCCATCCAACTTTCTCAGATCTAAAGTATGCTATCCAATGAGTTGAGTTATTTAACTAAGTCCCTTGAGCCTTTCCCAAAAGAAATAAGTTCAAAACAGGAATGAATAAGTGAGTATTTGTTCTTTAAGAAAAGTTAGCATATCTAAAATGTTTAACTAAAGGAATGGCTGCATATTGGGACCGATTATCATTCAGGGATCACAGGTATTCAGTCATTAGTAGGTCATTGTGAGTGACACATAAGAACATTTCATTCTGACAGATCTTTCCCTCCCTAAGAGCCAATATATCAAATGGAATCTGTCCTATGATAACATTTAAAGAGCATTTAATTTTCTAAGTGTTTTATTATCATCTAGGGAAGCAGACTAGCCTAGTGGAAAGAATCCTAGACTTGAAGTCAGGAGAAAGTTGGGTGGAATCCTGCCTCTACTATTGACTAGCTGTATAACTGTAGACAAGTCACAACCTCTCTGAACCGGTTTCTTCATCTGTGAAATAGAGATAGTAACACCTGCTTCGTAAGTCCAGTAAGAAGGGCAAAAGGGATAATGTACATAAATGTCAGCTAGTATTCTTTTTATCAGGTAGAGGCTTGATTTTGTCAAGATCTTGAGAAAGATCTCAGTATCTTTTGTGTACTTAAAAAGGCAGGTAGGTGGTAGAGATAGAATGTCTGACTTGGAATTAGGAAGACCTACATCTAAACCCTGCCTCAGACACCTACTAGCTGTGTGACCATGAGCAACTCACTTGCCTCTCAGGCTCAGTTTCCTCATCTATAAAATGGGGGAGATAATAGCACTTACCTCACAGGGTTGTTGTAAGATCAGATGAGATATTTGAGGCTCTGTTCCTGACTTTTGGGACTTTAAAACCACTGGCTCATCCTGGAATTTCCCCTCAGTGCCTGGGGCTTAATTGCTTTTGGACAGCCTATTATTAGCTGCAGCCTGCTCACCTTGGAATATCCCTCCCCAAGGCCTGCTCCCCTTCTCTCATTGGTAAGTTCCTCCTGGAGCCACTATTTTGTGGAGGACCCCAGGCTGGCCTGCTTTCATTCCCCTCCAAGACCTGTTCTTCACTTTCTGGCCTTTAAAATCATGCCCGTATGTGGGTACAATCCCCCCATACCCTCTCTTTTGTGTGTTGTCTTCCCCCATTAGAATGTACCCCCTCTTTGGAGGTAGGGAATGTCTTTCTTTTTGCTTATATTTGTATCCTTAGCAATTAGCATAGTGTCTGACACATGGTGAATGCTTCCTTCCTTTCTTCTTCTTTCTTTCTTTCTTTCCTTCCTTTCAAAGTGTTTTGCAAACCTTTAAGAACTATACATATGCTATTAATAATAACATTTGGTTTTATTAGGAGATTCATGAATATTTATCACCTTTTTAAAAAAATAAGTTTTTATTAATGTTTTCTATTTCTTACATCACCATAGTTATCCCAAGTATCCCTCCCTCTTCCTCTCCCAGAAACCATCCCACATGACAAATAGTATTTTTTTAGATAGTAAAAAAAAAATTAGCCCAACTCATCAACGCATTGGAAAAGTCTGAAAACATGTGCAATGAATAAAATCTGTGGACCTCCCACCTCCACAAAGGGGTACTTTGGGGATGTCTTCTCATATCTCCTCATTGAAGTGCTGTTTGATCTTTATAATTTTGTTACATTTACTTTTGACTTTTTTGGTGGCGGTGTTCTTTACATTTACATTATTGTAATTGATGTGTGTATTGTTTTCTTGTCTCTGCTTACTTTATTCTGCATCAGTTCATATTCTTTTCTGTATTCATCACATATATCATTTTTACAGCCCAGTAATATTCCACTATATGCTTGTGCCATAATTTGTTTAGTCACTCCCCAGTTGATGGGCATCTACTTTGTTTCTAATTCTTAGCTATCACAAAAAAAAATGTGGCTATAAATATTTCAAAGTATGTGGGGACCTTTTTTCTTATGGATGGCTTCCTTGGGGCATAAGCCCAGTAATGGAGTCTCTGGTTCAAAAAGTACATACATTTCAATCACTTTATTTGTATAATTCCAAATCACTTTCCAAAATGGTTGTACCATTTTACAATTCCACTAATAATGTATTAGCGTGCCTATCTTTCCACAACCCTGCAACGTTTACTGCTGCTGGGTTTTGGTCATTTTTGCCAATTTTCAGGGTGTGAAGTGAAAACTCAGGGTTGTTTTGATTTGCATTTTTCTCATTATTAGTTATTTGCAGCATTCTTTGATGTCTTTGAATATTTTTGAATATTTGAATATTTTTCAGTTCTTTTGAGAATTGTTTATATCCTTTGACCATTTATCTTCTGGGGAATGGCAATTAGTTTTATGTGTATGTATATGTTTGTATGTATGTATATATATGTACATACAAGTATATGGGAAAATTTTTCCTATATCTTAGATATAAAAACCCTTATCAAAAAATTTGATGCAAAGATTTCCTTTTCCCATTGAACCACTTCCCTTCTTATCCTAGATGCATTGATGTTTCTGTGCAGAAGCTTTTCAGTTTCAACTAATCAGTTATCTTTTTTATCTTTTGTAATTGCCTCTATCTCATTTGGTTAAGAATACATCTCTTAACCATCTGTTTCTCTCCTAATTTTTTTTAAAGTATGATTTTGAATATTGAGTTACCATATCCATTTAGAATGTATTGTGGAAAATAGTGTAGGGTGATGGTCCAAACCTAATTTTTGCCAGACTACTTTTTAGTTTATACAGCAGTTTTAATCAAATAAGGAGTTTCTCCCTAGATAATATATATTTTCTACTCTATCAGACACTGGGTTATTGAATTCTATTGTTTCTGAATCCCTTTTGTCTAGTCTGTTCCATTGTTCTAGCCCTTTGTTCTTTAACCAAAACCAGATGGTTTTAATGACTGTTGCTTTATAATATAGTTTGAGGTCTGAAAGTGCTATTCCCTCCTCCCCTTGTCCTTATTTCTTTTCATCATTTCCTTTTATATTCTAAACCTTTTGTTTTTCCAAATGAATTTTGCTATTATCTCATTCTGTAAAGTATCTCCTTGGTAATTTGATTGACATAGGATTAAAAGTGTAAAGTTAATTTTGGTAGTATTATCATTTTTTAGTATATTGGCACAGCCTAGACACGAACACTGAATATTTCTCTGGACATTTAGGTTGTCCTTTATTTCTTCATTGATCACAGATTTTGCAAGTTATTCTTCAGCTGTTTCTCAGAATAGAGTCTAGGAACTGTGCATCTTCTTTTCAAAGAAGTTATGGACATGAAGTCAGGAAACATCTGTGTTCTCCCATCTAAGATGTTTACTAGCTTTGTAGCCCTCTGTGAGGCACTCAGCCCATTTCAGGTTCCCCTTCTATAAAATAGGGTGGATGATACATATACTACCTACCTCACAGGGTTGTAATGAATTTTAAAGCACTATGGAAATGTGAGCTATTATCATGTCTTCTAGATTAAAAGAGAAAGGCAATATTAACTACTTGCTTGTTGTGTACCACGCACTGTGCCAAGTGTTGAACATACAAGCAAAAAGAAAAGCAGTCCCTGCTTTCAAGAAGCTCACAATCTAATGGGGGAAGAAAACATATTAAAAAAAGTTGGAGTGACATAATTTTAGCAAAGTAGCAGGATATAAAATAAATCCACAAAAATCATCAGCATTTCCATATATCACCAACAAAACCTTACAAGAAGACATAGTAAGAGATGTCCCATTCAACTGCCAAGACAAACCCAGGAACTACACAAAACACTTTTTATACAAATAAAGTCAGACTTAAATAACTGGAAAAATATTAAGTGTTCATGGGTGGGCAGAGCCAATGTAATAAAAAATGACAATTCTACCTAAACTAATCTATTTAGTCATTGGCATCTCAATTAAACTACCAAAATACTAATTGAGCTAGAAAAAATAATAACAAAATTCATTTGGAAGAACAAAAAATCAAGAATATCAAAGGAATTAATGAAAAATATATAAAGGAAGGAAATCTGGCAGTACCAGATTTTAAACTGTATTATAAGGTGGTAATTATCAAAATTATCTGGTACTGGCTAAAAAATATAAAGGTGGGTTAGTAGAACAGAGTAGACACAATACACAGCAGTAAATTATAAGAATCTTGTGTTTGACAAAGATTTAAAGATTTAAGCTTTTAGGAAAAAAATTCATTATTTGGTAAAAATTGCTGGGAAAACTAGAAAGCAGTCTGGCAGAAATTAGGTATAGGCCAATAGCTTACACTATTTACTGAAATAAGGTCAAAATGCATACATATCATAAAGGGAGACATAAGTAAATTAGAAGAACATGGAACATGTTGTCTATCAGACATGCATAGAAGAATTTATGAATAAACAAGAGAGAACATTGTGAGATATAAAATGGATAATTTTGGGTACATTAAATTTAAAAGGTTTCGTGCAAATAGAACCAATGCAGCCAAGATCAGAAGAAAAGCAGAAAACTAAGGGAGAATTTTTATAGACAGTTTCTCTGATAAAGGTCTCATATCTCAAATATGAAGAGGACTTTGTCAAATTTATAAGAATATGAGTCATTCCCCAACTGATAAATAGTTCAAGAATACGAATAGGAAGTTTTAGATGAAGAAATCCAAGATACATATAGTCATATGAAAAAGCACTCTAAATCATAATTGATTAGAGAAGCACAAATTAAAACAACTTTGAAATATCATCTTGCACTTATCAGACTAGCTAAAATGATAAAAGGGGAAAATGACAAACCAAGAGAACATTGTATATAGTAACAGCATCATTGTTTGAAGAATAACTGTGAATGATTAAGCTATTCTGAGTATTATAAATATTCAAATCACCTACAAAGAACCTATGAAAGAAGATGCCATCCACCTCCAGAGGAACAACTGATAAATAGAAATATGCATAGTATGGTTTTATGTATCTATGAACATAGTATGTTTATACATAATGTTTTTACATATGTGTGTGTGTGTGTGTGTGTGTGTGTGTGTGTGTGTGTGTGTGTGTGAAATGGTGGCCTTTTCCAGTGTGGGGTAGGGAAGGAGGAAGACAATTTGGAACTTAAAATGTAACAAAAAATTAAATTAAAATTTTTTTTAAAAAAATGAAAGATATAAAAGTACATCTTTTAATGAAGGGCTTGGACTAGATGGTCTCCAAGTTCCTTAGCCCAGAGACCCCTTTGATTCTAGACAGTGAAAGTGAAGGAGACAAGGAACAAGCTATGTCTGAAAGGGAAAAGGGCCAAAATTTTCCGATGACCTGAAGAAAAAGAAACATGATTTCCAAAATGAGAATAATCCAATTCAAAATAAAAAGCAATATCTACAGTGATTTCCCAAACTTTAGCCTGGCTTCAAAAAGCATTTTTGGCAGAAATAGTTTAAGGACCTTCTGTTTTATAGTTGGGATGATACACTTTCTCTCCCCTACTGAAGAGTGAGTCATGATACTGAAACTAAATGAAGAAGGAAATGGAGTACTTTGCTCCTTGAACTGGGCCAGTAATTCACCTCTGGGTCCCTCCTTAAGTGTACTTATTTGATTCAGCTACTTTTGGAACCAAAGGGAATACAATTCATTAACATTTATGAGAAACACTTGGAAAACATAAAAATCTATTAAACCAAGCCAGATTGTAGAGAATCTTTTGATTTTTTCATGGATTAAACCCAATTCATTATTTCTCTAGCTTAACACTGGGGAGGCAGTATGACACAGTGGAAGGAGTGTTAGAGGGGAATTAAATGACCTAGGTTTGAATCTCGATTCCTGTGATCTTGGACAAGTCATTTTGCCACTAATAAAATTGAGTAGTTTGGACTGGATTACTATTCCAGATCTAAATCTATGTTCTTACCTGCACCGAAGTCCTTATCATGGTTTGGAGATGCCCTTGGGTTCACGAAGGTCATATAAGGGCAGTATAAATTCTGGCATGACCTACCAAATTGAAATGGCTTGACAGAAGCACAGTCTGTAGCTGCTGTTGGATGACCTGCTGAAATGTGCAGAAGTTCCCCTCCAAAATGTTAGCCAAGAGTTGATAGGTTGTTTGTTTGTTTGTTTTTGTTTTGGCCTCAGAAACTTATGAAGTCATCAACCAACCAAGGCAGGGAGGGGTTTCAACGTGCATCTGTGTAGGGAGCACCCACACCAATGAAATCATAGATTCTTCAAAAATGAGTTGACCTTAGGAAGATCAGAAATTAGGATCTCAAGAGGCAGGTGACTCATCGTCTCCCAAGCCCTAATGAAGAGTGATACCCAATAAGGAAGCTGTGAATATGCCCCAAGGGGTTTACAGGAACAAGGGTTTGGGTCACGTAGAAACTCCCTCAAAATATCCACCATGTCTGGGCCTTAAGATTCAAAAGGCTCTGCCCCAGACTCCTGAACAATGCCCTATAAATCCAGATCCTGAAAAAAACTCAGCTAGACCCCACAGATAACCCTGAAATATTCTGGGAGTAGAAGGAAGAGCAGGGAAGTGCCCTATCCTGTTTGTTGGGTTTCATAGGACTCTTTGACCAGGCACAGGCACTAACTGCCTCTCCCATCACATTTTGAAATAAAAAATTAGAGAAGACACATATCCAATTTACATAGACATCTTAGTATCCCCTCTATTGAAACTAACCATGTGTTTATGGAAAGACTGCTCAATGGGAAGTTTCCAAGCACATGAAAGTGAGCTTTCCCCTCTTAAATGGGAAAATAAAATCCTCTGTGAGAACAAGGGAAATAAAAATGTCTGGAAAGGATCTTACTCTGCCTTTTTTGAGTTGAGAACTCATCGTCAAAGCCAGAAACTCCATTACGCTGACAAAATTAGTCATACTGCCATTTGTTTGCTTCATCTTTGGAAGTGGCAGACCAGGAGGAATGATCTTAATTTTCTTCTTACTCTTTTCATTTAAACCATGTTATGGGTATGAAACCAAAGAAATCAACACATCTTGGAATTTTTTTTTCCTAAAAAGGCAATTATCTTGGTGAGTAGAAAAATCACCTTTTGAAATAGGAAAGGATAATAGGAAAAGGATAGTTCCTTTTCTGTTTTGTTTTGTTTGATTTTCTAGGAGAGGCACGCACCCACTAAGAATATGGAAGGAAGGGGAGTGTCTGTGATTGCATGAATAAAGTCCTTTTTCTGAGAACCCTACCCTCTACGGCCTAGCTATGTGTAATTGACCCACAATCCAAAAGTCACCTTACTCAAGAGAACAACGCACCTTATCGGACAATGTCAGAAGGAAGATTGTAATTACCAGCCTCTGGATAAACCTGTTCCATAAAGCACAACAGCAAGGATGGTGTTCACAATGTACCAAACAGAAGACCAGATAGGTAGGCGAGCTTGCTGGCCTGGAAGCCAAGCTTATCTAGTACAAATAAATGTGTTATCTGATCAGGAATGATCCTTAAAAATTGATTATGAGTTCCTTGAGGGCAGAGATTTCCCCCTCCCTTTTGATTTTCTTTACCTACTACAGGTATGTACAGTGTAGGTACCTAATAATCTCGTTGAGGGGCAGCTAGGTGGCGCAGTGAGTAGAGCACCAGCCCTGGAGTCAGGAGGACCTGAGTTCAAATGCGACCTCAGACACTTGACACATGTGCTAGCTGTGTGACCTTGGGCAAGTCACTTAACCCCAATTGTCCTGCCAAAAAAAAAAAAAACAAAAGAAAAAACCCAATAATCTTGTTGAATCAAAGTACATATAGAGTTTGTTACAGTATGTTTGATGAGCTTCATATAATCTAATAATTTTGCTCATGTTCTTTTGTATTGTCCCAAATGAGTCTTTGTAGAATAAAGAGGGTAAGGGTTCTTAACTCAGGCTTTAGGAGCTCATTTTGTTTTAAACTGTATCTTAATAGAATTAGTTTCCTTTATGTATCTTATTCTGTGCATTTAAAAACATTACTCTGAGAAGGAGTTCATTAACACTTCACTAGACGGCCAAAAGGGACCATAATCTAAAAAGAGTTAAGAACCCCTGGTTTAGGTAGGTCGAAATTTTTGCTTTGGATTCCAAATGGCACAAACGCAGGCAGGTAGAAAGGTCTGAGTTCATTAGCTTATGACAAAAGAGAAAACACCTTATCCAACTCAGAACAAAGCTGCCCTGTTTGTGGGTCCAGATTTAGACTTTAATATGCATCTTCAAAGTAGCAAAAGGCCTGGGTGTAGCTAACCCAAGCACAGATGTTGGCACATAGTAGGCATTTAACAAAGGATCACCTATCAATAGATTGTTTACACAAAGTGTATATTGCAGGCATACACAAGTGAAAGCCTGAAGGACACCACAAACACAAATACAAAATGGTTTATTCATATGTTAACTTAAGGAAGCACAATTTGTGACAGCCCAATTCATAGACTCTCAGAGAGCTGGAAGAGGCCTCAGAGACCATCTGAGCCTACAGTACTTATCCCCTGTGCAACAGTGTCAGTGAACGGTCATCTAGCCTCCTTTTCAAGTCCTTGCAGAATGCAACTTGCAAATCAACGGACAGACATACACATAGTGATAGGGAGTGGACCAGAGATTGAGGAACTTTTAGATAAAGAAAGTCTTTCTAAAAACTGTACCTTTGCAGCAATTTATAGTCTTAGAGGGGGCAGCTAGGTGGTACAATAGATAGAGTGCTGGGCCTGAAATAGGAAGACTCATCCTCCTGAGTTCAAATCCAGCCGCAGACACTTAAGAGAGTGTCAACAACAAAGCTGTGTGACCTTGGGCAAGTCTCTTAACCCTGTTTGCCTCAGTTCCTCTTCTGTAAAATGAGCTGGAGAAGGAAATGGCAAACCACTCCAGTATCTCTACCAAGAAAATGACAAATGGGGTCACCAAAACTCAGACACAACTGAAAAACAACTAAACAACAACAAAATGGTCTTAGAGAGATGCCAATAGCACTGTATGATTATGAGACTTGCCCAGGATTACTTAGCTAGTATGTGTCAGAGGTGAGACTTGAACCCAGATTTTCCTCCTGGCTCCAAGGTGGCTCTTTACCCATTAGACCTTGCTACCAGGAGGACATCTCTGCACCTAAAAAGTATAGTTTGATATTATCAATGCATATTTTCATCAATTTATAGTTTATCAATGCATATTTTAAGTCTTTTGTCATTCCTTATTAATTTAAAAAATGAGAGTTTGGGATGTTTAATTCTCAGAAAAGTGTAACACATATATCACAAGGGGCGTATTTTTTTAATTTTATCTTGAGAAGTGGGGAGAGTGGAAGGGAGAGATAGCAATAGCAAAAAATTGTCAATAAAACATTTAAAAAATATAAGGATACTACCATGTTAAATTTTATATAGACAAAAAAAAGAAATAATCTATACACGATAGAGTCAGTTTCATGTAAAATCTTTTTTTTCTGTTCTTTGTTTATAAAAACATTCCTGTTTATGTTTGTCAAGTCCATAATTTTTTAAAAGTGTAACAAGAAGTTTAAATTCATCCTTGTAAGGTAGGTAGTGCAAATATGCTTACATCATTTTACAAATGAAAGGACTGGAGAGATTGAATGATTTGTTCTGAGTCATTAAAGTAGGAGGTAATGGAGCTGAAGTCAAACCTTTCTCTTGACTTCAAGGACAGTAATCTGTCTACTATAGTACAATTGACCCTTAATAACTACTCATGTTGTACCAGAGACATGTCTTCTCCCCAGTTTTACACCTCAAATTCACACCACGTCGTTCTTCATTCTCTCGCCCATCTCTCAAAGATAGCCTTTTCCTTTCAGGGTAAAAGGTCTGTCAAGGCCAACTGTTCTTTCTTGTGCCCTTGATTCCATCTCCCTATTTCTGCCTCCCCACATCATCCCTTCTCTTTTGACCGTCAGTCCTTCTTTATCCGCTAGTTCTTTTCCTGCTGCCTGCATCCCTATTCAGATCACCCTCCTTAAAAAAAAACCTCTTCACTAGATGCCCCCAACTTCTTAAGCTAGCCTACAATACCTCTCCTCTTTCAAAGACAAGCTCCCAGAAAAGGTTGTCTGTATGCTTTGCTTCCACTTACTTCTCCACACCTCTCAGTCTAAAGGTTGACCTTGCCTCAAAGCTAAAACTGCTCTCTCCAAAGTTTCCAGCAGTCTCTTAATTGCTAAATCCATTGGCCTTTTCTCGGGCTTTGACCTTTTAGCTTCTCTGGAGCCTTTGATTCTGTTAATCATTCCCTCCTCCTGGACACTATCTCCTTAGATTTTTTTTTTTAATGATAGTGCATTCTCCTGATTCTCATCAGTGTCATCATCACCATTATCATAGCTAGCATTTATCTAGCGATTCAAGGCTTGCAAAGGAAGTAAAAAGAGACTAGAATTGAACAAATTTTTTGGCTATGCCTGGTCTATAACTATGATCTGCTTTGGCATAAAATGATACAAAAATCTTTTAAAATGAGAAAAATATTGTGCTACATGATCTCCATATCTCAGATAGGATTCATTTATAAAACATCAGAACTGGAAGGAACTTTAGAATGCGGACTAAGGAATGTTAGATTTAGAAAGTGCCCTTTTAGAGATAATCTTATCTATCACCATCATTTTACACATGTTGCCTCCCCCATTAGACTGTGAGCTCTTCAAAGTCAGGGACTGTCTTCTGCCTTTCCTTACATCCCCAGTGCTTAGCATAGTGCCTGGCAGACCTATAAAACCCGTTTCTGGAGAGGCTGGGGTGATGGATCTCTTGAGCTTGGGAGTTTTGAGCTGTAGTGGGTTAAGCAAAGGGTGTCCAAACTAAATACAGCATTAAGATGGTGAGCCACTGAAAATAAGGGGTGGGATTCGAGAGGGGTATCAGTATGCCTAAGGGTGTCACAAACCAGTTCAAATCAAAAATAGAGCAGGTTAAGTCGCTCCTTAACTTCCAGTCTGGGCCAGAGAAAGAGACAGAGACAGAGAAAGACAGAGAGACCTAGTCTCTAAAAAAAAAAAAAAATGAGGAAACAGGTCCGGGGCAGGGAAGGTGGGGGGTTTGAGTAGCTGCTACAAGTATAATTTGAACTCCTAGCTTTTAAACCTAAATCCACAGCTTTTTCCATCATACCATGAAGAAGAAAAAATCTTGCCACTTAAAAAAAAAAACCACCCCCCAATAGCAATTTAGACTTTAGTTCCTCGTTTCATGTTTTTATTTCCAAAAAGGAAATGTACAATTAGTGCCAGTGTAGTGGTTTTGTGACCATTTTCTAGCTAGTATAATGTAGTTTACTTTTGAAATTTTTTCTGTTTACGTTATGTGGCAATTTAGGCGATTAAAGCCAAAAAGATGTGAGACACATAAACTCCAAATACAGAAGTAAATATTTTTTTAAGAGGACATCCTGTAACTCTTGGCTCAGCCTCTTCATCTAGAGCGCTTTGGTTTCAGGAAGAAATGTCTAAGTTCTTTTTTGGTAATGTGAAAATTAAGTGGAAAACAGAAGGCCAAGAAAGCTGCAGCTGGCTCTGATCATCAGTGGAGACTTTTCTCTAGGAAAGAGATCCATTGATTTCAGGGATCAGGAAATCTGAGAAGTATGAGGCTCTGAGTAGAAAGAAGAAATTTGTGTATAAATTATATGTAACCTGAGCCAAACCCCTCTAAACCTCTTCTTCAGAAACAGTCACAATTTTAAGGAGAAACTGAAGTCATCCACAGCATGACCCATGCTGTATTTGTATCCTTGCAGATAGAAATATCATTTCCAATTTTGTGTTCCAAAGACATACTTTTATTTGTACATTGATATTCTTCCTCACATAACGATGATCTAAGGCTCTTGAATCATAGATTCATAAAACATCAGAACTACAAAGAGCTTTAGAATATGGACTAAAGAACATAAGAGTTAGATGTCACCTCAGAATAGACAATATTGGAGCCTACTGGGAACTTAGGGTCCATAGAATGTTGCAGCCAGAAAGAACCTCAGAGTATAGAATGTTAGAACTAAAAGGAAGTTATGTTCCTAGTCTGTTAAAGCTAGAAGGGACCTGAGAAAATAGAAGTTCCAAGCTGGTTGGGACTTTAGAACACAGATAATTAGAGCTGGAAGAGACCTTAGATCACTTGGTCCAAATCCCCTTAAACTAAAGCCAAGAGAAGGAAAATGACTCGCCCAAATCCACAAAGCAAATAAGCTATTAATCAAAAAGCATTTTTTTTTTGCTACTTATCATGTGTCAGGCAGCATCCAAAAATAAGCCCTGCTGTCAAGGAGCTCACATTCTAATAGGGGAGGCATCATACAAACAGATATATTCATAAGACATGTTGTTTGTCCTTTATTCTGAAGTAGACCGTTGACATCAAGAGGTGACATCTTGACTTAGCAAGTGAATTGGATTTAAGTGAGGCAAAGTTGCACAAAGTTGTCAGCCTCACTCTCTCTTCCTGAGTTATCAAAGTCCAGTGGCAAGACATTGGATGACCTTGGCATGTGCAATGTCTGATCTAGCTCTAAGGGCTCCCCAGTGCCTGCTTTAGCCATCTTCATGGTCTTTGGAACAAACTGTTCTTATCTACCCATCCTGATCCATGAAGTCTTCACATGCTTGGGGTAGACATACCCCTAAGTCACTGATGGGTTTGAGGCCTGTCAGTTACCCTCAATCTGGTTTAGCCCCTCTGCACAGATGGTTTTATCAGGATATGGCTGCTGCACATCCCACAGCTTCTTGGTACAGGTGAGAGGTGACAGGTGGACACCAAAGGTAGGAGATCAGCCCTGAAAAGGGCTCAGTAAACCCTCACACCAGAGGTGCTAGTTCTCCCTGAACATCTCATATACCCCAAATAACAGATACACAGTGGAAGTAGAAGTAGAAGTTAATCTCGGAGGAAAAACAGTGCGTGGTGGGGGAGGGAGGAGAGGAGTTACCAGAAAAGGTCTCTCAGAGAACGTATGATTTGAGTTGAGTCTTGAAGGAGGATGGGGAAACTCACAGTCAAAAGTGAGAAAAGTATTATTCTAGTATTCTAGTCATGAGGGACTCCTAGTGAAAGGACACAGTTAGGGAATGAAGTTTCCCGTAGGAGAAATTGTAAGTAGGCCGGTATTGCTGGATCAGAGCAAACAAGCAGTGAAAGGATTGAGGAGCTGGGATAAAACCCATACAAGTTCCCTGACTCCAATGTGTAATATGCCCAAATGATGCTCATACATTTGCTGCACCTCTGCCTCTATTGTTTCTGCCACAATGACTTTTGTTTTCTAACATGGCAATTATAGATACTGACTATAGTGCATGAGTAAATGGTTTCATTTGACATACTTCAAGGTTCTGTGATTTAACTTCCATGGTGCTCCCTTGGTCCCTCCACACCTTAGTGTAAATGACTTTCTTAAGTTGTTGTGGCTGAAACAATGAACACATAATGGCCAAACCATCACAGGTGAGCTTTTCTCTAAGCTAGGCTGATCTTGAGATGACAAAAACACCTATCTACTATACTCCAAATCTTTCCAAAGCTTAGCAGAACCTCTTCTAGGCAGCTAGGTGGTACAGTAGAGTGCCCGGCCTAGAGTCAGAAAGACTCATCTTCCTGAGTTCAAATCTGGCCTCAGACACTTACTTGTTGTGTGACCCTGGGCAAGTCACTTAACCCTTTTTGCCTCGGTTTCCTTATCTGTAAAATGAGCTGGAGAAGGAAACAACAAACCATTCCAGTCTTTGCCAAGAAAACCCCAAATGGGGTCACAAGGACTCAGACACAACTGAACTGACTGAACCACCACAACAAGGACCTGTTCCATGGGCAAAGCCTTCAAAAACTCAAGGTCACTCCTGTATCACAATGAGACATTGAAGCAGGATATTAATGGAAAAACTTGCATATAGCAGATGCTTAATAAATGTTTATTGAGACTGAATTGAGTTGAACACTAAGCATTTTAATAGGCATAATATATAAGCAGGCAACTTACCAACTTAAAGGCACTGAAAAAGAAGCGAGAGAGGTGAGGGAATACTAATACAGATTACATACACAGTCAAATTCAGTTTCTGCATTGAGAAATTTTTACTTAATTTTTTTCTTTTCTCACAAGGAAGGTTTCAGCCTGGAGGAGGTAAATGAGAAATAACTGTGATATAAAGACAAAATTCATCAATAAAAATATTTAAGCAAAAGCATAATGGATAGATAGTTAGACTTAGAGTCAGGAAGAACTGAGTTCAAATCGCGCCTCAGATTCTTAGAAGATATGTGAGCCACTTCGTCTCTGTGGTCCTCGGTTTCCTCATCTGTTAAAATGAGAGGGTTGGACTTAGTGGCCTCTTAAGACTTCTCTTCTAGTTTTAAATCAATGATCCTATGAACTATAATCCTAAAAATATATTTTAAAAAAGAAGCAAGATAACCATTCCAAGAAATCTAACAAGTATCCTTCCAAAGCAAACTTTTTAAGGTATTTTAATACAGCCTTCACTATTGCACAATTTTGTAGTCAGCTTTCTTAAATCCACATTTGTAGATACAGAGCAGGCTGGCTATTCATCAAAATGTAGGCCATAAATGGAGGCACTTTGATTATATCTTAGTTTATTTTGGAAAAATAATATTTACTATTTAGAGAGGTTTTTGTATTTGAATAACTCAGGGCCAGCTTTGCTTCTAAAATAGTCTTTCCTGCCAGCATTTAAAAACAATTTTCCACTTAGGAAATTAAATGAATGGTTTGTGGCCTTAACATTCATGTTGATGAAAACATAGCTGTCAGTGTTTATCATCTCAGGGTTTCACTAGGACCACTAGGCGAAACCAAAATACCTCATGAAAGAATTAGTTGAGAGCTTAATACTGTCTTATCCATATGATATTTCCAATCATCTTTTAGGTACCCAAGGCCAAAGTGTCCTTATTTACAGAGTAAAGCAATTTATTGCAAGGATTTTACCAAGTTGTTTTCCAACCCAATAATTTATACACCCTATTAGAAATCTACCTTGCCCAAGGACACACAGCAAATTAATACCAAAACCAGAACCCAGGTCTCTGGACTGCTAGGTTAAGTGTGCTTTCCATCAGTCCAGGTTATTCCCCTGCGTTTGTTGATTGAATGATAAAGAATGACTCAGCCTTCTTCTACACACCCTACCCCAAATGCCCAGTAGAGTGGGCCTTTAAGAATCAATGGGAAAGGTTAGCAGTAAAGTCTTTATGATTCAATGATCCCTTAAATTAAGCATTTTAGACAATTATGCACAATAATGTCTACTAGATTGTGAGTTTCCTGAAGGACAGAAATTATCTAATCTTTGTCTCTCCCCAGTGTTTAGCTGTGCTCAGCTCTGGTAAGCTACTTAATAAATGAATATTGAATTGAATTGATCTCGATGCTTCATCAGAGTACACAGGGACAAAGTAATGTGTGGTGAGAAAGGTGGAGCAATGACTGCCACATTTAATTAGTCTGGCAGTTTAAAGAGTATAGAGTTCAGGTCTAGAGGAAGCATATAACATTTTATTTCTTGGACTTATTATTTCTCGAAAAGTAATAACAGCTCACGTTAACATAGCACTTTATTCTTACAAATGTGAATTTGTAAAATTTGTAATGTGAATTAGGTCATGTGATTTTCTGAGACCTGTGAGGTAGGTATGGCAATTTATCATTATCCATTTTGCAGATGTCAAAAAAATGTGGGTCTTAGATAACACACAGGATAGAGTACTGGCCCTTATAGTCAAGAAGACCTGAGTTCAAATCTAGCCTCAGAAGTTTACTAGCTGTGTGACCCTGGCCAATTCACTTACTTCAGTCTACGTCAATTCCTGCATCTTTAAAATGAAGATACATAATGGAAAATGCTACCCACATCCAGAGAAAGAAATATGGAGTCTGAATGAAGATCAAAGCATACTATTTGCTCTCTTTTTTTGTTTAGTTTAGTTTTGTTTTGTTTTTTCTTTCTCATTTCCTCTCATTTGTTCTAATTCTTCTATACAACACGACTAATGTAAAATATGTTTAATAAGAATGTGTATGTAGAGCCTATATCGGATTGTATGCAGTCTTGGGGAAGAGAAAGAGGAGGGAGGCAGAGAAAATTTAAAACTTATGGAAGTGAATGTTGAAAATTAAAAATTAATTAATTAAAAAATAACAATAAATTTGAAAAAAATAAAATGGAGATCATAACAACACCTCCCTCCCAGGGTTATTGTGAGAATAAAAGGCAATGATATTTGTAAAGCAATTTGTTAACCTCTATAAACGTTATGCAGCAGCAGCAGCGTTATAGATTTGCCCAAGTTCACCACAGTTTTAAAAACGGCAAAGCCTAGACTTGAACCCAGGTTTTCTGACTCATAAGTCCAGTGCTCAAATTTCCAATGTGTCTACAAGCAAATATTTTCACCCTTTTGGAAAAGACTGCAGGTGGTATTTGCATTTAATTTCACTACAGTGATTAAACTAATGAGTCAGTCAACTCGAATTTATTAAGCATTTACTATGTGCCCACCTCTAATTCACATGAGGACTCAAAATAATTAAAAACAACAACAACAAAAAGTGAAACTTGCTTTGCCAGCCCCACTAGCTATCACTCTGTATCTCTGCTCCTTTTTATGGCTAAACTCCTTTAGAAGGCCATCAGCAAAACGTGTTTCCTTTTCTTTCCTCTCACTCTCTTCTTAGCTCTTTGCAGTCTGACTTCCCACCTCATCATTCAAATGAAACTGTTCTCTCCAAAGTTACAAATAATGTCTTAATTGCCAAATCTAATGGCTTTTTCTCAGTCCTCATTCTTCTTAACCTCTCTGCAGTCTTTGACACTGTCCATGACCCTCTTCTCTTTAGTACTCTCTTCTTTAGGTTTTCATGACACTGTTCTCTCTTGATCCTACTTCTACCTGTATAACCACTCCTTCTCTGTCTTCTTACCTGGCTTTTCATTCATGTCATGCTCACAAACAGTAGAGGTCCCCCAAGGCTCTGTCCTGGGCCACCTTGTCTTCTCCCTCTATGCTATCTCATTTGGTGATTGCATCAGCACCTATGATTTCAGAAAACATTATATTTTAAACCTGATAGAATCATCAATTCCAAACATTGCCAGAAATTCTTCCTTTGATCCCCTTGATCCTCATAGATCGTTTTTAGTGTTTGTGTGTATGTCTTATGCAAAAGCTTCTTATTCAAAACCTGTATGCCCTTGGCCTAGTCACTTTCTTCCTATGCTTCAGTTTCCTGATCTGTAAAATGAGGGAGTTGGAATTGATTGCCCTCTGAGGTCCCTTCCAGACCTAGATTTATGATCTTCTGATGCTCTAAGGTAGGTCTTAAGTGGCCTGACTCAGTGATCTGTGTTTGGCCTCATATAGTTTACAATTTTTATCAATGATTTGAATAAAGATATAGTCAACACATATTTTGGGTGGATAGTTGGGATCTAGAAGAGATGTCAGATACAGTGGAAAATAGAGTCAGTATTCTAAAAGATATTGATAAGTTAGAATGCTAGGTAAAAGAGAATATGGTGAGTTTAATTGGGATAAATGGGAAATCTGGCACTTAGGTTCCCAAAATCAACTCAAAAAGTATAAATTGGAGGAGGCATGTATAGACACAGTACATCAGAAAATACTCCAGGACTTCTAATGAATTGCAAAAGCAATATGAGTCAATAGTGTTGTGGCAGCCAAGAAAATTCATGTGCTTAAAATAAAGGCAAAACTTCCAGGAACCTGGAGGTGATAATACTGCGAACTCTGCCCTGATCAAGCCACATATTAAATACTGTGCTCAGTTCTAGTCCCCCATTTCAGGAAGTCAGAGAGCATCCAAAGGAGGGCTACCAGAATGGGGAAGGACCTCAAGAGATCATACAATATGAGGAGTAGCTAAAGGAACCGGAGAAGAGATGCCTAAAGAGGACTTGGTAGTGATTTTTCTAAAGTACTAATCTAACCATGTCACCCCTCCCCCAATTCAGTAACTTGAGTGGCCCCCTTTTACCTCCAGGATTACCTATAAAACCCATTGTTTGGATTGTAAAGCTCTTCACAGCCTGGCCCCTTTCTACCTTTCCAGTTTTCCTATACTTTACTCCCTTCCATACACTCTATGATCCAATGATACTGCCTTTCTTGTCTCTATACTCAATCTCCTGAGTCCTTTGTCCTGGCTGCCCAGATCCTCCCCATGCCCAGGATGCTTTCCTTCTTCACCCTGGTCTCCTGGTTTCCATGGATTCGTTAAGTCTCATCTCAGTTCCCATCTCCTGATCCTGCTCACTGCTCACGCCTACCCTCTGAAATTACCTTTCATTTATACTGTATATACACATACCATAATGCATAATGTGTGTGTATATATGTATATATACATATATGTATACAAACATATATAAAACATATGTATTGTGTATGTGTGTATACATATATATGCACATAACTACTTTGATGTTGTATCCCCTATTAGAATGGGCAGTGACTCTGTTTTTGTCTTTATTTGTATTCCCAGTGCCTGTCACATAAGTACTTAATAAATGTTTTCTGATTGATTGATAATTCCTATCTTAAAGCATTTGAAGAGCTAATGCTGTCTTATGGCAGAGGGATTATACCTACATTTTATGGCCAGAGAGCATAAAACTAGAAACAGAGGGCAGAAATTTAAGGTTGAGATAAGGAAATACATGCTAACAATTCAGCAAAAATCAGCTGCCTTAGGAAGAAATGGATTCCTCCCCACTGAAGGTCTTCAAGGAAAGGCAAAATCCTTGCTTGTTGGGAATGATGCCAACAAGATTATTGTTCAGGAATAAATTGGACTGTAGGCCCTCTAAGGTTCTTTCCGACTCTGAAATTCCATGTTTTTCTGATTCTGTGATTCCTAAGGTTCCTTCCAATTCCAACATTCTACATCCTGTGTTCTGAACTCTTCTGCCATATGAAATTCTGTGTTTCCAGGTCCTTTCCAGTCCCAACATTCCATGATTCTGCCATAGCTTTGCCTCTCCCTACACCACTTCGAGTGATTTCACAATAACAGAAAGATTTGCCTCAGGTTTGGGGGAGCAGGGAGTCTGTTGAAGGTGGCCTAAGGAGGTGATCTGAAAGATTAGGGAGATTGATAAGATTCCTTTCTTCTGTAAAGCTCAGCATGCTTGGATTACTGAGGTGGCAAAGCAAAAAGGCGATTTCTTGACTTGGAGTCAGGACTCCTAGTTCAAATTGTGCCTTTACCATTTACTAAATGCAAGATTTGGGGCATGTCACTTCTACTCTCTGAAATTTACCTCTAAAATGAGAATTCTCATACTCATTATCTCACTAGATTTTTTCTTAATGACCAAAGGAGAAAATATGTGTGAAATATTAAATGTCTGTCATTATCAGACTCTTTGCCCAAATACTATTAAATTTTCATTGAATTGCACACTAAACTGGTGGTTCAAGGAAATAATAAGGATGGATACTTAGAATGCTTTATATACATGATCTCATGCGATCCTCACAACAACCTTGGGTGGTACATACTACAGGTATTATCCAACTTTTACAAAAGAGGAAAGGGGGTCTCAGAGAGTTTAAGTGACTGGCCCATGACACATAGCCATTAAGTTTGTTTCTTTTTTAAGGATTTAAATCCAATTCTTCTCAAAGTCAAGTCAATGCCATTAAATCTTTGTTTACAAATTGACTGTAGGTAAAATCAGTCAGCCATTCTACAAACAATTATTAAGCACTTACCATATGCCCCAGCCACAGTTCTAAGGACTAGAGATAGAAAGAAAATAGAAATGTGCTTCCTGCTTTCATGTAGTTCACATTATTATAAAGGAGACAACATACCAATAATTATGTACGTGTCATATATGCATATGTATATATACACATTTATGTACAAGTGTGTACACACATACACATACGTACAGAATGTAAATAGGAAGTCATCTCAGGAAAAAAAAGCTCTGGGGAATGGCATGGGGTAAAAGAGGACTGGTAAAGTCCTCTTCCAGAAGGTGGGAGAGGTGAGTCTTAAAGAAAGCTACAAGACTGAAGTGAGGAGGTAGAGGATTCTAGACATGAGAGAGTGCATAGGCATGGGGTCAGGACATGGAGAATACCATTTAAGAAAGAACAAGTAGGCCAATGTATCTTGATCATATGAGGGGAGGAAAGCGTGAGATGATTGGAAAGGCAGGAAGGTGTTTAGTTGCAAAGGGCTTTAAATGCCAAACAAAATATTTTACATTTGATCTTGGAGGTCATAGCGAGCCACTGGAATTTACTGAGTGGAGCAGGGGGAGTTGGTGACATAATCAGATCTGAATAGAGAATGCTTTAGAATAGGAAAGGACTTTAGGCAACCAAGACTGATTAGAAAGCTATTGCAAATCTTGAAGGGGTTGTAGGAAAAGAGACACACTAGCACATTGTTGGTACAGTTGTGAAGCAGTACAACCATTTGGGGGGAGGGAGGCGTGGAGGGGAAGACAGGAATTGTGCAAATAAAATGTCCATACCCTTTGACCCAAAGATTCCACTACTAGGCTTATATCCCAAGAAGGCCATTGATAAAAAGAAAGCCATCATATACACCAATATGTTTATAGCAGTAATTTTTTTGTAATAGCAAAGAATTGGAAACAAAGTAGATGCTTATTCACTGGGGAATAGCTAAACAAACCTTGGCTCATGAACATAATAGAGTATTATGCTGTATTAAATGATGAATACATTAAAATGTGGAAAGATCTGTATGAAATGATATAGAGTGAAATAAATGGAGGTAGAAAAGATACACAATCACTGCTACAATATAAATGGAAAGCGCATACACACAATTTTTTAAAATGAATGTTGCAAAATTACCAAGAATAGCATGACTCCAAAGGAAAGACATGAAGAGACACTTCCCACTCCACCCCTTTGAAGAGACCTGCAAGTGTAGTATATTGTCCATATTTTGACTTTCTCATTTTTTTTCTTTTCTTGTTATGTCAGTTGTCACATGGGGAAGCTCTCTAGGAGGGAATGGGGAGATTTTGGTAATATAAGAAAATATATCAATAAAAATTTATTTTTTTAAAAAAAGAAAGTGATAGCAGTAATACAAGGGAGAGGTGATGAGCGCCTGAACTAGGGTAGCATCTGTATGAGCAGAGAACGCTATGTATACGAGAGATGTGGTGAAGGTAAAAATGATAAGGTTTGGAAGTAGATTGGATATCTGGGGTGAGTTCAAATGAACAGTCAAAAGATTATATCAATAACTGGAAAAACATGGTGTCCTTGACAGTAATAGGGAAGTTAGAAAAAGAGAAAGTTTGTGGGGAAAGAGAGTGAGTTTTATTTTGGACACGTTGAGTTTGAAATGCCTATGAAACATTCAGTTTGAGATGACCAAAAGAAAGCTGGCAACACCCAGATGAAGTACAGAAGACAAATTAGAGCTGGATGAAATAAATGGAGAATCTTCTACCTAGAGATGATCATTGAATCCATGACAGCTGATGAGATCACTAAACAAAATAGTATGGAGGGAGAAGTGAAAAGAGCCCTGAATAGAGCCCTGGAGTACATTTAGAAGATTAGTGGGTGCATCCTATATGAATATTCAGCTAAAGAGAATGAAAAGGAACAGTCTGATACTTAGGAGAACTAGGAAAAAGCTGGGTCAAGAAAACCTAGAGGAGAGAGAGGATCCCAGAGGGGACCGTGAGAAAGTGTCAAACCTATTAAATGTTATTGTGAAAGAAAGAAACTGACATAACACTTGGGTCTCCTTTGTATCCTTGCAATGCTTATACTTGCTTAAATAATCCTCACTTCCCAGTCTAGGTTTTAACCTCTTCCTATCTTCCCCTCTTTAAAAACTTTTAAACCACATAAAGAGAGCATAAATAAAGGCAAAATTTTAATGAATTGGTTAGCTTTTGTAAATATGTGGGATAACAATACTGTTTGTTTTGAGGTTATTTGTGAATTTTACAGTAAACCATTGGGCTCAGGAGAAGAAGCAAACGTATTTTCTTGAAAGGAGATGTCAATATTTGTGTAGGGTTCTTCAATGACTTTTCCCTGAATTCAAAAGGTAAAGATGAATAATTTTTGCTCCAATACACTGATATACCAATTCTCAAAGTACAGTCTTGGTACTCCTGGGGATCTCCAACATCCTTCCAGGGGGTCCATGGAGCCAAACTATTTTCATAATACCAAGACATTTTATTTCTATTAAAAGAAATATCAATAGATATAACTCACATATAAAAAGTTCTTTTTTTTAATTTTTTAAGTTCTTTTTTTAAAAGAAATTTTAAAGGGATCCTGGTGACAAAAAAGTTTAAGAACTGCTGTACTAATGAATTCATCTTTCTATTGTGAATAATCTCCCCAATGATGTGTAATCTAGTTGTCTTGATGTGGCTCACAAAGATAATAGACATCTCCCCATCCCATCTCCAAGGGAAACTTTAATTCCTGGCAAAAGGACAAGCAGAAGGCTGCAACCAGAAGTTGACCACTTCTTTCCTCAGACAGAAGAGGTACTAGGCTAGAATTAGAGCTATCTTCTCTCTAAAATATTGTTAGTCTACTTTAAAATTCAAGCAAAAATCTCTACTGCAATTTCTTAAGAAGGAAAGAAAAGTCTCAAGCTCTATATCTGCCTCCCTGACTCCCACCAAATGCCAGTTTCACCACGAACACATATAGCATAGCAAAGAAACCTATTTATTCAAGTCAAAAGCAAAATAGCAATCACTGAAGACATATGTATGAGAATATATGCCAGATAATTAAGATTTAAGGTGTTCTCCCACTGGGAAAGAGATAGCTCAGCTCAACCTAGAGAGAGAGAGAGTGTTGGTTTCCTCTCAGTTTTTCCTTTCTTCAGCAACCTGAAGAGGTTGGCATCGCAGATCATCTTTCTCAAAGCTAGAAGCCAGAAGAACCTGAAGAGACTGAAGAGACTAGATCTCTCTTCTCTCCCACTCTCACCAACTCTGCCCAGCCCTCACTCAGGCAAAGGGCATTAAATAATCTCTGCTGATGAGGAGAGAATCCTGTATCATTGGTTCTTTGAGCCATGGTTACAGATACATATTAAAATCTATCCATCCCTGATTACCTTCTCTAACTCTTGTTCATGTCCTCTCAAACAAAATTTACCAAATGTACCAGGACTCTTCTGTGAATTCTTTTTATATTACAAGGAAGGATACCAGTGAAATGCAAGGGCTTTCCCATTTCTTTGATGACAACACTTCCACCTCTGTTTCTGCATAATTCCTTGTCTGTGATTTGTTGTGGCCTGCTAGTACCTGCTGGGCACCTCTCCATTGGCCTTTGGGGCATGTCCTCAATTTCAGTCCTTCAAATACTGTAGTGTTCTATGTCTTAAAGAATTCTGGGGTATAAAAAGATAGAGGGTGCTGAGCCAAGATGGTAGTTGGAAAGCAGGGACTTGCCTAGGGCTCTCCCCCAGGACCCTCCAAACACCAATAAAAAAACGGCTCTGAACAAATTCTAGAACTGCAGAACCCACAAAATAGCAGAGGAAAGCAGAGCTCCATGCAAAGACACCATGGATGGTTGCTGGATGAGGTCTATCATGCACAGAGCTGAGAGCATAGGGGAGCAGAGCCCAGTGTGGGCTGTGCCTGGACCAACCAGACCAGGAGCCAGGAAGAACAGGCCCTAGCGCCCTGAATCACTGAGCTGTGGCAGTTACCAGACTTCTCAATCCACAAACATCAAAGACAACAGAGAAGGTTAGTGGGAAAAGCTGCAAGGGACAGAGTGAAAGAAGTTTGCAGTTAGGCCATCACCCTGGGGGCAGCAGAGATGGTGCAGCTACAGAACTACAGCTGCAGTTACTTCTGGCCCCAGGCCCACCTGGTGGGAGGAATTAAGTGGCAGATCAGAGCAGGACTGCAGAGCCAGCTTAGATCTGAGTCCATTCCAGGTTGGGGGTTCTTGGGGGAGGAGGAGCACTGGTGTGGCAAAGCTTGCTGTGAGAAATAGCTCTGAAAACAACAGTGCATCCCCTCAAGCTTGGAACAAAGTACTCTCTACTCTACAAGCAATCATACTCTGATGAAAAAATCAAGGGTCAAGTAGTTGGCTGGGAACA
>CM053625.1:148214357-148264328 GCA_028646595.1 Phalanger gymnotis
CCCACAGAGGGCATCACAACTATGTGACTCAAAGTCATGTGACTTAGGCTTTCTTGTGACTTAGGCAGGTCATCAAAAACTCTTGACTAATCAAAGACTCTTGATTCAAACAAAGGCAAGTCTCAATCAAAGGCGCTTGATTACCTTAATGCTGAGAAGAACTAGAACTCCAAAAGAAAAAAGAGCAAAACAAAAAGTCCCACTTTGCTTACCATTACAAGGCCCGGCACTCTGCCTTACCTTGGATAAGTCACTTCAGCTCTCGGTCTCAATTTCCTCATCTGTAAAGTGGAGGTAATAAGAACATTTATCTTTGTAAAGATCAAATGAGATAAGGTCTTAATATCTACAAAATGCTTTGAAAACCTTAACGTGCTATATAAATACTTAATGTTAATCATCACCTGGGATCACAGAATTAGGGCTAGGAAGGCCCTCAGAGACCCCGTTATCTAATTGCTTCACTTGACAGATGAAGAAAGTGAGGCCTAGGAAGGCATCCAAGGGCATGGAGAGAGTGTCAGGCTCAGGATATGAACCCAGGTCCCCTGGCACCAGAGAGCAGTGGTGGGAAGAGTATTTTGTAAACCTTAAATAAAAATGAGAGTTTCTATCTTTACTTCCTCAGTCTAAGTAAACTGATCTATTCAAAGTTCCCCAAACATGCCTTAGGAGTTTTTGTGCCTTTCTCTATATAGTTGCTTTTGCTAAAAGGACATCTTCCTTTCTCTTCACCTAGTCCAATCCTATTCATCCTTCAAGGCCTATGTGAAGTCCTTCCTACTTCTCCCCTTCTTCTTCCCCCATCATCCCTCTTCCCCCTCCTCCTCCCCCTCCTTCTCTTCCTCCTCCCCTCTCTTATTCTCCTCCCCCTTCTCCTCTTTCCCCTTCCTCCTCTCTCCTTCCTTCCCTCCCTTTCCTCTTCCTCCTCCTCTTCCTCCCCCTCCTATTGCTCCTCCTCTTCCTTCGCCTTCCCCTCCTTAAAGCCTTCCCTACATGCCCCACTCCCCCAGTGAGCCCAAGAACTCTCTTCTTCTCTAAATGACTCATTTGGCAACAACATAGAAAATGGCTTATGATTTTTCCAGTACGTTTGTACTTACTGATAAGCTGTTTAACTTTTCGACTATTGGTACCAGGTCTCTCCATCTTGAAGTAACCTCCTTGAGGGTAGGGATCGATCATAAATCACTGCAGTTTAAGCTGGAAAGGTCTTTAAAGACCATCCAAACGGGAGTAGAGGCCCTGAAAGGTGACGGAACTTGCCCGAGATCAATCACCCTGGCAGTCGCAGTAGAGACAGGAAGTTACTATTCGAGAAGTCATTGAATTTATTTTAACTTGGGAATTATTTTCTTGCTCCTAAAATAAGGAAAGAGCACCTACCTACTTGTTTACAGGGCCATTCCTAGGGAGAACATGTTATAAACCTTCCAGTGCTGTGTCAGTTGTGACCTCCTCCTTCTCCATGAGGAGGAGGAGCCCAGAGCTCGCCCCGTGCTGGAGATCAGCAAGGCAGGTGGTGGCCCAAGATAACTCTTTCCTAGTCAGTCTTCCCCTTTCCCCCTGCTTCTTCTACTTATGATAACAATCTCATACTCTCTCACTATACCACATTTTAGAGTCAAAGTATTACTCAAAAATGATTATTTTTGCTATTACCCAGCAGCTATGAATCTGTCATTATTAGCATATGGAGTAGTGCTAAGTCCATAGTCCAAGACAGACAAAGCATTAATCTGAAAAAGTCATAGGGTCATAGACTGAGCGCTACTCAGGTTCTCAGAATTCATTAAGTACCACTTCCTACCCCTCATTTTACAGATGAAGGAACTGAGGCCAACAAAAGCTAAATGATATGCCCAGGGTCACACAGTCAGTGTCTGAGGCAAGATTTGAACCTAGGTCTTCCAGACTCCAAGTTTAGCACACTAACCACCAATATGTCTCCGATGTCCGTGATCTCATTTGCTCCAGCCCATAATCCTAGAACCCTGTAAAGGTTTGGTTTTGTTTTTTGTTTTTGTTTTTCATTTTTGGACAGGACTTGTGATTCTACAGATTTATTGCACTGATTCCAACCCCTAATTTAGTTCTACAGAGTTGCCTGGGGCAGTGAGAGTCACCCTGCTAGTATGCTCAAAGGAGGGACTTGAATCCAGGTCTTTCTGACTCGGAGGCCAACTTTCTCTGCTATGCCATGCCCTGGGTTCAAATACAGGCTCTGCCATTCACTACCTGTGTAATCTCACTAACCCTCTCACAGCCTTAGTTTCTTCATCTGTAAAATTAGGGAGTTGGATTAGGTGACTTACAAGATCTCTTTTAGTTCTAAATCTTTAATCCTTTGATCCCAAGTGTTACAGTTGGATACACATCTTCTGTTGCTAAGTCTAGCCCTCATTTCACTCCCGAATTCTTCCTCTCTCTCACACTAAGCCTTTTTAAACTCTGTCATTTCAACCTCATTTCTCTCTGATCTTTAGTGTAGACTCAAGTTTTTATGATAAAATATGACATATATGAGTTTTTAGTGCAGCTAGGTGGCTCAGTGGATAGGGCACAGGGCCTGGAGTCAGGAAGACTTATCTACCTGAGTTCAAATCTAGCCTCAGACACTTACCAGCTGTGTGACCCTGGGCAAGTCATTTAACCCTCTATACCTCAGTTTCCTCATCTGTAAATGAACTAGAGAAGGGAATGGCAAACCACTCCACTATCTCTGGCAAGAAAATCCCAAATGGGATCACGGAGAGTCAGACATGACTGTAAAAACGACTAAACAACAAGTGCTTTAATAGAAATCTCACTAGACTTAAGAAGGAAGACCCAGGTTTAAATGCTAGGTCTGCCATCTCCTGGCTGTACCATCTTGAGTAAGTCACTTCACTTTTCTGGACCTCCACTTCTACATCTGGAAAATAAGGAGAATGGACTAGATGATCTCTGAACCTGAGTTTTTATCTCTAAAAGGAGGATAATAATACTTGAAGAATTGTCAGAAAAATCAGTGAAAACACATTTATTTAGTGCTTATTATGTGTCAGGCACTGTGCTAAGTGGTGGGGATAGAAATACAAGACAAGACAGTTCCTGCCTTCCAGGAGCTTACAGTTTAACAAGGGAAGACAAAAGGTATATCATTAGATCCTTGACAGCAGGAACTGGTTCTTTGTTTCTTTGGATCGTTTTTGCCTTTCTTTGTATCCCCACTTCCTAGCACAGTGGCTGACACATAGTAGTGCTTTAAATGCTTGTTGAATGATAGCCAGAGAGAAGTGTTTGGGCCGGGGATGGGGAACCTACAGTCTCAAGGCCACATGTGGCCCTCTAGGTCCTCGAGCACATCCCTTTGACTGAATCCAAACTTCACAAAACAAACTCCCTTAATAAAAGGATTTGTTCTGTAAAACTTGGACTCAGTCAAAAGGCCACACCAAAGAACCAGAAGGCCACATGTGGTGTTGAGGCTTCCCCATCCCTGATCTTGGCACTAAGAGGCATGGGGAGTGCAGCCAGGGGGGCACTTGATTGACAGTCTTTTCCAGGAATGATAATGTTGATTTTGTCAACCATTAGGTGTTAGATAAAGTAAGCTGCTGATATTAACTTGTTCAATCTTTGCTCTGAACCATACGTGTGGACAATTTTTGTAAGATTTTGGTTTTGGTGCAGAGGAAAAGGAATTTTCTTAGCTCCTGGGGATTTTCAAGGCATTGCGCAAGCATCGGAGAACGAACAGTAACAAACAGACATAATGCCAGGGATTCTTCTCCATCCTAGAGGGGCTGAGACTCAGTGAGATCTTTTCCATTGCCCAACTGGTTTTACCAGGTGAGAGGTGGCTCAGCATTTGGCCACAAACATTTCTTCACTTTGTCTTAAGAGAAACAGTTCATTCTAAGGCAATGTTTGGGGAGAAAGAAGAGAGAGAGAGAAAAAGAAGAAAGATAACAAGAGTTCATGATTATATAGCATTTAAAGGGCTATAAGGCACTTTCCTCACAATAACCCAAGTGAAATGGAAAGAATGACTTGAGTTCAGACTGGAGCTCTGCTACTTACCATACACACAATTTGAGAAAAATCATTTTATTTTCCTGAACTTTGGTTTGCTCATTTGTGAGACAGAAGGAAGGAAAGAAGGAGGGAGGGAAGAAAGGAAAGAAAGAAGAAAGAAAGAAAGAAAGAAAGAAAGAAAGAAAGAAAGAAAGAAAGAAAGAAAGAAAGAAAGAAAAAAGGAAGAAAGAAAGAAAGAAAAGAAAGAAGGGAAGAAAGAAAGAAAGAAAAAAGAAAGAAGAAAGAAAGAAAAGAAAGAAGGGAAGAAAGAAAGAGAAAAAAGAAAGGAGAAAGAAAGAAAAGAAAGGAAGGAAGGAAGGGAGGGAGGGAGGAAGGAAGGAAAAGGAAGGAAGGAAGGAAGGAAGGAAGGAAGGAAGGAAGGAAGGAAGGGAGGGAGGGAGGGAGGGAGGAAGGGAGGGAGGAAGGAAGGAAGAATGGAAAGAAAGAAGGAAAGAAAGGAAGGAAGGAGGGAGGAAGGGAAGAAAGAAAGGAGGAAAGAAAGAAAGAAAGAAAGGAAGGAAGGAAGAAAGAAAGGAAAAGGAAGGAAGGAAGAAAGAAAGGGAAGGAAAGAAGAGAAGAAGGAGGGAGGGAAGAAAGAGGAAGGAAGGAAAGAAAAAAGGAAGGAAGGAAGGAAGGAAGGAAGGAAGGAAGGAAGGAAGGAAGGAAGGAAGGAAGGAAGGAAGGAAGGAAGGGAGGGAGGGAAAAGAAAAAAACCCAAAAAACTAGATGATGTCTAAAATTCTTTCAGGTTCTAAATCCTCTGATACAATGCTCTGAGGTCAGTGACTAGCCCAGGGTCTCATCTCCAACATGCTCGAAGACAGCACTGGAGTACAGGTCTTCCCAACTCTTAGACAACTCTGCTACTGGACAAATATCACCAACAAAAGTGTCATTATATTATTTCACAGATGAGGGAGTGGCAATACAGAAAAGTTAAATGATGCCCAGGTTCACAAAGCCAGTAAGCATCAGAGCCAAGCTAGAATTCAATATTTCTGACTCCAAATGGTAAGCTATTTCCACTATACCAGATGAGAAATGGGTAGAATAGACAAATGACCTAAATTGGGATGGTCTGTATTTTGGGTCAATAATGTATCCCCTTTTCAATCTTACCCAAATATTCATTTGTATAATGGCTATGTATATATGTATGTATTCATGTATGAGAATAGGTCAGTTGTTCTCTATACTCCTTAGTGAGAACTGACTGTGAAAGTCTCCCCCAAATTCCAAGCCATTGCCCTGCATCAGGGAAAGAGAATTTAAAGGCATCTTGTGAATCCAGTTCTTTTGCACATAGTACTGCTGAGATAAACTCATAGGTAAACCAGTCTTTACTTCCTATACAATATAAGAGGGAAAATAAAAAGAAGTTCCATCTTTGTACTTCTTTGGATAGTTTGTCACCAGTTTTCACTCAATTTTCTTTTTAATTTTCTAGAATTCATGAAATGTCTCATCTTATTCAATTTTCTTTTGTTTGCTATCATAGTGTAGGAGAAAACATGTCAGACTTAGAGTCAAAAGGGCTCAGTTCAAGGCATGACATTGTCAGTTTCCTTTCTACCTTGAGATCGTCTCCTAACTTATTTGAGATCCAATTTCCTCACCTGAATATCAGGAATAATAATATTTGGACAATATGCCTCACAAACATGAATAATGGGATATAGTGCTGAAAGCTATCTTAGGGATCATCTTTGAGCCCCTGTCACTTTACAGATTGGAACCGGACGCCAGAAGTAGAATGCCTTGCCCAACCTGATAGGGATGAGGACCTATTTTGCTTGTATAATGATTTCCTCCTAGTGAATGTTAGCACCTTCTCTACCACTTAGAGTCTTAGACCATTGCCTAGGGCGACAAGAGGCTACGTTATATATCTAGAGTTACACAGCTGGCATATGTGTCAGAGCGGTGCCCAAACACAGGTTTTCCAGGATGACTCTATTTACTATACCATGCTGCCCCAGGTAAATATGAACTACTATTGAATAGTCACATCTTACTTATGAATCATGAAATTCAGAGCTGAAGGGACCTTTGGAGATCATCTAGAATTACTCCCTTACTTAATTTTATTTTTTTTAAATTTTGAACTTAACAAACAGCAAATGAGTTGAGCTGTTCCATATACCAAGTAGAACAGATAAGAAGGAAAAGGAGGATTGTACCTGAAACCATAACTTCATTACAGACAATTTACTTTTCTTTTATAATATATAATCAATTCTGTGTGGTACATCCAAAGCTATACCATTCATCTTTGTTACCTTTCTTACTTTATACAACAGGAAACCAATGCCAAGAGAGGGTAGGGGTGGCCAAGGCCCCACAGGGGGAGTTAATAGCAGAGCCAGAGCTTCTGGTTTCCATCCTAGTGTTTTTCCTACTGAGTTAAACTTTACATCTGCCTGAGTGTCCAGCGCAGTGCTCTGTATACACTTGGTGCTAAATAAATTACTGTTGACTTGGGGAGGGAAAAAAAAGGACTTGCTCTTCTATTTCCTGCCATTATTGTGGCATCTCTAGGTATATGTTATTCTGCCCTATTTCTTTCACTAACCAGCAGAGAATTCTAGGAGCCAGGAGGCAAACAGCAAAGATTACAAATTTCAACTGCAAATACATTAGAAGATACGTTTTCCAATGACTCTTAATCATTAACTTTGGGGTCATTTCTTAAGTTTGCCCTATAAATACATTTCCTGATTTGGCCTTTCTTTTGTTGTTAGTGGATAACCTTGCCAAACCGTTCTTCTGAATTAATCTTCCAATGAGTTCTTTTTTTTTTTTTTGTTACTGCTATAAGGTTGTTCTTCCAGTTTGCATTTAGAAGCTACTAATCCTGTCCTCCACCTTTGACTCATGCTTCCTTACTGCCATGTGACATATCATTTGCTATATATGCACTATTCAAAAAAAAAAAACGCAACCTGGCTAACTGAGCAAAAAGGTGTGGGGGAACACAGATGATTTCACCTTGTTTCCTGTCTGTCTAATGCAATCAGACTCCTCCCCCATTTTTCCCTCCCACCCCCCCATCTTGCTGTGCACCAGTTTACACCCACTCCTTCCCAGGGACACCTAATACTTTGTTCTAAATCCCTTGTGGCTTTACTACTGAGCAAAAAGAAGTCTGAATCTGCACCTATAATGTGAGAGCCACCAACTAATTTGGCACCTTAAGACAAAGTGTGAAAGCAATGGATGCAACACAATCCCTCAGTACTCCTAAAGATGCATTTTTAATAGTAGGATAGCTTGGCAAAATAGAAAGACAGCTGACCTCAGAGCCAGACAGACATCATTTCAAGTCCGAAGTCTGCCATATTCTTTCTTGGACTCTAAGCAAGTCAATTAACCTCCAGTTGTTCTGGGCAATACTTAGCCTGTCTAAGATTATAAATTGCAGGGAAGGAGCTGACCTGCATTGATGAAGGAAATTTTCTCACCAGGGAAGTCCCTACACATCTGAAAGCAGAAGACTATTCCATTCTCAATAAACTGCTAAGTGATGTTACCCAGTGAGTTTGGCATCTCCAAAATGCCAAGAATGGAGCCTCATTTCCAAGAAAACCATCCCCCTCATAATGGAGGAATGAATGACAAACTAAAGTACAGGAAATATCACCCATGGCCATGTTCTGTCTTGAATGTGTTAAACTTCCGGCACACCAAAACAGAAAACCTTCCTTTCTTATGCTTAATTAATTTAATTCTTTCTCTCCAGATAGGAGAACAGTAAGGACCATGGTGAAGCAAAGTGGCTTTCAGAAGTGGGGCTGAGAGGAAAGGACAGGTTAAAAACAGCCACTTGCAAATATTGGCCTTTTACTATATGAGAAATGTCAGGTGAGAATCCTCTTTTCACTGGAGAAAAACAGAATATCCAAGTGAAGGGTCTACTATATAAACTGTTTATCTGTAGCTAGCTGGCATTTAAGTTATGCTTTAAGAGCGGTACTTGCATACATTATATAATTTGATCCACACAAAGTGTGTTAAGTACTTCAAAGCACGATCACCCTCATTTCACCAGTGAGGAAATTGAGGTTTCGATCTAGCTGGGCTCAATCAAGGTCATACTTGTATCTATCCTTGGAGGTAGCTTAGCTCTTACCTCCAAGCCCAGGATGCTTTCCTTAACATCACTCAACATTTAGTTAACATTATCATCGCAATAATAATTCACATATGTAAATTTGTGCTCTTAACCAAACATAATCTTGCACAGTACAGGGAATATTGTACTCATTTTAGAGACATACAAACTGATATTCAAAGAGGTCAAGTAGTTGCTCGTGGTCATAGTGCTAGAAAATGGTAGAAATAGGATTGAAATCCTAAAGATCTCACTCCCAAATCCAAGCCCGTTTTTTGCATGTTTTTGGTTTTTTGGTTTTGTTTTGTTTTTTTTTTGGATTCCTCATCCCACACCAACTTCCAGCGAAGTTTATTTGTTGGGAAAGCAGGTACTTGGTGCAGTTGTTAGAAAGCCATACTGGAGTCAGAAAGTCCTGAGTTCAAATCTGCCTTCGGATACTTACTAGCTGCGTGATTCTGAGTAAGTCACTTAACAGCTGTCTGCCTGTTTCCTCTTCTGTAAAATGGAGACGGTAATAACACCTACCTCCAGAGCTATTGTGAGGATAAAATGAGATATTTGTAAAGTGCTTTGCAAACCTTAAAGCATTATATAAATATTAGATATGAGATATATCTGTATGTGTGTGTGTGTATGCAAGTATAATTAAATAAATCCTAGCTGTGATCCATGGAATGATAGTAATAATAATGTTATTATTATCATTCCTTGAGAGGAGAAATTATTTCATTCTATGTATATGTATCTCCAGTACCTAACATTGTACCTGACTTAATAAATGTTCATGGATTGATTGATTTCAAGGATCGATTTCCTCCACATCTTTTTTCCAGATTGGCCCATCCCAGAAGGCCCATTACCCTCTCTCCATGGTATGAAAGGGAAGGTTGGTGGAAAACCACAACCTGCTTGTTTTTTTTAGGAATCCAGACTGCTGTTCTATTGACTATCCTGCTTTGCTGATCCAGACTAGAGTGATTTCATTGAAAAGAATGGAGTTACTTAATGATAAAATCCCAACGACTCATGTCATTTGCCATTTCCTGTTGCATTATTATCAAAGTGAACTGAGCAGCTGTCTGTTTGCAAAGTCATATTTGATACCCCGCCTTTTAAGTATTATCAGACTGGAAGGATATTAATAAATACTCACATTTTTAATGGGCTTTCCCCTTCTGGTTCTTTTGAAAAAAAAAAGCCTTTATCCCATGTGATCTCACTAATATGACTTCTTCTGTCATTTGAAAGTTTAAGAAATAATGGGAGCAAGGCATAAGCATTAGAAGTGGGTAATCAGGAAGATAACCTCATGTAAATCCAAATTCAGAAGAAATTAAGCTATGATAAACTATTGAAATAGAATTGTATTTTGTATATGTAGATGGCTTATTTTCTAATTGGTTCATCTGATCTGATATCAACTGCCAAATGTTTACAGACTTGTCATTTAATATTCTCCCAAAGCCAGTGTTCACAAGTTAAGTATTTACTTGTTTGCATACCTTTGGAATCCTCCTAGAAGAATGTAAGTTTCTTAGAGACAGGGATTGTTTTCATACCCAATGCCTAGCCTAGTGCCTGGCACCTGGTAAATAATCAGTCAAAAACACCAGACCTGGAGTCAGGAAGACCTGAGTTTAAATCTGACCTCAGTTACTTACTAGCTGTTTGATGCTGGGTAAGTCGCGTAATCTCTGTCTGCCTCAGTTTTCATATATGTAAAATTGAGATATTAATAATACTTACCTCCAAGGGTCATTGCAAGGAGTGAAATAATATGTGTAAAAAGGCTCTGCAAACTTTAAATACTATAGAAATGCTAGGTATTACTATTTTTAAATTTTTTTCCTCCATTACACATAAGCAAAATTTTTTCACATTTTTTTAAATCTTGAATTCCAAATTCTCTGCTTCCCTTTCTCTCTCTTAGAGATGGCAAGCAATTTGATGTAGATTATACATGTGCAGTCATGCAAAATATTTCCACATTAGCCATGTTGCAAAAGAAAACACAGACCAAAAAAAAACAAGAATAATAAAGCAAGTTTTTTTTAAAAAGTATGTTTCAATCTGTATTTAGATGCCATCAGTTCTTTCTCTGAAGGTGGGTATTATTTTTTATTAAATGCCAGTAGGTTCCAGGCACTAGGCTAGGCACTGGGGATATGGAGAAAATAATGAAATTCCCTCTGCCCTTAAGGAACTTACATTCTAGATACTTGATAAATGCTTGCTGAATTGAATTAATTCAGTCCCTTGGAAAATCCTAGGATAGGAACCTAAAAGAATCATTTTTCTAACTCCCTCATTTTCCAAATGAGAAAACTTTCCCCAGAGAGAATACGAAATTTCCCCAGAAAGGGAAAATCATTAATCCAAAGTCTCATCGAAACTAAGTGTAAGTAATACATGTGTGTTACAGTAAGTTTGTATGTGCATGTATAGAAATTTTTTTTAAAAATCATTAATAGCCAAAAAGCATTAATTACAGATTCAATCATATAATTGTGTGGATGATGTGCTCCATATAAATAAATAAGGGGAAGAATCATTTGTGTATGTGAAGCATTACAACAGGGAAATGCCAGGAAAGAAGCTGACAACTTATCAGACTTCCAGCAGTTCCGGTTTTTTTTTTTTTTCATTCTTCAGAAACTGTTCTGTTTTCTCCGGTTATATATCGCATGACGTGTCCTGTACTATATAACACAGCTGCTTGGAAAATCTCAACACTGCACTAACATATTAAGAATTTTACCCACTTTCAGGAAACAAAAGTTCAGAAGCCAGATGAATGCAAAGACATCGTGACAAAGTCACCTCTCCTTTTAAAAATGAACCCTGCACACCCTCTCCTTTTTCCACACTGAGCCATCAGAGACATCCCATTATCTTATCACGTGCAGGAAATATAATTGTTGGAGGTGTGCGTGTGTTGAGAAGCCATTTAAATGTAGGTTTTCTTCTATGTAATTTTGTTGTTGTTGTTGGGGGGGGGGGCGCTATTTGTAAAGATGAGAAAAGGAAGCAAGGCCTATTGTTTGACCTCAACAGTGTCTGATTGACTACTAGAAGGAACATCTCCATGGGAACAGATGAATGTCTGCTTGTCATGTGGTGAAGTAAGCAGCCCAGTCCACAGCAGCCTCACTACCACTGCCCATTCCGTGGGCTGCTGCTGGCAGCCTCTCCCTTTTTATGTTTGGCCAAATAATCTGACAGAATTTCTTTTCAAGTCTGCACATCCAAATACTTTTCCTTCCCTTCTCTCCCTCCTCCCCTTTACCCCTTGTTCTTCATGCAGTGAATGATTATATTTGCATCTGGGAGGGTGGAAAAAAATCCACAGCAAGCTGAAATATCATACAGACAAACCGAGGGTGTTTGATCTGAATGATGCATATTAGCTTTTCATGATGGTGTTTTGTTGGAAAGTATTATAGTTTCTCGCCAACTTAGATTACTACATTTGGGTAATGCAAAGTCTGAGCCAACACGAGACTGGTATTAGTTTCAGCTTGGCCAGAGGTTGGCTAGGGAATCTTCGGCAAGTCATTGGCCCCCCTGGTGTTTCAGTAGCCCCAAAGACTCATCTGTGAAACGGGGACGGCCATGAAGTTAGTTGGAGCCCCTCAGGTAGAAGCATTGCCCTCCTGAAAACCCAGATCCTCACATTTTTCTCCCATGCCCTAAGTGGCAAATTCTCGTGAGAACAGGGGCTTTCTCGGGAGATCTGAAATACTTCTGCTTCTGTTTCTGGCCAGAAATACCACAGGAAGCAGCATTTTTGTGTGTGTGTGATATTTAAGTCTTTCTAGTTCAACTTCTGGCTTTAAAAAAGAAAAGGATGTGAAAAGGGGCGGAAAGTGCTGGCCCTAAAAGTTTTAGAACCTTAGAAAAGGTCCTGAATTCTCAAGTTATAAAAATGAGCATAAGGTTTGTGTGTGAGAGAGTTCTCTGTTTTGGCTGAACCTTTTCATTCATCCCTATTATTGTCTTCTTTGTCATTTCAGCCATTTATCCCTGTCTGTGGCTCCTTCCCCACCCCCACTCCTACAAGCCTGAGCACGCCCCAGGCTTAAACCTCAGTAAAACTTCCATACCACTAGAGAGAGAAAGAGAGAGACAGATAGAGAAAGAGACAGAGAGAGTGGCAGAGACAGAAACGAGACACAGACAGAGACAGAGAGACACAGAGACAGAGAGAGATAGAAAAAGATAGAGAATATAGGAAAGAAAGAAAAAAGGAAGGAAGGAAGGAAGGAAGGAAGGAAGGAAGGAAGGAAGGAAGGAAGGAAGGAAGGAAGGAAGGAAGGAAGGAAAGAGAGGAAGAGGAAGAAAGAAACAAAGCCAGTCAAGCTGCAAGTAGCAATCCAGTCTCCATTCAAGTTTTGCTCTTACCCAACCAAAGTGCATCTTCCATATTAAAACCCCAGTGGTCTTTATCTAGACCAGCTGCTTATAATGTCTGCGAGGAATGTGGCACATCAAGTGCACAGAACACTGCTGCTATTGTATGCTAACGGGCTGATTGAACCCTGGATAATTGGCATGTAACCTTCTCTATTAATAGTGCAGACAGATATGTGAATTAGCTGAATACCTCCGACATATGCCATGCATTAACTAAAGGGGCTTACCATTCTCAGAGCGTTGTGGCTAACTATGACACCAGTAATTATTCTTTAGAACACACTAACATTAGGGGGAAATCAATAAATAATCTGTAGTCTCTCGCCCAACTCAGGAACCAGCGATATGTTCTATTGTAACATCAGCAGCAAAGGGCAATTATGTTTTTCTTTTGATGATGTGCTGACACTGGAGGGGCCTTTTCCTATTTTTTTCTAATTTTTTTTTTAAATAAGTTCAGAGAGGCTTGTAAGTCCCAATCATGTGGCAATCAAGGTGGGTGAGTTGGGAAGGTACACCTGTCAGGTCCTATTTTGCAATTGTCCGAAGAGAACATACAGCACTCAAAAAAAAAAAAGAATTTTTATTTTGACATTTTAAAAGATTTGACTAGTGCTTATTTGCATTATCTTTCCAAACACAGTGTCCTCTTTTGTCTATTCACCTAGATTAAGGGCAGATTAGGCTTCTACCTTTAAACTGTGCTTATTTTATAAAGATTCTGCCTATGTAATACCATTCTGGGAGGCAGTACTATGAGCAAGCCAGAAGCAACAATGTGGTATTAAGCCATTAAAAACATGTTAGCTTTCGAAATCTCCAATTCTATGAAGGAAGGACTTCTCCAAAGATGGAAGTCACCAAGACTGCAGAAGCTGCCTGGGGGATTTGTGTGTGTGCACAGAGTAACTGTCTGGCAAAAACAGGATCTAGCTCTATGATTTCAGCTTTGTTTGCACAAGTTTCTGAGCACACTTAGGCAGAAGCCAATAACAATGTTGAGAATCTTCCTTATAAGCATCACTTTTCATGCAACAAGTCAAGGTGAAGTTGGAACATGCTTTTGCCATCCCATGCTCTGGGGGCTTTAATGGCCTTTAAGGTATCAAAACAGGGTGTATTCTTCACCATTCTGCCATCTTGACACTACTCTTCCTCACTCACTGGGTGTAATTGAAAAGGCATATATAGCAATTAAAAAAAAACAACAAACATGAGCATGCATCTGATTTAAAAGATGGCACAACCTGTATCAGTGTGTTCAAAATATTAATGGCTACTATCTTTCTTTGTCTCTTACTATCATTTTTTATTACACCTATGTTTTGTTCCAGAGAAAAAACAATGGGGAGTAGGGGATTACTTTTTTCCCCAAAAAAATGCTTTGAAAGGCAGTGTAGATGAAAACAGAAGTATAGACAGAAGTTTCAATAATAATCTATTTATTGCCTGTGTGATCTTTTCCTCTCTCTGAGACCCCATTTCGCTCATCTGTAAAAGTAGGAAATTAACAATAAAGATCTTGGAGAACAGAAAATGAAACATATTTCCTTTCTCATTCAGAGGGGTGGGGAACTACCAGGACAGAATATTGTATACTTCGGCAAATGAGATCACAGTATAGATGCTTCAAATCGTTTTGTTTTTTTTTTTTCCATGACATACACAGTCTGAGAAGGGTGGTATGTGAAATGACTGTGATGTAAAAACAAAGGGCATCAAAAAGACACATTTTAAAACAAATTTTTAAAAAATGAGGGGGTTGAAGAAGATAATTTTTTAGGTCCCCTCCATCTGCACCTGTACAGCCAACAAGTTGCTAAATCTTGGTACTTCTACCCTCATTACATCTCTCAGATAAGTCCCCTCCTCTCCACTTACACAGTCACCATGCTAGTTCAGGCCCCTATCAACTCTTGCTTACACTATTACACTATTGTCCTAATTACTCCTTCTGCCTCAAGTCTGTCCCCTCTCCAATCCATCCTCCATTTGATGTGATTTCCCTAAAGGGCCCTTCTGACCGCGCCACACACACCCTCACTCAACGAACTCCAATGGCTCCCTATTACTTCCAGGATCAAATATGAAGTCCTTTGTTATTTAAGACTCTTCATACCTTGGCCCTTTCCTACCTGGCAGTCTTACATTTCATGTCCTATGTCCTATGAGCTGCTGTTGCTCACACATGACACTTCGTCTCCTATCTCAGTGCCTTCACATTGGTTATCCTCCATGCTCTCTCATCTCACCACTGCCTTTCGGCATCCCTGGCTTCCTTCCAACCTTCAGCTCAGTTGCCAAGAAGATAGAACTTTGCCCAGTTCCCCACCCCTCCCCCAGCTGCCTGAGCCTTCCCCTCTAAGACTATCTTCCTTCTGCTCTGTTTCTTATTTTGCATGTATTTACTTACATTTTTGTCTTCCCCAATGAGAGGTAGTGTGGTGGCAGCTCAAGAGTCAGCCTCATAAACCATGGATTCAAGTCCTGCCTCTGACATAGACTGGCTATGTGACCTTGGGCAAGTCACTAAATCTCTCAGTGCTCTAGACAACTGTAAGAGTATAAATTCCAGAGATACTTCCAAATTTTCCTCCTCCAAGGGTTTCCAGGTCTGTATTCTCTCCAATTAAAATGTAAATTCCTTGAGGGTAAAGATTGTTTTTTCATTTCTTTGTATCCTCCTCACTTGGCATAATGACTGGCACCTAGTAAGTGCTTAATAAACATTTGCTGGTTGATTAAATGCCATTTTGATTTAATTGTTTCCTCCAAGACCTGACTATTCCTAGCTCCAATTCTCACTGTGACTCTCTCCACATGACCTCTGAACTCTTGGGCTCCTTTCCCTGTTTAGTGTCTTTACATTCTACTCCTTAGGCTGGTACCAATTCGTGATACCTTTCTCTTCCCTGTCCTATCTTATCTTCAGAAAAGCAAACTACTCCTCAAGGCCTAATGATGAGATTAGGCCCAAATATACTAGTTGAAGAAACATATTCCTGAAGAGTCCCCTGGACGTAATTTGTAACATAGAAGGTATTTAATACATGCTTGCTGAATGAATGAGTCAATCAATGACTGAATGAATTTAAGTTTCTCTTCCATGTTCTTGCTATAGTTCTAACTTATGAACCCTGCTCAGGGGGTTTCCTAGGTGAAAGAAGCATTCCTACCCTGATTTGTTCAAGGGTCTGAGCAATTTATGGAGTCCTTCAATAGCTCTTATGACAAGAGCAATAATTTCCACATGAGAATCAATGTAGCTTTCTCCTTCAGATTTCAGCAGATGTTTCTTGGAGACACTCAGAAGGAGCCGTGTGAAATTATCTAGCTTTGTATGCTATGGAAATCTCATTCAATGGCAATTTTATTTTTGTTTAGATAATTACAAGTTTGATAAGTACAAGTTATCCATGTAATAGGTTCTGCTAAGAATTGTGCACATGGCTGGAGTGTTGGTTAAAAACCCATTTAATGACAAATCTATGTAGATTGAAATATATCCAAAAGGGATATGTGCCTCCAGACATGTAAAACAAAAATCCACATGTATTTAGATTTATGCCTCTCAGGGAAAAGAGAGATATACCGAAAACGCTTCAGAAATCCAGCTTTATGTTTTATGTCTATTTGTCAATTCCAATTTGTTTCCTTCAGAGATAGAACTGTTACTCCTGGTCCTACAGAACAGACTAGTGAAGATTGGCAGACGGCTGACCTTAGCTGAGATCAATACAAAAAGCTCAAGGAGCTTATGAAATAAAGTCCTTTGAAGTGAAATGTAAAATTGGATTTCACAAGCTATCATTATCATTTGTCAAGGAAAAAAGCAAAAAGTCTTATAAAGATGAATAATTCTACCCCAACCCCCAACTTTGGCAGTAAAAGGAGTTGGGACACATGACATATTTCTGCAAGTTGAGCTCAGACTGTAGACAAATGAAATTACTTTGAAGTAGATGAATAGCCTCCTGATGCTAAAAATATGAAGAACAAATTAGACAACAGATTTTGTAAATAACTGATGATCCCCTACATAGGAATCTTTCATTCTCTCTGATGGAATTACTACACTGGCTCATAAAAGAGGGAAACTGGCAGATGGATACCAACACCAATTATTTTCAAGTCATTTCTCAAGTGTGCAAACTCCATTGGTACCATTGTTTGACTATCAGATTTCATTAGGTCATTATCACCAGATTAGCTATTTGAAGCATGCCCTCTCCAGCAGTTGCTCCTCTGAATGAATTACTAGGAAGAAGTCTTCCTCCAACATGCAAATTTCCTAAAGAAGTTCTGCCATTCAGCTTTTGTTAAAGTTCTCCGGTTTGGTCAGAACATTCTGCCTGAGACTTGCTTCTTCTTTTCTCTCTTTTTTAATTAAAGCATTAAAGCATTTCAATTCAGTATTGATTTATCCTGATGGAAAATGGAATAGATATACATTTGCCTTACTTCTGATTAACATTAAAACCCAATAAATCGGAAAATATTTTACTTTTAATACTGCAAATTCTTCAAGGCTCCATGATTACATGTATGTGGGTGCTCTTACTGTATTGATACAGATTGCATCTCCCTCCCCACCTCCAAGCTTGCCACTTCTACCCATCCGGCTGCAGCCAGCATGGCAATGACCCTCTCTGAATTTAGGTAGGTTGGTCCTTATAAACAAAAGATGTACTCACTGCCCATCATCAGTCCTGTACTCAAAGCTTTTTCAGTTTGATAGGAGCTGCACAAGCTTACACTCCACTGGCCTTCAGGAATGCAGTGTCACCTCAAAATTAATAATGACATATCAGAGGAGAACTTCTGGGAAGGTATCATATTTGCTCATGGACATTTACAGCAAAGATAACATCTTGGGTAAGTCACTTGATCTTCAAGCCTCGGTTTCCCCATCTCTAAAATGAGAACGATCTTACTGTTTCGTTACCTCCCTCATGAGTGTTATAAGGATTATGTAAGAAAACAGAGATGAAAGAATTTCGTAAACTATAAAATGCTCGACAAATGTGAGCTATTATTAGTATCAATAGCATTATTATTATTATTATTAACTCAAGATCCTTTGTGATAAAAAAAACTCCTAGATAGACTATAGACTCTGTATCTTTGTGTTCAGTTATAAACCTAGGAGTGCACACAATGATTGTTAAAAAAATAATGGCAAACTAATTTTCAGAGATAAGAGGAATGATTTTTAAATGTTCATAGGCTTTTTATAAGGAATGTTATAGGGAACTCTATGATGAGGAAGCTCTCTCTTCCAACATAAGCTAGCATCTTCTCTAATTAGTCTTAAAGTAGGAATTCTTAATTCTTTTTAACGTCATGGACCCCTCTGGAAGAATGGTGAAGTCTGAACACTTCTCAGAATAATATTTTAAGTATACAAAATAAAATGGGTAGAGTACAAAGGAAACCAATTTCTTTAAATACGGTTGTTACAATATTTTAAGAAGAAGTTCATTAAGAACGCCTGTCTTAGAGAATTACTCAGAACACAGACAGGTTAAATGATTTGCCTTGGGTCACATAACCAATATGCATCAAAGGTGGGATTTGAACTGAGGTCTACCTTATTTTGAAGCCAGCTCTCCATCCAGTATACCATACTTTCTCCTAGTGTCTTGATAAAATTGAGAATTTATACTTTTTCAATACCTTTAAATGCATATGAATCAATTACACAATAAGTATTTGTTAAAGCATTTTTAAGTGTTTCTTGCTATCCTGGGTAGGGGGTGGGGATGTAGGAACGAGGATTAGAAAAGAAGAATAAGGCATGGTACCTAACCTCAAACAACCAAGAGGAAAAAAAGAATAACATTTCAGTGCTTCAATGATTTCATCTGTGTGGGTCTGTCACAAAATTCAAGAACAAATTAATGAAGAGATGGTTAGTGGACATCTAGAAAAGGAAGCAATGATCAAAACCATCCTAGATTCTTCAAGGACAGCTCATTCCAGAATAATCTTTTTTTCCTTTTTTTTTGACAGTTACTAAACTAGTAGGTCAGGGAATGGTGTAGATATAATTTACCTAGATGTCAGCAAGGCATTTGATAGAGTATGAAATTCTACTCTTGTAGAAAGAATGAAGAGATTCAGGACACATAATAGTAGGATTTGATGATTCAGAACTGGTTGAGTGGCCAAACTCAAAGAGTAAGTCTAACATAAATTGTCAGGAGGTCTCCAGTGGAGAGCCATAAGGATCTAGGGCCACAGGTTCTCCACCCCTGACTAGGCTTAGACTTTTGCTGTTAACATTTTTTTTAATCAATGATTTGGATAAAGGTATATATGGAGGCGTATAAAATCTGCAGCTGACACAAGGCTAAGAAGGAGAACTAATTTGATGGATGGCAGAATCAAAATCAGAAAAATATTCTGATAGGCTAGAAAACTGGCTTGAACCTAAAAGATATAAATAGGGATAAAAGATACAAAATAGGGATAAATGTAAAGTCTTACACATGGGTTTAAGCAATCAATACCACAAGAACAAGGTAGCTAAAACCTGTCTAGACAGCAATTTTTTCTGAAAAAGATCTCAGGAATTTAGTGGATTATAAGCTCAGTATACTTCAATGGTATAATATAGGAGTTTTAAAAAATAGCTAGTAGGACCTTGGGCTGCATTAGGAGGGCTACACTTATAGGAATAGGAGGCAATAATTTCACTCTATTGAACCCCAGATTCCCACATCTGGAATATTTTATCAAATTTTGGGCACACTGTACAGTGCTTCTTAAACTGTGGGTCACCTATAGTTTAAGAAGTGCTGAAGGAGTCTTAAGTGGAAAAAGTTTAAGAAGCCCTGGAGAAAAGATAAACTGAAGAGTGTCCAAAGGAAAGTGAAGGCCCATGACTCTATGCTGTGTGATGAATAATTAAAAGAACTGGGGATGGTTAGCCTATAGAAGAAAAATGGGAAATGATAATTGTCTTCAAGTACTTAAAAGTCTGTCATGTAGAAAAAGGATTACACTTGTTCTGTTTGGTTCCAAACAACAGATCTATGTGGCAGACAACTGCCACATTAGAGAAATGAACCTGGATTCAGGAAGACCTGCATTCAAATTTAACCTTAGATATTTACTAGCTGTGTGACCCTGGGTAAGTCACTTTACCTCTGCCTCAATTTACTTATTGATAAAATGGGGATAATAACAGGCCCTACCTTTGGGAGTTGTTGTGAGAATGAAATTAAATACTGTTTTTAAAGCATTTTGCAAACCTTAAAGTGCTATATAAATGCTAGCTATTATCATCATCATCATTAGAGCTATCTTAGGGAAATGGTAGGCATGGGAGGTTATCACGTAGAGACCAGATGGTCATTTGTCAGGTATATTGTAGAAGAGACACTTTTGGGGAAAAGTATTGCTTGAAAGAGATGTTTTCTGTGGTCTCTTTTATCTCTAAAATTCTGTGATTCCTTCATTGACACAAATTTTCCATGCATGCTTGCCCATCGTATGCTATTCTTGGCCATTTCTTCCCATAGATCTTCCAGAGAGAGTCTAACCAATGTGCTTCCTCTTCTTTGAATACCTCGGGGGAGACTAAGGTATTACTACAGTTATCACTGTTATTTCTTCTAATGCCGTTGGCTTGAGCCCCTATTCTGATGTGTTCTTCCCAATACCAGTTGCCAGTGATTATTGCCCCATTTTCATTTAACCAACTAACATCAATTACCTTTTACGAAGGGAAGATATAGCAATAACAGAAGTTGTGAACATTTCCCCCCTGCAAAATGGGCACACTACCACAAGTGTGGGGAACCTGCCGCCTCTAGGCTACATTGTGGTCTTCTAGGTCCTTAGGTGCGGTTTTTTGACCGAGTCCAAGTTTTACAGAACAAATCCTTTTATTAAGGGGATTTGTTCTGTGAAGTTTAGATTCAGTCAAAGGGCCACACTTGAGGACCTAGAAGACCACATGTAGCCTTGAGGCCGCAGATTCCCCAACCCTGCCACAGACGCTGAGGAGAGTGGGTTGAAACTTATCTTGGCTGCTTTGAACATTCATTCCAACAAGATAATTTCCAAATGCAGCATAGCTGATGGATAAGTTGCTCTCTCTTGGTTGCCTTTCATCTATACTGGATCAAACAGGTCACTTAAGATTTTTCTTCTCACTGCTGGCCACAAAATACAGTATGGACTCTGGCTTCCAGACCTCTTGCCATTTCTGCCTTTTGAAGCTCATGAAGTTATAGCCATTTCCAATTCTCCACCATAGAAAAGCAGGAAAGAACAAATACAAAGAAACAAATGATAGGGACTCGTATTTACAGTCTAATTGTTAGGATGGGTAAGGAGGCCCTGTGGTCTTTCCCCATTAGGAGGCTTAGAGCAAGTTTCCCTCACCCAAACAGAACCAAAGAAAGTACCAGAGCACAGGGCTGCCTTGGGCATGTACTAGTACCTTTTGAATGAATCCCAAATCCAACTCTGCAACATCATCAGTCTTTACCACCTGGCGAGCAGAAGGAAACCAGCCACAGAATGTTTGCACGTACTCCAGATCAGAGGCCAGAACCCTTCCATCGTGACTCTCCAGTCTCTTCCTTCCAGCAGGAAGAATGCCCTGCATACATTCTTAGGTTAGAGGTTCCATTGGCCGAGTCTGTAGCTAACACATATATGTGGCCATATTGATTAATCATGATATGCCATCCATTCAGCTGCAGGAAAAAACAAATTAAACCAAGTACAAATTTCATTTAACAAACATTTACGAATTAAGTATGTCTTATTCATACAGAGAAGCAACATGGCAGTGGACAGAGAGTGGGCCTTAGAGCTAGAAAGACCCGAGTTCAAGACCCACTTCTGACACGTACTGGCTGTGTGACCCTGGACAGGTCACTTAACTTTTTAATACTCTAGGAAGTTCCCTACAAAGATAAGCTATAGGGAAGGTTCCAAACTGCCTTGGTAGAGGGAGTTTCCTCTCCCTAGTACAATGAAATCACACATCCAACCCCGGGTCCCTGTATCGAATTTAACAGGTAATGACCATTTATCTGCTTCCTCTCCTGAATTTTACTTTAATTTCTTCTGTGTATTTTTAAAGTTTTGTTGATGCTCTTTTCTTTGTTTTTTTTTTATCTTTATCATTTCTCATTAACTAACTCATTCTTCATGCCCCACACTTTCCTTGTGATAAATAAGTGTAGTCATGCAAACAAATTAGCATACTGTCTACTACTGAGGATGTATGATTCATTCTATCACCTTGATGAGAGAGGAGGCAAGAGGCATGCTTCATCGTCAGTCTTCTGAAGACATGATTGGTGACCACAATGATCCAATGGTCAGAATTAGTGGAAATTGTCCTAGTTCTGCCTGGTTCCCTCCACCTCAGTTCATAAAACTCTTCCTATCCTTATTACTGTCCTAGGGCATGGGGAGGTTAAGTGACTTGACTATAATCATACAGCTATTGTATTTCTTGCTGTGCCAGAAAATAAGGAAATTGATAGTGTTTTAAAATGATTCATCTGGCGAAGATGCATCAAGAGGAAGAGAAGCCTGAAATTAGGGAAGCCAGTTTGGATTAACAACCAGGCATGAGGATGATGAGGGCCTCCAGTGGAGTTTAGGCCACAGGGGTGGGGATAGAAAAGGGTCAGTACTAAAAGTATTTTATAGAACTAATCATAGCTGATGTTTATAAAGCACTTTAAGGTTTATGCTGCATTTTACATACATTAGGCAGGTCTGGTACAGGCTGATTAGGCCAGGCATCTACCCCCAAAGGAGGCTACACAGACAGAGATAGCTAGAATGCCTGATGAATTAATTAGTACAGCTCCTAACACCGAAGGAATTCTACCAACCCTTGTGTTTATCCTTATCTAATCCACTCATGATTGGTGTGTTCAAAGGCCTGCTTAAACTGGATTGGTACATTTGTAAAAGGCCTTGATTCCCTTTGTCTACTTTAATTTAAAATCTTACAATACCTAAGAGGTTCAGAAAGGCCCTTGCTGTGGATCAAGAGAATTGTCCTCAATGAGTTATGGATATGGCTTCATTTCCCAAAGCCTGCCCAGACTGGAACCCAGCTTGGGTAGCAGTGAGGCAGAAGCACGTGTTTCCTTTTTGAGTGAGAGTGTTTTCCATCAGTGCTTCCTACACCATTAATAAACCCTGTAGTTATCTTAAAATGACTCTACCTATGTCTCTGCTCCTCGAAATCTTCATAGACCGAATCTTCCCTTTCATCTCACCATTCAGCTTAGTCTACTTGTTAGGGGGAGACATGGAAAGGAGCATTTGTAACTCCAGCCTCCCTCTCTGTCTGGTGTCACTCCTTGAGACAAAACACAAATTCTAGCATTCATTCTGTTCCAGATCCCAACACCTGTAAGAGGGCACACGTTTGGGAGGTCCTGGAAGAGAGGTTTAAGTCATGGGTAGGAGAAAAGAGACAATTACCACCCCTAAGTTGTTAAGCTTTAGAGGGACATCAATTTCCTGCTTTGTTTGATTCTAGCATTCTCTCCTTTTTGCCTTTGGCCCCCACCCCAGTCCTCAGATGCTCCCAGAAATCTTTAGTTTGTTTGTGTAAAAGCAATACAGATGACAGTATTTATATTAACTACTTACCATTTTGCCTAATTACCAAGAAGCTTAATAATAATGTGTGTCTCATTAAATATGTCAAGTTAACTTTGTTGTAGGTTTTATTTGATTATAACACTAAACTCTATCAATATTCAGGCTATATACTTTGTGGCTTTTATAACATAATCACAGAATTATAAAGCTGGAAGAATTCATCTGAAACCAAGCATCTTGGCAATAAGGCAGCACGGCAAATAGAGCACTAGGCCTGGAATCAGGAAGTCCTGAGTTCAAATGTGATGCCTGACACTTACTACCTGTGTGACCCTGGGCAAGTCTCTTCATCTTTGTCTGCCTTAGTTTCCTCAACTATAAAATGGGGACAATAATAGCACCTACCTGCCAGGGTTGTTATGAGGAGAAAGGGAGGTAATATTTGTCAAACACTTAGCACAATGCCTGGCACATAGTAGGTGCTTAATAAATGCTTGCCTCCCCCCTTTTTATATATGAAGAAACTGAGATCCAAACTCACGAGACAAGTGAGTTGCAAAATAGCCCATTTACTGGAAACTCAAAAAAATTAGAAAGGAACATTGGCTATGATTAAAAAAATTCAATTTCGAAAGTTATCAAACTACCTTCATATTGACTCTTCTATTTAAAAATCAATTTCATTTTAATCTTTCATTTCAAGGAAACTTCCTGAAAGTGGAGGTGAGGGAATACAACCAATATCTAGGCTTTCAATTCCTGGGTCTATTCTTTCAGGATTTTTGTTTTTTGTTAAAAAAAAAAATTGGCTGAATAAGACAGCTGCTTTTCCTCTGCTTGCCACAGCATGTTCCTCCGGAGTCAATTTGGGATTGTGAAACACAAAGGAGTGGTTTAAAAGTTCTCCAAATCAATAAATCAGAAACAAAGGAGGCAGGTCAGCTGAGTCAGGAGAGTCAAGGAAGGCCTCGGTGGAAAACAATCTGAACTGAACGGGCGATGGTTTGTTTTGAAATGAGACTGTCGCGTGTCACAGGGTAATAAGCTGCACTTATTTTTGAGTTACTCACCTCTGTTTGCATACGTGATTCATGGTGTGATGTTACCCTGCCAGGGCACACGGATCATGGTTGTCTGTGTGGCAAAGCTTTATAGACTGGCAAAAGTATGAGTCAACGGGTAGCTTCACTTCCGTGTGACCATTCTAAACAGCCTAATTTTGACCTTACCTGCCTTGAAGACTGCGCTCGTAAACACTTTCCTGTTCTTTGGAAAGATTCCAAGCAGAGTTATCTAAGCCTAAATTTGTTTCTGGAATGAAGTTGTGGAACTGAAACTTGCAAGGCAGCCAAAGCATGGGACATTCTGTAGACTAACCCTAATGACTTACCCAACAAGACCTATGCTCCAGTAGTCGGGGAGGGACCACAGTCCTTCATCTTCAGTCCCCAATGGAAAGTGTATACTGAAGATGGCACTGTGGAGAACAGGGCTGGGTCGAGAGGTGGGGGGGGAGGGGGCAGGGGTAGGTGGGTTAAAGGTTGGGGAATAACAATCCCAAGTACCCATGTTTGCATGGTTTGGGAAAACATCTTCCTCTCGTGCAACTTTTGATAGAAATAATTGCTATATTACTGATAGTGGTATTAAAAGCCAATGCTCAGAAAAAGCTGAGTGGCAAGAGGTGAATTTATGGACAGGAGTAATCCATTATATTTGAAAGATCAGTATAATGACCGCAGTTTTGTAAGCAGCCTGTTTCATTTTAGAGGTTTTACTTTTTTTCGTCCCAAAGGATCATAGGATGATTTAGTGCCAGAAGGAACCTCAGAGACATTTAGTCCAAGCCCCTCATTTTAAAGATGAGGCAACTAAGGTCAAGGGAAACTAGGTGACTTGCCCAAGGTCACACAGGGATTAAGTGACTTCTAATTCTTCAAGGGAGCAAATTTTTCCCCTTACTTCTCAGCCTTCGTACACACACACACACACACACACATACATATGAGTGTGTGTATATGTATGTATGTGTATATACACACACATATATTTTTTCCATTTTGCAAGGCCAACAACTACACACAGACATACAGATACAGATACACACACACACAACACACACACACACACACACACACACACACACACACACACAGAGTACAGATCACAAGTTTCCTGAGGTATATAAACAATTCAAAGAAAGAAACTTAAAAAAAGTCCATGTCATTAGAATGATGTCACCATGTAGCAGCGTTTCATTAGAAATTCATTCATTTAACAGACATTTGTGTGCCTACTATGGATAATGAGCCACACTAGTCACTAAGGCAGATATAGAGATGAATAAGACCAGAGTCCTAGCCCTCAAGGAGCTTAAAATCGAGCAGGGGCAGTTAACCCTGTGCACAGATAACTATGATAGAGATTAGAAGGTGATTAGTGCTTAAGAGGAAGGCTTTGAGATCAGATAACTGAGAAGTACAAAGGGCATGTGACATTTTCTTTCTTTCTTTTTGTTTAAGAGCACCCTAGGATTTAAAGCTAGAAGGGGCCTTAGGGATGCCTCCTGATTATACAAATGAGGACACTGGCAGAGAAATGGGAAAAAGAGTATGAGGAGCAAAGCGAGGATGTAAAGAGAGTTCCCCTGACACAAAAGTCTTTGCTTTTTCCACTGCCCGTCTTTAAAATAGTTCTACCTGGCATGGTCTTCATGCCCTCACAGGCTCTTATCAATGAGACTGATGCTATTGCAAGGAAAGGTCATATGACATCCTTTTTTTCTATTTGATTTTCGGGTACAAGACTTCATTGCTTATCTCCTAGATAAGAATTGCAGTTGAGGTTTTATATTAATTCAAAGGGAAAAAATTTAATCCCATCTGTTGCCTAGAAGGAATTATACTTCTTACAGATTTTATAAAGGAGCCTTAATTCAGTAGGGGAAATATTTTTTTTAAAGTCTGAATTTTTGACAGCTGTTCTGCAACTTAACATTTTATTTATTTGTTTTTCAAAAACAGAAGAGTTATTTAATAGAGCACAAGAAGATATAAGGTTATTAAGTGCAACATAATGAAATGAAAGAAAATATATAAAATGTCATTTTGAGCAACCAACATTGAGCTTTTTTTTTTTTAAATGCTTCAGTCTATATTCAGACACCATCAGTTCTTTCTTTGGGGACAGATAGCATTTTTCATCCTAAGTCCTTCAGAGTTGTCTTGGATCATTGTATTGCTGAGAATAGCTAGGTCATTCACAGCTGGTCATCTTACAATATTGCTGTTACTTTGTACATGTTACATTTCACTTGGAACTTAGCATTTTAGAGAGCTTTCCAGGTCAGTAGTGTCCAAACTTTCTTGATCATGCCATATCTTTATCAGTAAAAAATAAAATAAAATAGTTCACATATACCCCATAGAAGTGAATTTATTCACAAATTATATATTCATGTACCACTGTATCAATCATTGTGCACATTATAAGACCCACACAAAGGTGAAATTTAAAAATATGAAATTAAAGATAAAATCATATTTGATCCTAAAGTAAATAGGGAGCCAATGGAGTGTCTAACATAGGGACTTGACATGACAGGAGGTAAACTCTTAGAATCTCACTTCTGAGGCTTTGTAGAGGGTGTATTGGAGTGGAAGAGAGGCTTGAGCTAGGAAGACCAGTGAGGAGGCTACTGCAGCAGTCCAGGCAAGAGATGAAGAGACTTTGCTCTAGGCTGGTGGCTGTGTAAAAGAAGAGAAGAGGAGATGTGGGAGAAATAACATAGAGCAAGAATTGACTTTCTTGGTAAAGAATTGGGTATGGATGTTTAACAGAAAAGTGAGAGCCAATGATAAAGCCAAGGTTGAGAACCTGGATCATGGGAAGGATGGTAGTGCCCACAACAGAAACAAGAAAGTTCAGAAGAGGAACAGGCTTGGGGAGAAAGGTAGAGTTCTACTTTGGACCTGTTGAGTTTGAAACACCTAGATATCCAATAAACAGTTCATGATATAAGACAAGAGCTCAAGAGAGCCAGTCAGTCAACAAGCACTTATTAAGTGCTTATTATATGCCAGTCTCATGGTGTTACTCATTGGCTTATACTTTGGAGTCCACTGGTATAAGAAAGATATTAGGGATGAATATACACTGATATATTCATGTATATGAACATGTGTGCATGTATCTATGTGCATGTACAATATATTACTTGTACACGTACACTGCACACATGTGTTTGTGTATATGTGCATGTGTCCATATGCATTACATGTATGTATGTGTGTGTATGTATGCACACCTGTGTGTCATTCAGATAGAGATGATAATTAAACTTATGTGAGCTAATAAGATCACCAAATGAGAGTACAGAGAGAAAAGAGGTGAAGGCTTAGGACAGATCCTTGGGGAATCCTATCAATGATGATGGGAGACGGGATATCAGGAACCCATAGTGTTATGAATTTCGGGGTGGGGAATTTTCCTGTGCAGCTGCTGGCAATGACTGTATTTAGTTAGGTCATACCCTTCTTGCCTTGAAGGGCCCACACTGGTACACCCATGGAAGACCAATCGAAGCAGGACCTGAGTGGGGAATTCTGGACTATACAGTTGTGTCAGAGAAAAGCTTACAACTGACTGTAGGAAAGGGTTGAATGTAAACCATTTCTCCACTTTATAATTGATTAGTTCCCCCACCCTTTGGGAGCAAATAGCCTCCTTGGTGTTATGCCATGTCTCTACTTTGGATATCACTGACCTAGGGCAGAGGCATCAAACACATGACTTGGGGGCCAAATACCATCCATAGCACTCCTCAGTACAGTCAAACCAGATTAAAATGTAATTGGGAAGTATTTAACAAAATAAACAAAAATACAATAAAACATAAATGATATTAAATTTTAAGGCTAAGTTAATGTGCTACCCACAGGGATCCTCATATACAGACTAGGGTCCCTTGTTTTTATTTGAGTTTAACATCACTAGCCTAGCGCTTTGGGAGGTTGAGTGACTTTCTTGTAATCATATAAACATTGTATTTCAGTGGCTAGAATTTGGCCTGAGTTGTTCTGACTCTGAAGTCATTTTTCTCTTCACTATGACACACTCCCTTTTGGGTGTGGCACATCTTCATTTTTTTAAGTTTCTTCAAGAAAAAATGAAGTGAACTTGGCATTCCAGAGAATTTAAGGGCATGGACCTTGGATTTAGCAAAGGGAAAGAAGATATGAGGCCATTAATTTGAAAGTTTCTATTTCCCTTATAGGCCACTAATGTGAACTGTACTTCTCTGATGACAATCGGTCTTCTTGAGGCAAGTCTCACACACAGTCATCAAAGGGATTTTCCTAAATAATAGTTCTGACTATGTCATCCACCTATTCCATAAACTCCAGTGGCTCTCTATTACCCTTAGGATCAAATATAAACTCCTCTGGCATTTAAACCTCTTCACAACTTGGCCTTGTCCTCTTGAGTCTCCTTACACAGGGACCCTGGGTTTGAACAAGTGAGTTTTCATTTTATCTTCCCTGGAACCGGGCCTCCACATCACTTCCTGGCCATCTCCAAACAATGCCACCTGCATGCTGGCCATACTCCTTATCTTTCTCCCACCAGAACTCAGATTCTGCCCCTGGGATCCTAAGCTCTGGTACACTAACTTTATGAATTTGCCCAAGACCAGGCCACCATACTAAATACTGGCGATTTCCAAACTGTACCACATTGTGCGTACCCTGTCTTTCCTTCCCCTATTTTAGCTCCCTTTATGTGTTGACTTTCTCCATTAACACATAAGTTCTCTAAGGGCAAGTACCACCCTGTTTACTTAAGTTGCTATCCCTAGTGCTTAGCACAGTGCCTAGAACATAGTAAAGGTATAAATCCTTTTTCTTTCACTCATTCATTCATTCATGTCATGTACTCTATGTTTCAGATATATTATCCTACTTACTGTTCCTCGTACGTGATGCTCCATCAACAGTCTCCCTACTTTTGTACTGGCTGTCACCCATGCCTGGAATAGTCCCCTTCCTCAATTTTCTCTGAATTCCAAGTTTTCTTCAAGAAACCTTCAAGGTTCTAATGACATTTACTAGATGAAGCTGTTCCTGATTCCCTTCAGCTACTAGTGCCTGCCCCTCTAAGGTTACCTTAAATCTATTTGTGTGTATGTGTGTACATGTATATAGATATAGATATATATAAACATATATATATCTATATACTGTATATATACATACATATGTATTTATGGTACAAAGACATTGGCTAAAGAAGATGCACTTTGTACTCTGATGACACAATCCCCACATAGTCTTAAGAATGCACAGATATTCTATAATTGATTCAAGTTCCCTAACCACACTGTGAAGAGGAGGCTTTTTGATTGGGTATGTAGCCAGAATCAAGATATGTTCAAAAAGTCCTAGTCAGCCAGGGCTCAGGTCCTCGGCATGTTTTTATCCTATTCAGTTGTTTCTGGCAAGACAACACTTAAGGTAAAAGGTCTCAGGTCAACATGTGGCCGACGAATACTATCCTGTTTTCTTCCTCATTTCACTGATTCTTTCATGTTTTAGAAGAAAGAATTTGAAGATGGCTATGACCTCATGACCTTGAGAAGGTCAGAAGAATAAGCCACCAAGAGGTCCTGGAGTGAAATCTATACCTGGTTTTATGATCAGCTAGCCCAAAGGTAGCTGAGACAAAGACTCATCCATCTATCAGCCATAATACTTTTTGAAATGAACTTGTTGGAGCAAATGCTGTATAGAAACTTCACTAAGTTTGAACACAATCTCCCTGAAAACCAAGGTGGTTGGGGAAGGGAGGGAGAAGGATGGGTGTGCCCTTAGGTATTGGGGGTAAATGTGTGTAATAACTGTAATGGTAACAATGATTAATAATAACCACTACCATTTGTATAACACTTTAAGTTTTGCAAAGCACTTTAGATGTGTTATCTCATTTGAACCTAATAAGAATCCAGACAGCTAAGTGCTATTACTATATGCATTTGACAGATGAGACAACTAAGACAAGTTAAGTGATTTGCCCAGGGTCACCTGGCTAGAAGGTAGAATTCAAAGCGCAGATCTTCAAGAATCAAGTCCATTGATATGAATTGATTGATTGATTAATAATGATTGACATCTACTATACCACATAGTACTTCTAAGTATACTTCTATTCTTGTTATATCTTGGCAATCAATACCTCTTTGGAAAAGTAAATTGATAGTGATTGGTTATAATTGATTAAACTCTAGAACCTTGAGGGGGAAGTTATAACCAATCTTACTCTGGAAGTGGGAATTCAGAGTCAATCACTATATATCTGTATTTATATCCACATCTGTAGTTATCTGCATGTATGTATGCATATATGTATATGTATGTGTATATATATATGTGTGTATAGTTTCCCCCATTATAGCTTCCCATTGCATGTTTCTTCTATGCAGGGACCGTTTTCACTTTTGACTTTGTAAGTAAGAAGTCAATAAATGCTTGTGATTAGTTGACACATGAAGTCATTACACTTTTCCAGGGTAGGTGAGGCATAGGTCCAGGTTCCACAAATGCCACTGTGGGTATACAACAATGGCTTCTGTTTAAAAGGTGGCCTCTCCCAGCCAGATTATGAAGGAGGAGTTTGTTGATCAGATAAATTCCTGCTCTCCTGGCAAGAAAATGCATTTGGGGAATGTATAGGAGATTCAATAAAATGCATAATATTGTGACCACATTCTTGAAACAAGACTGATTCAGCTGGTAGGAAACTGTGGGATTTAGGGGAAGATAAAAAATTCATTCTCAGAACTGCCTTGACGAAAGTTTGAACATTAAGGAAATGCCTAGCTTGCAATACAGCACAAACGCTGTTTTTATTTTCAGAGAATTTTGCCCACTATATGCTTGTGTTGCACATTGGATTCAGGGGCCCTGTTTCACCTTGTATCACTAATGAAAATGTTTAAAATTCCTGAAATACTTTGTTTCCCCGAAGTACTTTTATCCCTAGTGGAATATGCCTCAGTCTTTGAATTATGTCCTCATCAAAGTCATGCTTGTGGAGAGTCAAAATGGTAAACATTTCACATTTAGTATTCCAACTTTTTTAAAACATAGGAAGAAATGTGGCTCGATGGAAAGAGCCCTGGGTTTGGAGTCCAATCTCATCTCAGCCACTGACTACTGTGTGAGCTTAGGCAAGTTGCTTCACCTCAGTGTTGCCTCAGTTTCCTCATCTGCAAAATGAAGAAGTTAGTTTAAGAAGCATCCCAGTGTGGTAAGTGGAAAGAGAGCTGAACTTGGAGTCAAGCAGACCTGTGTTCAAATCCTGCCTTGGACACTAATAACTGCGACCCAAGCAAGGCAATTTACCACTATCTGCCTCAGTTTCCTCAACTGTAAAATAGAGACTGGGTTTGTTATTAGGACCAAATGAGATAATATTTGTAAAGCACTTAACACAGTGCCTGGTACATGGTAGGTTCTTAATAAATGCTTATTCTATCTTTTATTCCCAGTCACTTAACCCCTCTTGATGTCAGTTTCTTCATCTAAAAATGATGACCTCTAAGGTCCTTTCCAACTTTAAATCTGTGATTCCATGATCCTATGAGTCAATGACCTCTAAGGCCCTGTCTTTCTCAAAATCTATGATTCTATGTTCCCTTTGGGGGAAAAATCCCTAAAGACATTTGTCAATGTCTCATATTCTTTCTTATTTTTTTGGTCCTTTCAACTAGCAGAGGGACAAATAAGGTACTTGACCTGCAAGAAAATGAGAGCAGTATTTCCCAAACTGAGTTCTACAAAGTCCTTGCATTCAATGGGGTGTAATATTTTTCACTGCAAATCATTAAATATCAGGTTATACACATACCTACTGAAAATCCATTTGAGCAGTGTTGTCAAATTCCAATACAAATGAGCACCACTAATCCTTAAATAAGGATCCCTACAGGCCACATGTTGATTTAGTTTTAAAATGCAATATTCTATATCAGGGCTGTCCAAAATGCTGTGCAATTTATGTCGCCTGCCTACAAGCATGGAAATTTACATAAATGCTTTAGGAAAGGAAGCCAAGCTACCACAGAGCTCTCACTAAAATGGCAAATCGAAATATATTGTCTGTTTCAATAAAAACCTAAGGTTGGACAGCCCTACTCTATATGTTTAATTATATCAGTGTTTATTTTGTAAAATGTTTCCCAATTACATTTCAGTTTGGTTCCAGCTTCATTCAGGAGTGCTGTGGGTGTGTGTTCATCTCTGATTTTGAGTATCTGCTGAAGGAAGCTGGTGTGTTTAGCCTGGAGAAGACAATAGCAGGGGAGACTGGAAGAGAGAGACTTAAGTTCTAGTTTTCAAGTACTGGAAAGGCTGTCATGATGAAGAAGGATTAACCTTGCTCTGCAAGGTTTTGGAGGACACAGCTAGGAGCAAAAGGTAGAAGTAGGTAGTAAAGAGACAAATGTAGGCCTGATATCAGCAGAAAAATACATTCTTTATCTGAGAAACTGTATAAAAATTTTTCCCTAATTTCCTGATTTTGGCTACATTGCTTTTTTTGTTTCTTAAGTTCAGAATAAAATAAATAAAATTTTAAAAGAAAAATACATCCTAGTAATCAAAGCCAGATTGGGATGCCTGAGGAGGCAGTGGTTTCTCCCTCTTAGAGGGTATGCAAGCAAGAGGAAGATGACTGGCTGTCAGGGTATTTTAGCTGGGCATCTTTTCTTGGTTATGGATTGGACTAGGTAACTGTCACTATTCTTTCCAACTTTCAAATTCTGTGATTGTGTAATTTATTGTGTGGCAATTTTTCAGTATGAAAATAGGTTTGATTTCTGCTATTATGGTCCAAAGTATTCCCAACCCCCAGATGTCTTAGGGCAGGGAGTGATATGAAATATTTCCAATACCCCAGAATAGCATTTGCAGGGTGAGTTATCACTATATTTGAGGAAAAAAAATATAGTGGAAAGAAAATGGAATTTGGAGTGCCAATCATAGGATCACAGATCTGATGCAGTTAGAAATACCATTTATTATGTGCCAGGCACTGTGCTTACTCTGGGGATATAAAGAAAGAGAAAAGACAGCACTTGCTGTCAAAGGGTTTATATTTTAGTGAGGAAAACATGTAAATAATTAGTTATATAGAAGATATAGAGAAAGAAAATGGAAAGGAATCTCAGAGCGGAAGGCACTAACAACCTAAGAGGGGGTATGGGAACCAGGAAATGCCTCCTGAAAATAGTAAGGTTTGAGCTGAATCTTGAAGGAAGCCTGGGCAGCCAAGAGGAAGAGTTGAGGAGGAGGGGAAACATACCAGGTGTGGAATATAGCCAAGGCAAAGGCATGGAGGTCACAGATGGAGGATCATGTGCAAGGAGCAGCGAGTAGCCCAGTGTAGCTGGATCATAGTTTGTACAGAAGGGAGTTGAGTGTAAAAATCCTGGAAAGGCAGGAATAGTCTGGCTTGTGAGGACTTTTAAATGCCAAAAAGGGGACTTTATATTTGATCCTGAAGGTAACAGAGTACCACTGGAGTTTACTGATTAGGATATGACATGGTCAAACCTAACCTTTAGAAAAACCACTTTGACAGCTGATTAGTGATAGATTGGAGGGGGTAAAGACATGAGGATGGGAAATCAGTTAGAAAGCTATTCTATACACAGGGAGTAATCACAACTGTAATGCAAATGGGATGAACTCTCCCATAAAACAGAAGCAGGTAGCAGAGTGGATCCAAAACCAGAATCCTACAATATGTTGTTTACAAGAAACACACTTGAAGCAGAGAAATACACACAGTAAAGGTAAGGAGCTGGAGCAGAATCTATTACGCTTCAGCTGAAGTAAAAAAAAAAAAAGCAGGGATAGCCGTCCTGATCTCAATGTAAAAGCAAAAATAGACCCAATTAAAAGAAATAAGGAAGGAAACTACATCTTGCTAAAAGGTACCATGGACCATAATGCAGCAATATCAATACTAAACATATATGTACCAAGTGGTATACCATCCAGATTCTTAAAGGAGAAATTAAGTGAGTTACAGGAAGAAAAAGTCAGCAAAACTATACTAGTGGGGGACCTCAACTGTCCCCTCTCAGAATTTGATAAATCCAACCAAAAAATAAATGAGAAAGAAACCAAACAGAAAATTATTCTAATAGGCTGGCTGAAAGCTGTGTGAACAGGTGATAGCCTGAATTAGGGTGGTAGTTTTGTAAGTGTTGAAAAGGGACTTATACGTATATAGGAGATATTGCAAAAGTAGGAACCATATTTATTTTATTCTTCATTTTACAGATTTGGAAACTGAAGCCCAGGAAAGTTAAGTGATTTACTCAAGGTCACATAATTAAGTGCCATAGGCAGAATTTGAATTCACGTCCCCAGTGCTCTTTCCACTGTACCATACACCTCTTACTCTTAGCTATATGACTATATGTAAGTCTGCGTTTCATTCTCTATAAAGAAAGGATGATAATATTTACACTTAATACCTTACTTATAGTCATTGTAAGGAAAGTTCTTTGCATGCTTTAAGATGCCACGTAAGCATGAATTATTATTTCAAGTACCAAAGGATTCCATGGACAAATTAATTCAAGAAACATTGCCCTAAACTCTTCAATTCTGAGGGTTTTCTTGTTGGTTAGTCATTTTTAGTCATGTCCAACTCTTCATGACCTCATTTGGGGTTTCCTTGACAGAGATACTGAAGTCATCTGGCATTTCCTTCTCCAGCTCATTTTAAAGATGAGGGAACTGAGGCAAACAGAGTTAAGTGACTTTCCCAGGGTCACACAGCTAGTAACTGTCTGAGGATACATTTGAATTCAGGTCTTCCTGATTCAGAGCCCAGCACTTTATTCACTGCACCACTTAGCTGCTCTGAGCAGGCAAGGGGATATTTAGTGAGGTCTCTCCATCCTATTCTTATTAATTTTCTCCTTTTTCAAAACTAAGAAGATTTTCGTTCCTCACTGAAAAATAAGAGCAGTATATGGAAGAATGACATATCCACCCTGTCTCCACTCATCGTTCTTCTCAGAAAATTCAACATGTAACTAATAGGTTTTGTCATTCAGTTATTTGCCATCCCATCTACCCACAGGGTTATTTGCTTAAGCCATCCAAAACCTAGAACTTCAGCTACCCACGGTGGCTTTCTATGTGGTTACAGCTATCAAAGATCTTGAGATTTTAAGGTTGCAACTCCAGTCATCTTGCAGAAGAATCAGTGCCCCAGGTGGACTCAGTAAGTCAGGTCTTGGTCTCAAGGAGGAAGTTGCTTATTCAACACTTGGAGGTTAGGGTTGTTGAGGGTGGGAAGGGTGCAGTTCTTATCCTACACTAAGTATAAAACATCCTTTTGACTCCTGTCCCATTGGAAGGGACCTCCCACAACCCAGCATTTGTTCTCTGACTCAGCCCAACAACATTGGCTTACTGTAATGATCTATATCCTTGAATCCTAGGGAGCCTAGGAATAAGAGTCCCGAGACTCTTATTCAGGAGCACCTGAGGATAGACCATATTTTAGGCAATGTAGGCAAGAGACAGTAGCAAGAACAAGAGGAGTTACCCCACCTTTGTTCTCAGTGCTGGTAGGCAGGGGCTCCTCCCTTCCTCTTGGCAGACATGTTGGTTGCTATTTATTCAAGTCACTGCCTTTGCTGCCAAGTAGGCTGGGGAAAGTCTGTGCTCACAACCTTCCCAGAAGTATGCTAGAGCTACAAGGGACCTACGATGTCTTCTAAGCCAGGCCCAGACCCCTCATTTTACATATTCAACGCTGCATTGGTTATGTCTGCCAGATCTCCAAGAGTAACTTGTGCACTTGGAGAAGCTGGGAGGCCATCTTATATTTACAGGTACTGTAATTTGTTAGAACGTACAACTATTTATCGAGAGTCAAATATAATGACTCATACTTCAAGGGTGCCAGTTAGCATACTGCATGGTTTATAGGTTCAGGTTCTGTCTGCTGTAACAAATTTTAATACATTTATGATGGCAAAGTGAAGGACTCTACGATGTCAGATATTGGCCTGGGATATTTTAAATGGCTCTGACTTAGTCTCCACATTTTTTCATACTCTTCTGCATTTATCTCAAAGATAGAACCAGGTGGCCCCCAGGTTCTTTAATTTGCCAACATAATTATAAGTATAGTGGGCTTTTTTTTCCTGAACTAAATTCAACTGTGAGTATGGCTTATGTCCACGTCTTTGTGTATATGTGTACTTAATCTCAACCATATCAAGAGATTTTGTGGGCAGATGGCATCATTTCACTAGATTGCAGTGTATGTTAGCATGACACAGGATACCAGAGAGAGCTTTCTAATCAGCAACGTTAACAGATGTCAAAAAAGTTGAATGTTTCCTGAAAAGCTGTGTGGCAAGTCTAGTAAAAATATATGTGTGTCTACATAACAGAATTATATAACTTTAGTATTAGAAGAGACCTTATAATAATAACTGACATAGGTATCCCCATTTTAAAACCGATTAAGTTCCTTATATGCATAATCTCATTTGAAACTTACAACAATCCCATGAAGTAGATATTACCTTCATTTTATAGATGAAGAAATATCAAATAACTGAGTCAAATAACTGCTTCACCAGTGGCAACAGAGTTAGTGAATATCAGAGGCAGTCCACCCAACTCCAAGGCCAGCATCGTCTAAGCCCTTCCTTTTACAACTGAGGAAACTGAGGCCCAGAGAGTCTCAGAGGTCACAGAGCAACTAAGTTTCACATGTAAAAATGTATTAATTTATAGTTGTTAATAATGATCCAATGGGTCTTGACTAAATCAGAAAAATGAGGTACCTCCTAACAGAGGCAGTATGGCCTAGTAGATAGAGAACTAGCCTAAGAGCCAGGATAGACCTGGGCTCAAGACCTGCTTCTAAAACGTGCCAGTTGTGTGGGCTTCGGTAAATAATTTAACCTTTCGGTGTTCCAGAAGATGCTGATTTACTTTAGTAAAAGGAGCTTCTCATTCCAATGAAATTACAGGTCCCGTCTCTATTCAAGATTATTGGCACTCCACCCTGAGAAAGAACTGGTGGAATCTGGATGCAGATCAAAATGTACCATTTTCACTTTACTTTTCTTCATGTTTTTTTTTCCTTTTATTCTGTTCCTTCTTTCACAATGACTAATATGGAAATATGTTTTGATGTTACATATAGATGTTAGTCATGTATAGATGTTATCTTACTTTATCCTTACTACAACCCTGGGAGGTAGGTGTCATTACTATCCAAATTTCATAGATGAGGAAACTGAGGCGGACACAAGTTAAGTGAGTTTTCACAAAGTCACACAACTAGTAAGTGTCTGAGGCTAGATTTGAACTCAGGTCTTCCTAACTCCAGGTCCGCCACTGGACTAATGACTAATACGGCAATATGTTTTACATGATTGTACATATATAACCTATACCAAATTGCTTACCGTGTGAGCACAGCAGAGAGGAGGGAGGAGAGGAAGGGAGAGAGAACATTGGGAACTCAAAAGTTTATAAAAAAATGAATGTTAAAATTGTCTTTACATGTAATCAGAAAAAATAAAATACTATTTAGAAAAAAAAAAGATTATTGGTGTTCTAGGTTCTCATTTAGTGGGTGTGTCCTCCACTCTGCCTATTAGAATCCCAAGTTTTCCTCAAGACCTTAGCTTAACTGTCCCCTTCTACATAAGACCTTCCTCAGTCTCCTCCACAGGTAGTGTTCCCCCACCCCCAACAACAACAAAAGCCTAATCCCTTTTATGTACTGGGGGTTTTTTTGCCTTCAACAACAAAAACAACTAAAACGAGCACTTCCACATACATGGAAGAGAAAGAGAGGATTGTTTATGAAACTGTAAATCTCCATAACATACAGTTTCCTTTTTTCAAGTACATAATAATTTAAACATGTTACTTTCAAAGCTGTTCTGCTTGTCTGTGATTCCTTCTGGCCTTCCTTGTTTTCTTCTGTGCAATTCAAAAGCATGTGTCAATGACCCTATTCTATTCTTTTTCCTCTTTCTTTTTTGGGGGAACACTATCTCTCCTTCTCTTTTCCTTCCCGATTCTTCACCTCCTCCCACATTAAGAAAAACAAAACATTTGTAAAAAATATGCATAGTCAAGCAAAATAAATTCCCACATTGAGTGTGTTCAAAAAAAACATCACATTCTGAAACCCAAGTCCATTACCTCTCTGTCAGGAGGTAGATAGCACGCTTCATCCTCAATCCTTTGGAATCATAGCTGGTCACATCAGAGTTCTCAAGTCTTTCAAAGTTGCTTGTCTTTGTGAGGTCCCTGTTATCGTATAATTTGTTCTCCTGGTTCTGCCCACTTCACTCTGAATCAGTTCATAGAAGCCTTCCTAGGTGTCTCCAAAACCATCCCTCTCATCATTTCTTACAGTTCAATAACATTCCATCACATTTATCTACCCTAATTTGTTCAACCATTTCCGGACTGATGAGCGCTCTTTTTGCATCCAGTTCTTTGCTATAACAAAAAGAACTGCTATATAAATACTTTCATATACTTTCATACGCATGGTCATTTTCCTCTTTCTTTGATGGGCCTAATAGTGATACTGACTTTTGGTCACTCTCCTCCGTATTGCTTTCTAGAATGTATGTATTTTGTATATTTCTATGTACATTTGTCTCCCCTCGATCCCCAGCCCCATAGAATGTAAACTCCCTGAGGACAAGGACTATTTCATTTTTGCTTTTGTATCCTCAGGCACTAGCACAATGCCTATCACGTAGTAATTATTTTATAACTAGTGGAAGTTAGATAGCACAATGGATAGAGTGGTGGACCTGCAGTTAGGAAGACCTGAGTTCAAATCTAGCCTCAGACACTAATTGTGTGACTTTGTGAAAATTCACTTAACTTGTGTTTGCCTCAGTTTCCTCATCTACAAAATTTGGATATTAATGACACCTACCTCCTAGGGTCGTAGTGAGGATAAAGTAAGATAATATCTACAAAGTACTTCATAAATCTTAAAGTGCTTATAAACACTAGCTATTATCATATAAATGATAGCTATTATTATTAATATTTGTCGATTGATTAATCCTTGATCTCATCAACATAGAGACTCCCTCCCTCATAGCAGACTAAAACTTGTGTAGGTTCTAGGGCTAGATCTTCACCCTTAGATTTTCCACTATATCCATATAATCTGCTTATCATTTAAAATAAAAAGAATAAAGAAACCCCTTCTCAAGTGACAACTCTTCCTCCCAAAACTATTGAAGTAAATGTCTATTTTGTATCTCACAAATATTTTCTAATAGGTTGTTTTGTTTACTGAATTTACATTACTAATATATCTTTCTAACATTTCACTTGGTTCTGCTTGGGTAGGATCCATGTGGCCGTTCATAAGTAACGTCACCTACCTATAAGTGGGCAGGTTTACAGCTGTATGTTATAACGTGCATGTAAAATAACATGCCACTAATTTAGGACAGAAAAATGTAGGAGAGGACAACAGCAACTCTGCTTTCCACTTCATTGTGCTGGATAAAAAAAAGGATTAAATCTGAAGTGAAAAGACTTGTGTTCAAGTCCAAATTCTGCTGTTTTTCATGCTTTATATCTTAACATTTACAGCAAGAAAAGAGCTTAGAGGGTTTTGGGTCCAACTTCCTCATTTTACAGGTGAAGAAATAGACCCAGAGAGAGGAAGTCTTTTTCCCTTCCTATATTAGCATTGGGCACAAGTTCGTTCTCTTGCATTAAAAATAAAGACCTGCAGAGTCAAATTAAAAGGTTTTACAATTTTTTTTTAAATTTGTAGAGAAAATGAAACCAAACATTTCAAGATAATAGCAATAAACAAGCTGATTTAATAACCACTTATTCAGTACTTCAAGGATCTAATGGTTTCATGACTTTTGGTGGCCCTCAAAACATCACATAGAGATTAACTCTTTCATGAAGAACCCTTCCAACTCTAGCTAGTTTGGTTCTTGGGCACGACAGAGAGAGAGAGAGGACAGACAGATAGACAGACTCCATTGCTAAACCTGTATTTGAGGCCTTTCCACCTTGGGAGCACTTTCCAGGGTTTGTAACCTCCTGATAAAGCTTCTGAGACCCCAAAGTCATCTTCATACTACAACCGAAGGAAGACAACAATTACAAAAGTAGATTTTCCTAAAGGAAAAAGCATTTGAAAAATTGATCTTATAAGAAGTTCCTCAAACTCTTAAAGGCAATTGGGACCAAAAAGTATAATCTATTCTGATACTAAAGTAAATGAATTTTCAAAGAACCATCTCTTCCCCCCCCACCTACCTTTTTTTTTTTTAACTCAAATAATTCGTGGGAAGAATCTGTGCTGTGATAAGCCATTAGGCATTAGGAATTGTAAGTAAGTGTCTCATTAGAGAAGGCTGATTAGAAAATTTAATGTTACTTTTAACTTATAAAAGCATTACAGTTTTGTTTCCATAAGGACTTTTTACTTTTAATCCTGCTCTGCTTTGGAAACCAGCCATTTTGCTAAACGAAAGGAATTATGCGGCTCTGTTATTTAAGAGAGTGCGGACACCAAGCTTAGGGGCAAAGCATTGCCTCCAAATTCTGACTTGTTACATTCCTACACGTTCTTCAGTTATGCCTGTGAGGATTCAGTGTAGAGAGACCATAACCTGAATAGGTGCAACCCACCTCAGTTGTCATCACCTTGGTCATATTAGCAGGCCTTTCTAATGGTGAGGCCCTGGAATAAATAGAATGTGTGCTTCACCCATTCAAAAATTACAGCAACCACACAGTTAGTGAGCTACAAGATGGTCTAGTGGCCAGATTCTGTTCTGAGGGGTAACATTCCAACCATTTTTTATTTATGTTTTTGGAGGGAGGAAGGCAGGGCAATTAGGGTTAAGTGACTTGCCCAAGGTGACACAGCTAAGTAAGTGTGTCAAGTATCTGAGGTTGGATTTGAACTCAGGTCCTCCTGACTCCACGGTGGGAGCTCAACTCACCATGCCACCTAGCTGCCCTCGACCAAGTTGGACTTGGATTCAATATAAGGAAGAATAAAAATAAGAATTACTCTTGAGTTAGGATAATAGGTCTCAAACTGGACAGGACTTCAGCAAACATCTAGTTCAACTCTCTCATTTTATAGAGGAGGAAACTGAGACTCAGAGATTTGGCCAAGGTAGGATTTGAATCCAGATCCTCTGATGCTGGAACCATTAGAGACATCCCTCTGTAACATGATGCTTTTAATTATTAACATGAAATTCAAGATGATAATTTAAGTGTTTCTAGAGGGAAAATACATGTTCAGCTATGATAAGATCTCAAGAGACATAACTGTCTTGATAAGCATCTATGCCCTAAATTGGGCAAAATTCTTGGCACATTATCAGGGCTTCCAAGGTATTAAATAATAATGGCCATTTCCAATGTACTCTGCATGTGTAAAATACTTTTTACAGTGTAGAATCCTCTTAGCGACGGGGAATTTACTAGGTACCCAAGTATCTTTACCCTTCACTTTCATGTAAGTGAAATCCAAAGAGGCTAAGAGTCTTGCTTGCTAAAGGTTACCCCACCCTTAAAATACCTAAGCCAGGACTAAAATCTTCACTTCTTCCCTTTTAGATCACTGCTCTGCTTCCAGGTAAATCAGGGGGATGCCACGGCTAGATTTTTCTGACTTCTCAGCTTCAGCCAGGGCCGGCACTGTTGCAGACCAGAGCTAAACGTTATCCATATGGAGTCCCTGTAAAACAAGCCTGAGTAAAATGTGTGCTATGGTTTGTATGTATTGGGGAAGGAAATTATAGGGTTTTCTTCCTCAATTTCGAATCTACTTCCTTCCTGCCAGAAAGAAAACTAACTAAAAAGCCTGCTTCATGATACTGTTATTCTAAAGCATATGGATTCCTTAAAGTAAATTTCTATATAAGTGTAATAAGTATCTACAAAACAAATATTAATATATATTTTTAAAGGAAAATGCTTAAATTGGTCAATATGAAAGCAATAATTGCTCTTTTCAGAAGAAAAGTAGGCACCAAACTTCCTTCCTTCTTACTTTTCAGTTCAAGTTTGTTGCTTTATTTTCCTGAAAGAAACTATCTTTCTTCAGGCCACAGCTTATTATTCAGTCAACAAATATTTATTAAGCATCAACTGTGTTCCAGAGACTGTGCTGGGCATCAGAAGTACAAGAACAATGTAATTGTCCCTGCCCTGGAAAAGAGTACACTATGTCAAAAGGAAGACATATCTAGAGTTAAGTGAATACAAAGGAAATTTTAAATAATTGGAAGTGGGGACAAGAGTAAATTGAAGGGTAGTGGTAGCTAGGGATTAGTAAAAAGCCTTGTGTACCTTTAGTTAAACCCTGAAAGAAGCTAGGAATCCTAGGAATCCAGAGTAAAGAGGGAAGAAATCCTTTCCAGTCATCATCCTTTTTAGAATACATTTTATTACACACACACACACACACACACACACACTCACACGCACACACTCACACAGGCACACACACACATACACATATATAATAACTGAGATGTGTCATGGTATAATAGACAGAAGGCTGGCCTTGGGGTAAGGAGCCTGCATTCAAATCCTGTATCACAAGTGCATTTTCTGGGTAACCATGGACAAACCACTGAAGCTCTCAGTGCTCCAGGCAGCTCAGGACTGAATAATGTGGAGGGGCTGTTGATCTATGGTGGAAGTTTCCACACCACCTATGAAATCACAGGTCCAGATCACCCTTAAAAGATATGCATGGGTTTGTGTGATAGGGCAATATTTTCAATATTACAGTGATAAGAATCATAGCATTAGAGAGATACACTCGCATTTTTATCATAATAGTTCACAGGACCATAGGACTACAGCTTGAAGGGGCCTCAGAAGCTATTTAATACAATTTTCTCATTTTACAGATGAGAAAACTGAGGCTTAGGGAGGTTAAGTGACTTATCCAAAGTCACACAGGTGGTGTTAGGGACAGAACTAGAACTCAGATCTTCTAATTCCTAGGCTAGCCCTCTTTCCACTGTACCATGTACAGAGTGTCCATAAAGTCTGTATGTGATTTAAAATAGTTGTAACTTTGTAACTGTATGTGATAGAAAGAATCTATAACAAGGATTAGAAAGCTTGATGTATCTAGTTTATTTTTGTTAGAACTTGTAATGAGCTGACAATTTTAGATCCCAGAATACTGAAGAGGAGGGATATCTTTATGTTTGTCTCTATATGGTAAGCCTTGAGAAGGGTTAACCCATTATTCCAACTGGAACTTCCTCCATCCCCAATCACACAGTGCCTAATGGAGAGCTATTCCTAAAGCCTAAGGATTCTCTGATTGGCCATACTTGTACCCAACCGTTCAGCTTCTCCTTCATTTGACTTCCATCCATGAAGAGTAAAGGTGGAGGGGAGGGAGGCTATGGTGGTTGTGATAGAATATTTCATATTTACTTTTTAATAAATTAACATAATGATGGTGGACCTGTTGAAAATTAGCAAGAACAATAAAAAAATTAAGTGTTTCTTCTTTTGCTTTTTATTGATTCTATCACATATAGTTCAAAGTTACAACTATTTTAAATTGCATATGGACTTTATGGACACCCTGTATATATTTGTGTTTGTATGTATTATGGATAAATGAATGGATGAAAAAGCATATATACACAGGAGTATGCTGATAAATGTTTAACAATCAACTCTCCAAAAAAAAAAATGTATGCAGTTCATGCTTTTAAGAATAATCTGGATTATTAGTATTTTCTCTATAACTTTCTTCAATCTAAACAAGTAACAAATAATAAACCAAGGCCTGATTTATAGACTTTGCTGACTTTCAAGGTGTAAATGCTCACATTGAAAACTTAATTATCAGTTCTCATGAGCCAGTGAAAGCTGGCTCCAGCACATAAACACAAACATATATATTATATATGTTATATATTGCATGATATGTTATATATTTTATAAATGTATGCACACATATGTACATATATACGTATATAAAACTGGGCCTGTGATTTTATTGGTGTAGAGAAATTTCAGTGAGGAAACTTCCTAGTCTCTGTTTCCCTGCATCATCTTTTCTTCCATTCCCTTTTCCTTCCTTTCTCCACATCAATAGCAAACAGGTATTGTATTTGTCTACATAAGAAAAAAAACTTGAGTAAGTAATCAGTGATTTTACAAAGGAAGATTCCACAACCATTCTCAGTTCCTTGTCCTAAATTCTCAGTCACTTTTTAGCCAGAACTTTGCTTAAAAAATAATTACCATTATACCTAGCCTGTTTTTTAGCGTGCTACGTTATCATTTGCTAAATATATTCTAATGGGCTGTTTGTTTCAGAACACAGGGCCAAGACCTTGGTGTGAATTTCTCCCCCCCACCTTAGGAATGTCACAAATAAATCATGAAATGGAAAACGATTAAAATAGCTGTCAGTTCTGGAATCCAGAAAGAATTTACCTACATGAATCTGTGCTAAGTTACTTAAATACTAATATTTTCCCTTTCCTTTTCCTGCCCTGATCTTGCAACTTTTTCTTATTAAAACAGAAATAGTATGACATAAAAGAACCTAGCAAAATCTCAACTTCTTTTTATCGCACGAGTGAGCTATCTTGTGCTTTTTCTTCTTTATTAATTTATTAATCACTGGACTAGGCCTACCTTAGTCAATTCTTCCTGCTAAAGGTCCTCATAAATGGCAGAGGCAGGCATTCTTTATCCTTCCCTCCTTAGAAGAATATCAAGTGCTTTGTTTCTGGTATCTCATTTGCTCCTCACAGCAATCCTGGGAGATAGGTGCTAATATTATCCCTATTTTACAGGTAAGGAAACTGAGGCAAACAAAAGTTAAGTGACTTGCCTGGGGTCACACAGCTGGTGTCTGAAGCAGGATTTGAACTCAAATCTACCTGACTTTAGGCCTGCCACTCTTTCTGCTGCACCATCTAGCTGCCTCAGTTCAACATAAGAGATTTTTTTTTAATACACGTTTATCTTCTCAAGATGGGGGATTGGGATTTATGGATGCAGAATATTACAAATAATATTAGATTCACTCTGAACTAATTTTTGCTGGAATACTTTTTCTCTGTTAATAGGAATAGCTCTCTAGATGGGGAATGGAGAGTAATTTAGATGAATTGGTTGATTCAGATGTGATTTAGTGATGAATTAGATAGGGATAGAGACTGGATCTGTAATTTCACTGATACACTGAACTGCTAAGTGAGGTGAGTTCCTGACCCATGAAGGTTCTCACCTTCTCTGCCTCTCATATTCTAAGAGAATGGCCTAGAGCGCTGATAGGTTGAGAGTCACACAGACAGTAGGTACCAGAGGCAGGGTTTGAACCCTGGTCCTTCTGGCTCCAAGTCCTACCTACACTATACCATACTCTTGCAACTCTTGGAAACAAAGGACATGTTAAAAAAATTTTTAAGATATCAATACAAATTTAGAAAACTAAGAAAAGCATCCATATAAAGATGTCATAGTATAATATAAGTTCCTTGAATACGGATTGCTCTGGTTTTTGTCTCTGTATCTACACCTAGTAGGCATGTAAATGATTGATGAAATATAAACAGAAAGAACAAAAAAGTTAAACTGAATGCTGTGTAATTGTAATTGCCAAGGTTGGTTTCAGTGAAGAGTTGATCCCTTCACTGTGGAGGTGGGAGACTATGGGTGGTGAAGAATGAAATGAATACAGGTCAGATAACTTTGGAAGTGTTGTTAATCTAACTTCTTTTTTTTTTCTTTTTAAATCTTTGTTAGAAAGGATGACTTGTTGGGGGTGTCTGTGTGGTGGGGAGGGAAGGATATAGCCTAGGAGTGTGCGCTAAATTTTTAACAACATGATCTCCTCTCTCTCCAAAAAAACCCCAAAAATAAAAAACGTATGCATGATATGTTTTTAAGTTTAATCTGCATCGTTAGGATGTTCTCTATTGATTTTTAAAGTCTAGGCAGTCAACAAAACAGTAAATCAAGCCTTTGTTTGTAGCATTTGTCAATTTCCAAGGTGTAAATTCTCCCTCTGAAAATTTAACAGTTATTCTTGGGAGCTTATTTGAGCTGATTCCAGCATATCCCTGGATGTATCAGAAATGAATGTGATATAAAAACAAAAAGCATTCATAAAAGTAAGGTAAAAGTTTAAATGCTTATTGAATTTAATAATGCTCTTGTGTAAAGTAAAAGTCTATCTTTTTTATGTCACAGCTCACACAAAAATTCAAGTGAGAAACTTAAATGATAGGAATAAAACTTAGGTGTGGTCTTCAGTGATCATTTCCTTTTAAAAAAAATCTTGGTATATGAATATGTTCTTTCTTTGAAAGTGGCTGTTAAAATTATTTAACATTTAGTGTAAACAGTACAATTAAACACTGACTAAAGAATATAAGTAATAATCAGACTAGATAATCTATGTGGACCAAAGCTAATCAGAACAAAGGAATCAATTCAAATGGTCCTGAAATCTCATTTAATATATAAACATGAGTGGGCGAAGTTAACATTCCATCTCACTCTGAGTCATGTGATCTTGAAAGTGCAATGAGCCAAATGGAAAGCAAATGTCTCAAAATGCCATCTACTTAAACTTGGCCTAGCTACTCTTTCTAAATCTTGAGTGTTCTTAATTTCAAAGGAAGCCTTTTCTATTTGTTATGCAGTTGAGTATTTAGAGGAAATTGCTTTGCCTAGAGTGGCTATCCCGGCTATCCCAGTATTCTGAAACCCTGTAAGATTCAGTCTCCTCCAAACTTGTTTCTTTAATCAAGATAAAAATGTACTGTCAGGATTCAAACAGCACTAAACCTGGATGTGGGCAAGTTCAGAAGGATATCAGAGAGACTACTGAATCAACATGAGTGCATCTACCCTTTAAGAATATTTTTGGGAAAGCAAGGGAAAACTAGTCTGTTTAAAGGTCATGTGCATCTAGATTCTATATCCGATTTGTGCAATACCCCTTTGATAATCCCAAGGGTGTATGCTGTTTTTACATTTCAATCCAAGTTTCATTTTTTTTTTCTGAAAGGCATAACATGTCCAAGCTTTTTCTGTAACCTTTGCCTTTTGTTTAATGTTGTTAATTATACTCTTGTGCAGTCTCATAAATGTAAGCCCTATTGGCCAAGATTCAAGGGAGATTTTTAAAAAGGGGCCTATTTACCAAAAGACAAAATGAGGAAAATGCAGGAGCATATTGGATATATAAACTGTTCTTCCTGAAAAGATAAATGATTTGGTAATGAATAGATCCTCTAGGCCATAAAAAATCCATTTATTTTCTTTTGAATTTGAATAGAAGAGATTTGCATTTTCCTGCACAGTTACACTAAAATTAAAATGCAGAACATGAGGCCAGCATGCAGTCAAACTAAATAATAACCAGTGCATACTGTATTATTCATAAAAGCAAAATTAATAGAAATAGAATCAGAAGCATTATAGTTGGAGAAAAGTACATAGTCACCAAAACAGCATCTAGAGAGCAAAATGCAACAAATTGCAATTTAATCTACTACAAATCAGCTGTTCAGGGTTTTGTAGCAAAAAGTTCAGTGTTCATCTACATTATTCAGAGGGAGGGAAAAAACACACATAATTTGGAGTGTTTATCTCGCATTTAATTGACAAGAGTTTATCATGTCTAAAATATCTTTAATCCTGGCAGCAAAAATTTCCTGTGCCTTTTGATGCCAAATTATAATGAAAAGAATTTAGTCATTTACTACTTTATTTGATTCTTATCCCCTAAAAAGAAAAAAAGAAGAAAAAACCTTCTTTTGCACACTAGATTCCTTACAAGAAAAAAAAAAATAAAGCTGTGCCTACCAATCACCAAGACAACAAGGAAGCATTTTATTTTACTTAATACCAAATGTGAATAAATAAAATTTAATTGAAAAAATTCATTTTACTTAATCTCACAACAAATTTAGTGTCATTTTAAATATCAGTACAGAGTGCTTCAGTCTGACTCACATACAAATGAAGTCTAGTTTTTACCTTTTCTGACCCAAAGAAACCTGCTTATTATACATGAAGTTGCAATAATGTAATGTAAGACTTGAATTTGAAGCACAGCTCACCACTTCCTGCTTTGTGGTCATGAAGTTTTTCTTGCTTACAAAATAAAGGATTTGGATCTAATGAGATCAAAGATCTTGAGCTAAAAGGCACCTCAGAGGCCATCCAGTCCAAAGCCCTCATTTTACAAAGAAATTGGGATCCAGAAATGAGAAACCACTTGCCCAGAATCAAACAGAGAGAAAGCAGTAGTGCTGGTATATTCCAGCTGGGGTCTTCTGACTCTCAGTCCAAGGCTTTTCCCAATAACCTTGAAACTTGATATTCCCTACTGCCTCTTCCAACTTGCACTCCTGAAATTCTCTGATTCTTAAGCACTTTAACCTCTCTGAGCCTCAGTTTCCCCCTCTGGAATACAGCAAGAGCAATAGCACAATTTCACACAGAGGAAGCACGACATAATGAGTAAAGGGACGGCCACAGGATCAGAAAGATCTGGATTCAAATCTTGTCTCTGACAAATACTGGCTTTGTAATCCTGGGCAAGTCACTGCCTCTTGGAGTGTTCTTCCTCTTTCCTCCTCCCACCTCAACTCTCTAAGACAATAAACTGCACGAACAGGTGCCAATCTGAAGTGGTAGACAGAATTACTTCACCTGTAAAATGCCTTTATCAATGAAATCACGGGTCCAGTTCCTTTCTCTATTTACCTACAGGATTGCTTTCAGTTCAATTTAACAAACTTTTATTAAATGTTTGTGATGTGCAAATGAAATGTTCTCAGTGTTGGAGATACAAAAACAGATAGGAGAGTGGCCTTGCTTTGTTTTAGAATATAGTGAGGAGGGAATACAAATATACAAATATCTATGATTCAAGGGAGAATGAAGTCTGTACAAATGTGAGATCCAAGCCAAATTTTGTGAGATATTTGGAGAAAGAGTACTCAATTTCACTTCAAGGGGAGTGGTCAAGAAAAACTTCATGAAAAAGGTGGCATCAAGAATAGGCCTTAAAAGAACAGAGGGACTTCACAGGTGGACATAGGAAAAAATCAGTTCCCCTCATGTGGAACAGCATAAGCAAAGTTAATAGATGGAAGAGGGGAGGATGAGAAGAGGGGATAGAGAACAGTACAATTTTGAGAAATTACATGATAAGATCACAGATTTAGAGCTGCAAGGGTCCTTAGAGGTCACTGGGTCACTCTAATCACTCTAATCTAATCAATTGTGTGTGTGTGTGTGTGTGTGTGTGTGTGTGTGTCTTGGGGGGTGGCAGGGGGAGTTTTGAACCCAGGTCTTCCTAACTTCAACTCCAGTGCTCTATCTATGACATCATGCTACCTCTATATGTGAAATAAAAGCTATATATGGACCAACATAGTGGATTTTTAAAAACCGTAGCACCTCACTTTACTCCCAAAGAGATCACACAAGTGGGAAAAGGACCCATATGTACAAAAATATTTATAGTGGCTCTTTTTGTAGTAGCTAACAATTGGAAATCAAAGGGATGCCCATCAATTGGGGAATGGCTGAACAAGCTGTGGTATATGAAGGTAATGGAACACTGTTGTGCTATAAGAAATGGGGATGATACAGACTTCATAACAACCTGGAAGAACCTTCACGACATAATGCTGAGTG
>CM053625.1:148264828-148376908 GCA_028646595.1 Phalanger gymnotis
AAAAAAAACCGTAGCACCTCACTTTACACCAGTTCAAAAATGTTTAAATAATCCCTTGTCCTGGTATGACAGTGTCACCAAGGTATACCAGTAAACCCTAAGCTCTGGCAGGTCTTACCAAGCTGGAAAGATATTGAGTATCCCCCTATAATATCAACTAAGTTGGGACTTTCTTACTGTTTTAAAATGATTAATTGTCTTTCACTGAGTCTTACTAGGTGCTAAGCCCCAGGCCCAAACCCCCATCTATTAGGTGTTAAGCCTATGTGGGTGTGAATTGGTAACTAAGGTGGGGCTCCAGGTGGGGCCAATGAAGGGAGGTCTGATTATATCTTCCCTCCCAAGTAGGCCTAAAACCCCTAGCTATTAGGTGCTAAGTCAATGTGGGCGTGAAGTCCTCTAGGTCCTAGGGGGAGGTGTTAACTCCAGAGCCAATAGTAAGAGCTTAACTTCTGGTTGCTCAGATGAGGTTTGATGATAGCTAAAGAGTGCATAAAAAGAGAAGACAGAGCTATTTGCTTAGGGCTCTCACTCTTGGTGGTGTGCTGATGTGGAGACTCTGGGCAGCTGTAGTTAAGAGCCCTCCAGCTTGCCCGGATGTTCAGACTTGGTTAAACTCCGATAACTATGAATTGAGATTTGAATCAGACAAGGTCTGTCTGTTGATGTTTGTGATTTGTTTGTATTTGCTCTGAAGTTCAGGGTGCTGGCTTTTCCCCCTGAACTAAGTGAATGGTATTTGTATGCTGGATTAAATTGAGATTGTTAACCCCTCAACGTTGCTTTCCTTAGTAAAGCAGATCAAAAGAACCTGGGCTTGCAGTGTTCTATGAGCTGGTTGTTGCTGGTTTTACACCCCCACAGCAGCTGCTGGCCAGATTGTTGCAACACCTGCTGAATGTGAAGACATCATGGCTAGAAGGTTGTCCACCAAGTGATAGATGTTTGTGGCCATGGCAACTCATGAAGAAACCATCAACTAAGAAAGCTTGAGAGATTATAACCTGCAACAGGGAAGGGAATGTCCAGAATGATGAAATTCTGGGTCTATAAAGCATGAAGTAAGCTCTTCTGGGCTGGGCTGACACAGGCCAGTTCCTTGACAGTTTAGATTTGATATTGGAACAAAATGAGACATAATCCTTCCTCCCTTCCCCGGCCTAGACAATGCTGTGGTGGAGACAGCAGAGGAGGCCAGGGAGCCTGCCCACCGAGGTGGACATCACGGTGCTGTGCCAGGACATGTTCTCCAAAATGGCCACGTACCTGACCAGCGAGGTGACAGCTACCAGTGAAGACTATAAACTTCTGGAAAATATGAACAAACTGACTAGTTTGAAGTATCTAGAAATGAAAGATATTGCAGTAAACATAAGTAGAAACCTAAAGAACTTAAACCAGAAATAGGCAGCACCTCGGCCTTATGTGGATCAGATCACTCTAATTGAGGAGCAAGTAGCAGCCCTTGGGCAGGCAGCTTACAAGTTGGATGCATATTCAAAGAAACTAGAAGCAAAGTACAAGAAGTTAAAGAGGCAATGAAAGAATTCTTTAGCACAAAGACTTTTAACTACAAGAATGTTTTATAAGAGCTGAAATCAGTGGGATGGAACCTATCACTATGCTTCAAATCCTGAAAAGAATTGGTGCTGCTGATCCAAGGAGAATCCCAGCCCCCATCTCTGGTTGAATATGTAACTCTGGCCACCCCCTCCCACCCCCACTGTGTTTTCCTAAATCTGTACCCCTTGGAACTTCATCTTATCTCGTGTTTCGTTGTATGCCCCGGACCAAGGCTTAGAAATCAGGATCAACCCTGTCTAGAGCAGACACAGATGAGAGGCTCTCGTCTCCCTGTCTCCTCCCTTCCTCCCTCTCCCCTAGGCTCCTCACCCCCACCCCCTTCACAACCTGTTCTTGAACTTAAATAATAAATAAATACCAATATACGACATTAAAAAACAAGTTAACAAAAGGAGAATTCTCTTGTCCTAGAAGAAGATGGATGCTCAACAAGGATAGGTGTTGAGGACCTCTCAAGTGAATTCACCTGAGTAATCTTGACCCACCATCGAAGTATCAGAGAGGACACCTAGAGATCCTTCTGGCTGTTTATATTGAGGTAACCAGCAAGTGATGTTAATAGTCTGAGCCTCTTTTCTCCCAAGCCAAAGGAGCTTCAAGGATGGATTCAAAACCCTTTGGAGGGGGGGAACTAGACTCATTTGCATGGAGGAGGAGTTTGGATGTTACCCCCACTACATAAGCTTAAAGTAAATTTATTTATTGCTGGAGACAGATAGAGGTATATCTATCGAAAAGAGGCAAATGTTGGGTAACAGTATAACAATCATGTAATCATATGTAGACATACACAGATACACAGAGATTATCCTGCTGTTCTTAGTCTGCTTGTCCTCATCTAAAACTTGTAAAGCCAAAAAACATAAGTGTACTAAGGGGTCACACTAACTGAAGTACATTTTGTCATGAACTAATGGCCTGGCTTTAGAGGATGAGCACTGCACTGAATAAAGCATTAGATTCAGAAACAGATGAGTGCAAGTTCATCTCTAATATATAATAGCTGGGGTAACCATGGTCAGGTCACTTATCCTCTAAGTGACCCAGGCAACTTCCTAAAGCCCTGAATTACAAAGAATTTGTGAAACTCTGCATTGGTAAAGTGAATTTCCATCCTGAAAATACGTGTATGTGTGTGTATTTATGTATGTCTATGTGTCTATATAAGCTATACGGCTATGTGTATATGTATAATACATATGTACATATGTCTAGTAATATAAATATACATATATTGTTGTTTAGTCATTTCGGTCACATCCAACTCTTTATGGCCCTATTTGAGGTTTTCTTGGCAAAGATACTGGAATGGTTCACCATTTCCTTCTTGAGCTCATTTTACATTTAAGGAACTGAGGCAAACCAAGTTTTAAGTGACTTGTCCAGGGTCACATAGCTAGCAAGTGTCTGAAGCCAGATTTGAACTCATGAAGATAAGTCTTGCTGATTCTAAGCCCAGTCCTCTAATCACTGGGCCACCTAGCTATCTATTTCTCTATGTATATGTGTGTGAATAGACTCTAAACTTGTAACAACAATGCTACTTGCTTCAACTGTGGCCAACAACATCAGCAAACAGAAAGGCTGCTAGCACAGGTTCTTTGATCTGCTTTTCTAAGGAAAGCAACTTTAAGGGGCTAACAATCTCACTTTAATCAAACATACATATATCATTCACTTAGTTCAGGGAGAAAAGCCAGCACCCTCAACTTCGGAGAAAATACAAACAGAAATTATAGAGACAATACAGGTATTAGAGACAAATACAGGTTTACAGAGCAAACACACGCAGTTATCAACAGTCAGGCCTCTAGCTGCGTGACCAAAGAATTAGATAGTTACCAGAGAGACAGGTACCTACATCTGGGTTTTTAAAGCCAGGGTCTTTAGCAGCTACCCACAGTCTCATCTGGCCAAATCACTCTTCCAGTGAGTGAAAGCCCCAAAGCAAAATGCTAACCTCCAGGTATGTAGACCCTTCTTAGGGCCAGAAGACTTCACACCTAATTAGCAAAAGGGTGTGGGTCTGGGGTAGCTAGGTGGCCAGTGAGTAGAGTACCAGCCCTGGAGTCTCCTGCCTCAAACACTTGACGTGCTAGCTGTGTGACTTTGGGCAAGTCACTTAACTCCAATTGCCCTGCCTTCCCCCCACCCCCTCCAAAAAAAAAAAAGAAAAGGTGTGGGCCTGGGGCTTCATATCTAGTTAGCAAACAGGTCTGGGCCCCCAGGTTTCGCACCTAGATAGACTTAATCAAAGGCACTTGATTACTTTAGCGTTCTAAAAGAGAAAACAGTAAAAAAAAAAAAAAGTCCTACTGTAATTACCATTACAAACCTCAACACGAAAACAGCTTTTAAGTCCTTACTTTGTACAGAACACTGTGCTGGGTGCTAGGTGATATCCAAGCCATTGTGTGAAAGTCATTTCACCTCTGTAGACTCAGTTTCCTCATTTATTCAATGAGATATTTGAACTAGATCCTTAAGGGTGATTTTAACTCTAAATCTTTATGCAATGATTCTATGTCAAAGTCCCTGCCCTCAAGGAGTTTATTATCTAGTAAGGGGTTAAGAGACAAACACAAACAGTTGTTATAAAGAGCATTGGAGAAGCACACAACAAAGCGTAGGGTGTGGCCTGACTATTGCTATCACCAATGAGGGGAATCAAGGAAGGTTTGCTGAAGGAGGTGCTATTTGAGTTGGGCTTTCAAAACTAAGTAGAAACTCAAGAGGCAAAGTGGGGAAGAGAGGGCATTCCAGGTACAGAAAACAGTGTGAACAAATTCACAGAAGCAGAAGACTGGACATGTTTTGGGAAGACAAAGTATTTCCCTGGAGGGTAGAATATATGAGACTAATTTTTAGAAGGCTCAAAGACAGAAAAATGTAGTACAAGAAAGGAGGGATGGTATGATCTTCGGTCCTTCTGCTGGTGTAGGACAAACCATTAGCAAATTGTTAAAATTCAAGAAAACTGAAAAGAAGTGCATTATTCACAATGAGAGACTATTCCAAGAAAATAGGAAGTACATTCCAGGCCCTCAGGGAGAATACGAAGATCTTAAAAGAACGGTTCAGAACATACCTAAAGACTTCATTCCTTAATAAATACCAGAATCCTGACAGATAAGTTCTTTTAATGTGGGAAAACATATCTATGGCTGCATACAATAACTGCTATTGAGGGACCTACTAGCTTAATAATTCTAAAAAAAAAATGCATTTTAGCTAATTTTTATTTTATTAGAATTGAATTTGTTTCAGGGTTTAAAACATAAAATTACCTGTCATTTGCAGAGTGACTAAATCTATACTAGCATCACTTATGTAGTGTTTATTTCTATAGGTTACATTAAGGATCTATGATTTCATGAGTATGGGAATTATCTCTACTGAGGCAAATGACATCTGAACCTTGAGGAGTCTTGGAGATTTGCCTATGGGTCAGGGAAGGTAATTTGATTTACCTAGGGTATCTCAGCTAGTACATTTCCAGGGTAGAATTTTAACTCAAGTCTTTTTGGCTTCAAAACCAGGACTTTATCCACTATTTCACACTGCCTCCCATTAATGTGACATTACTATCTGTTATAGCTACTAATTAAAGATACCTCCGCAGAGTCAGAAACAAATAGTTAACATATGAACCAAATTTCATTTGTAAATGGTTTGGATTGAGGCACTCAAGGTGTAGCTATACAATGTGAAAACAAAAACCATCTCACCTTGAACCATTAATTTCATTGGAAGAAAAATAGCCCAAAGAGTTGTGGGAAAAAATTACCTAACAGACAAAATGCATCTACCACCCTAGATGGTTTTCTTGCCTACTTTACAAAAGAATGGGCTTTCCCCACCCGCCACCCCCCAGGGAATACTACTATGGTAAGGTGTTTCTGAAGTACAATACTCTTTTATGGCACATCTGAAAATGGTAGGCTTCAAATGACCTCCTTTAATAGGTGTCTCGCCTACTGCTTTTCTTCATGACTCCAAGTCATTGGCTGAATCAGAACACTGCCATACAAAGTAGACACCATTCTGTGGTGTATACAGTATTTTTCCTTTCTTTTTTGAAGTTGATGACACATTTTCAACTTGGTGTGTGGGTGTGACTAAAAAGAATGAGATATATGACCAGCAGTCCTTTCCACATTCTGCACCCCTTAAAACTTGTACCTCGTTTGGGTGGATCCAGTGGCAAAGCCCTGAACAGTTTGGGATTCTCCTTTTGGAGTCTATATCAACATACCATGACAAGATTCGGTTTAGAATTGAATCATTAAGTTTTCTCATCTGTAAAATGAAGGGGTTAAAAGAGATCTACGGTCCTTCCCATCTCTGACATTTTAAAGTCCTATGATAGGACCAATATTTGCCAGTACTTTCCCACAGCTTGGGTTAGGTTCAAACATTCTTCCCTCCCACATCAGAGATTAAAGATAAAGATAAAACGCTATCCCCAGGACCTAAGTGTCCCTTGCTCCCTTTGTCGCAACTTTCTAATCATCTATGGGCATAAAAAAAGTCTTGACTTTTCAGACTTGGTGGGTGTAAGAGACCACATCAGTGGCCATACCCTGCCCTGATGATCTGCTGACCAGGTGTGCTTCTATATGGAGAGGTCATGTCCATATCAAAGCTGAAGCTAAGTGCCTGGCTGTGTTAGGACAAAGTACACTTGCTTGTTGAGCTGTTCAATGACTGATGACTGTCTCGTTTCATCCTAAAATTGAACCTGATTCATAAGTGCTAGTGTTAGTTCCCTTTCTAATAGGTTCCTTCTAACTCTGACGTTTTATGTTCTAAGGTCTTTTCCAGCTCTGACATTCTTTCTTTTTAGGTACCTTCTAGCTCTAACATTTTAAATTTTAATGTCTTTTCCAGTGCTGATACTATGTTCTAAGTTTCTTCTAGCTCAAATGGTTTATGTTCTAAGGTCCGTTTAAGTTCTCACCTTCTGTGTTCTAAAGTCTCCTCCCATTCTGGCATTCTATGTTCTAAGATCTCTTTCATTCCTGACATTCTTCATTCTTAGTTCCCTCCAGCTCTGACATTCTATGTTCTAAAGTCCCTTCTAACTCTGAAATCCTGTATCCTAAGGTCCATTCTAGTTTTGATATTCTATATTCTGAAGTCTCTTCAAGCTCTGACATTCTTTCTTCTTAGATTCTTTCCAATTCTGACATTGTTTGTTCTAAGACCCCTTCTAACTCTGACATTCTGTGTTCTAAGGTCTATTCCAGCTATGAAATTCTACATTCTAAAGTCTTTCCAGCTCTGACATTCTCTGATTCCAATTTAGTTAGCTGGTTATTTGGCACAATTACAGATTTTAGAGCTGGCAGTCACAGAGCTAATGTCAGAGGAATCATTCCAACTTGGGCCTTTCTGACTTGAGTCCAACACTTTATCCGCTAAACTTCCTTCAGACATCTTCAAGGACACAGGTTTCCAACTTTTTCAGTCTCCACACCCATTGGCTTTCAATAAACTTTCCTGAGCTACGTATTCAGTGGGAAAGGAAATAAGTGCTCAGAGTTTACCATGTATCTTAGCATAAGAAATAAAATAAAGAAATCAATTAATTTGTCATAAAGAAAACTTTAGCTTGATGTCTTGGTACACATCTCTAATCCCTGCTACTGGGAGGGGCTGAAATTGGCTTGAGTTTGGGAATTCTGAGCTACATTGGAGCTAAAGTATCTGAATAAAAGTAATCTGAAAGTGTCTGAACTAAGCTCAACATCAGTATGGCGAGCCTCTAGGGACTGCGAGGTCACCGTGCTGCCTAAGGAAGCATGAACCATTCCAGGTCTAAAAAACAGAGCAGGTTAAAGTCAAGCAGTGTTGGGGTGTGGCCTAGAAGAGGCTGATACACTCTCAGCCAGAGCAAGACAGCGAGACTCAGTCTGGAAAGAAAAGAAAATAATGAAAGAAAGGAAGGAAGGAAGGGAGGAAGAGAGTGAGGGAGGGAGGGAGGAAGGAAGGAAACCCATGTCTTCTTACTCCAAATCTATAGATCAATTCATAACCTCATGGTCTGAACTGGTTTTACATTGAATTAACCATTTCAGCTGAAATAAGCCAAACCAACCATTTGTTTTGGCTTTTTGTAGATACAGCCTTGGGCTAATGTTATTTCAGAGCAGAGAACTGCTGTCCTCATTTTTTTTTTTTTGATTGTACACAAACCTGGTCCATATCTTACAGTGATTTTCCAGGGCTTTGTAATTCTAATGCATCATTTGAAGTTGCACCAGCTCTGGATTTTCAAAAGTTGTGCCAGCTCAGACAGGTTCTACCACACTGGAAAGGTTTTGGTCAATTACAATAATATAGCAACAACTGACATCTAGCACTTTAGAACTGGCAAAGAGCTCTCTATGAGTTATCTTAATGACACATAGTCCTGGTAAAGTTGGTTTGTTGAGGGCCGGTCTCTTTTTCCCAAGGCTGGCTGCCTGGTGAGGAATTCTTTGGGCTTGGCAAGCCATAAAACAACCCATGCTATTGGCATACATTATAAAGATAGAGAAAGCATTTATTATGCACTTACAACGTACTAAGCAGTGTACTAAGTGCTGGAGTATACAGATAAGTTTAAAAAAAAGGCAATTCCTACCCTCTGGGAGCTTACATTCTACTGGAGGAAGACAACGAGTAAAAGGGAGCTGGAAAGCTAAGAGGAAGCCAACTGCTGGGTGAGAGGTTGGAAGTCTAGAGAGTTAGGAGGGGAGGCCCAAGTGATATGAGTTTTTGATGGCCTAGGCAATGGATTCAAACTCAGGTCTTTTGATTCCTAAGGCTGAGAGAGTAAACCACAGGAAGGAGTAGAAGCTCCTAGGCAGTAGCAGCAAAGGCAAGGTCCTAGCACCCAATTAGCTGCCGTGTTGGCATACAACTTCACCACCACCATTCCCTCCTATGGTTCACTCTCTCAGCTTTGGGAATCTAAAGACCTAAGTTTGAATCCCTTGCTAGTTGTGTGACTCTGAGCAATTCACAGGCTCTCTATGCCTCAGTTTTTTCATGTATAAAATGAGGGCATATTTCTCAGTGAACTTCCAACTCTCAAATCTATATTCTCATAATTTGGCATTTTATGTACAAAATAAATTAAAGTAGAATCAGAGAATGTCTGAGCCAGAAGGGACCTTTAGTTCTTCCACTTTGTGGCTGCCTGACTTTGGGCAATTCACTTCATTGGGAATGTTAGAACATAATAGACACTTAAAAATGTTTGTTGGATTGAAGTTAAGTAAATCACTCCCTTTGGACCTCAATTTCCCCATCTGTCAAAGAAACGAGTGGCACAAGATGATTTCTAGGGTCTCTTTCAGCTCTAAGTACTATGATCTCACTTCTCTTTGAGATGCCTCTTGATAGTAAGACAAACATTTATTAAGCCTCTACTATATATAGGCCCTTTGCTAGACACTGAGGATACAAAAATGAAAAATAACACAATCCTTGGCCTCAAGGAGTACAACAGTCTAATCGGAGAGAGATAACATGGACACCAATAAGTATAACGCAAGATAGAAGATAGGCAGAACAAAAGTTACCTATGTAAAAGTGGGTCAGTCTATTAATACACACTCATAACTTAGATGAATACAACTAAAATACTCTTTATAGACATAAAGGATGACAAATAATTGGAAAACATGCAATGCTCATGGTTCGGTCTCATGTTCTATCAACTACTATCTATCTACTACCAAGCAGATCCTTTATAGAACTAGATAAAATACAAAGAAAATTCATTTGGAGGGGGGTGGGGAAGTAAAAAATCTCAAGGAAAATCACAACAAAAAATCAGGAATGAATGGGCCCTAGTGTCACCAGATCTCAAATAATAGTATAAAGCAATATTCATTTAAAAAAAAAAAGCTCTTTGAGATTGAAAAAAAAAAAGTTGATACATTTGCCAAGCGAGAACACATAGCCAGAGATGTGAACTCAACAAAGTCTAGAAGTCTCTATGGAATCAATCCATCAGAAGCTTTAGGCTAAGTGTGAAAAGTTCTTGATTCATTTAAAGTTTTTGAAAGCCATTGGATGAAATAAAGTGGAACAGGTTGTAGGTGTTGGCCAGGGAGACCCCAGAATTCTGAAAAATTCAGAGAATCTCGAGGTAGGAAACAAGCAAGGCCAGGAGAACAGTTTACACAATGACCCACAAAAACTAATGGAAAACAACACTGAAAGGATTTCAGAATTCTGATCAATGAAATGAACAGCTGTGACTCAAGGGACCTCGTGTTAAAGCATAGCTTTTCTCAGCAAAGAAGTGTCAACAAGAAGATGCAGAATGACATTTTGAAATATGACCAACCTGTTGATCTACCTGCTGTTCTTTTTCTGAGTGAAGGGTTCTATGTGGGGAAGTGGCAATGACAGTTTTAAAACAAAGGAAAGGGTACCAATAAACATTTTCAAATTGTATAATTGTATAATCATTCAACAAACATTTATTAAGCATCCACTCTGTGCCAGATTTTGTGCTAGGAGCTAGGAATACAAAGCCAAAAATGAAGTATTCCTTGACCTCCAGGGCAATACATTTGGGGAAGAGGCAGGAGGAGTCAGGAATCCCATTTGATTCCATTGATCAAGAAGTATTGAGTCCTCTCTATGAGATATCTGGCCCTGTGCTAGGCCTTCAAGTTAGAAAGGCAAGAGGAAAGCGATTCCTGACCTGAAGGAGCTTATTATATTCTATTCCTAGGAAACAACAGGCATACAGACAAGTAAATACAAAACATAAACAAGAGAAATACAAAAGGATATTGCAGGAGCGCCCTGCCAACGCAGCAGACCTGGACTGAAATCCTGCAACTAACAAATACATATTAGCTGTGTGTGCACTGCGACAGTTACCTGATATCAGTGCCCCAGGCAACTCCTTAAAACCCTAGGCACTTGTAGAAAAATTTACAACTTGGATGTTCTGAGAGTTCCCCACACCATGGAGAACCCATTGTGGACCACAGAAGCAAACAGAATGATTTACCTGCTAAAGTCAATGAAGAGAGAGACAAATATTAACTATTTATAAGGTGCTTTGGAAAGATGGTATCTTATTTATCTCCTTATTTATGCTCCTATATGTAAAGAGAGGGCTGGCCAATGAAAAACTAGTCCTTAGAACGTGTGTAGATAACCTCTGACTGCTTCCTGCGGGCGGTGATGACCAAGATGCCCAAACGAGGCAAGGTGTGTGGAAAAAAGACTTAATTGGCTGTTGATCTGTAACTCCATGGACGCAGTAAAGAGGCATTCTCTGTTCTTCAATTCCTAGGGGACTTTCAAGTGAGGAAACTCCTATGAGCTGCTAGGTGGGAGAAAGGTACTGCCAAGCTGTATCCCCACCCCCACCAGTTGCCAGGGAAAAGCAAGCAGATAATTTGACCTTTGAATGCAGCTTGAGTCATGGCTCTGGCTCTCTTGAGTCATCAGTCCTTCCTACCATCCAGCCAACCAAGACTTCTCATCATCCCATAGAACTGAGTCATCATATCAAAACCAACTCCTGAAGTTCCATGTGTTTGATTGGCAGAAGGCAAAGATACAATGCATGCCCTGTATAACCCACCAGAATTCAAAGAAAACTAATAACGACTTATTAAGCACTGACTGTGTGTGAGACAGAATGCTAGGCCCTGAGGACATAAAGACAAAAAGAACTAAGATGTCCACTTTGCCTACTCCAAAATCCTGTTCCTGATGCTTACTTGTGAGAACCCAGGCAAATCATTTAACCTCTCTGAGTCCTGAGTTTCCTCGGCTGTAATATAGGGGTTTGGACTAGAACCCAGGTCTCCTAATTTCCTTTCCTGGCTTTGCCAATAACTAGTCATGGTGATCCTGTGCTAGAGGTCTTCTCACTTGGCCAACGTCCTTCTATAAAATGAGGGGATTGTATTAGATCAGGGTGGGGAATCTGTAGCCTCAAGGCCATGTGTGGCCCTCTAGGTCCTCAAATATGGCTCTTTCGCTGAATCTAAACTTCACAGAACAAATCTCTTTAATAAAAGAATTTGTTCCATAAAACTTGGACTCAGTCAAAAGACTGAACCCAAGGACTCAGAAGGTCACTTGTGGCCTTGAGGCCACAGGTTTCTCACTCCTATATTAAACCAAACCCCAAGATCTCTTCCAGGGCCATATTCTGTGATTCTGACTCTTTAAAAAAAAATGCTTCTCCTCACTACTATAGCCTGAGTGTCTGGCTGCTCTTGTATTCTCCAAATTCAAAGCCATTTAGTCTTTTCAGAAGAAAATAAATCTGAAACAAATGAACAAACAAACAAAAAAAAAAACCTGTCCTTGATTATCCCTAAGAAGTAACTTCTACCTATCGCCCTTTACATAAACACACAGAAAACTTCACACATTCCAGAAGATCCAGAAGGGAGAGACATCACCTCAGTAAGTATCCCATTAAAGTGTCTCATTTCCTCATAATGTTCAATGTGGCAGCCAGCCTAGCTCAATGCCTCCCACCCAGGGATGTGCTCTGCCCACTCTTGGTACTTAATATATGTTTCTTGAATTGAACTGAATTAAGAGGTATGATGAATATGGCTTCAGGGGACTTAGCCTAACAAAGAATATTCCTTTTACAAAATATCAATTGCTGTCTTAGAAAATACAGGAGCCTGGTCACTATTTCCTAGAAGTACCAAAAAAAAAAAAAGAAGTGTCCTGAAGTAGGATATGGCCTATATGTCAAAACTGCTGTATTCTGTAGATGACAGTGATACTAATTATCCATACCGTGTTTTTAACAGATTTTTATTGTTAGCATTTGTTTTCACATAGCCTGGATTTCTTTCTCTCTATAGCCTTTCCTATCCCCACCCCACCCCCAAGAATAATTCCTTATAACAAAGAATTTGTAAAAAAAAAAAAAAAAGGTGGGGGGAGTGAAAATAATTCAGCAAAATTGATCAATTCATTTAAAAAAAAACCCCAACATTCTGACATTATATGCAAAGTTCCAAATGACTGCAGCAATGATGAAGTGAAACAGTTTCAATCGTCAATCCACAAGGCCTATGTTCAAATCCTGCCTTACTATCTCTAAAATAGATCATAGAAATAGATATAAATGTAAAGTAACACATGGGCAAATCATTTTGCATTTCTTCAATTTCTTCAGCTGCAAAATGAGGATAATAGAAACTACTGTTAATAAATGGCATTTATACAGCCCTTGAAGTTTTACAAAGTGTTTTATGTATGTTATCTTAAATGCCTGTGCTGCCTTCTTCTCCAGGTTGGGAGGACAGTGCTTTGTAAAACCTTAAAGTGCTATGTAAATGTGAGTTATTGTTATTATTACTATTACTGGAGCATCACTGGAGTGTGGGTTTTAAATCGTTTTTCCAGGCCTGGAAATGGATAAGAGTTGAGCAAGCCACAATTTTCTTTTTGTGACTTTCCCCTTGTGACTGGCAGTATTGTAATTATGTCCATAAAGAATGGGAAGGATAGCTGATAATTCTATAGTACTTTACAGTTGACAGTATTTTCATGACAACAATCTTGTAAGGTGGGTGGTGCTAAAGAAGCACTATCCTTTATTATAAAATAGATATAAGGATGATTTAAAAAAGAATCCTTAGTATAACACCTTTTTATTCTACCTAGCTCAGAGTGCTCTGTATTTGGAACAATTAAGATGATACATTCAAAAACAAATGGCAAATTCTGTTGAAAGCAAAATCTGTCAAAAGAATTTTCTACTTAAAACTTTTTATTTTGACAATTGCCCTGTAAAGGATTTGCATTTATGTTTAGAATGGAAAATCAATCTCTCCAGTCCAGCCATGAGTAAGTTCTTGCTAAGTACCAGGATGGAAGCCATGAATTTCATTCAGGTTCTCATAAAACTGCATTAATGGCACAGGCTACCCACCCGAATATCTTTAAGGGAATTCAACATCTGAAATGCATGGGCCTAGGAATAGTAGTATAAGGGTGGGCTTCCATCCCATTTAAAAGTAATTACCTGTGAGAACACTTCTTTATTCAGTCAATGCATCAGAACTGAGCAGAACTGAGTGTGAATTGGGCCTGTAAACCTTTTTGAATCAATCAAATCCATTGTGTTAAAGAATGTGAAAGATGAGGTCATGACAAAGGAATTTCTATCAAAAAAAAAAAAAGGAGAAGCTGTCTTACAACCAGATAGAAATTTGAGGGTCTAGAACAAAAGGGCTACATTGAACTTAGTCAAAAAGAGCTAGTGGCCCAGGGACAACCAGCAAAAGGGGAAATATAGGATTGCATTGTCCTAACTATATTTTAGAAGAGAAGACTCAGTCTGACACCACTAAAATATCCACCTACTCAGGGACAGAAGGAACTCCCTAAACAAGGTATGCTCTTCCCCCAACTTTCTCTCCTAGTGCCTCTCTATTCACATACACTATAACAGAATCTGCTGTTTTGTTGCACAAATGTTTCTAGTAACCTGAATTTTACCTAAAACATAAAGAGGTCAAGGAGTTAACAAGAAATAGATATAAATGTAAATTAAGACAGTACAACTTCTGCCTAAGCCTTAGGAATTTTCCTACCTCGGGGCTCATAGCAATTATCATTGAACTCATAACTTTTCACCTAAAATAAACTCCCCAGAGTTATAAAGGAGGGAAACATGTGGACTCTCAGGGACATTATATTGCTTTTAGGCTAAGCCAAGATAATTATTATGACAGGGTGTTGTATGAGAATGCTGCCATAAGAGCCCTGAAATGTCAGGGAAGTTTGTGATAGTGATCTCTAGGCAAATGATCTGATGGATACCAAGGTAATGACTACCACTTTTGCATACTAGACCACCATTTTATTCAATGGAAAGGAAACTAGCTTTGTACTGTGTTCCCTTCCTAAAACATTATTATTGGAATTGCACCTAAAAGAAAGATTGTCTTACCCATTTTTTGTTTTTCATTTTTCTATCTCTCCCTTAAGTGAACACCTTTTAGCAGAGGGAAAATTTTAGTGGAAGGGAGACGTTAGAAACTTAGGAGGTGCTTATCAGGTAGAAACAGTTGAACTTAGCATCTAGTTAGCATGAATAATTAGAGAAAAAAATTAGGAAACTATCAAGTAATGCTTTGTTTTTGTTTTCACATGCATGCGTGCAGCACACATGTACACACACATGCATGAAAGCACACTTTTCCTGCTGTAGTACCCCATCTGGGAGCCAGAGTTGCCAGTCATGTCTTTGCCTCTTACAGACATAATAGCTGTTTTCTACAGTATAACCAATAATTCAAAATTAAAAAAAAAAAAAAGGAATTCCATGAGAAGGTAACACACTTGGAAGCCAGCTCTTTTCCTAATGATCTATTTTTTTTACTATCTTCTATTTAAACTAATATTTTCAGACCATTTGAAGTATTTTTTTCCAACTTACTATTAGATTGCTACAGGGAACACTAAAACTTAAATATTTGTTGTTAAAGGTGGTCTTTGGTAAGTATATATAAGAAGCAGTGTTTAGGAGAGTTAAATGCCATTTTGTTGTACAAAGTTGTTTTTTCTACAATATTGTATTTTAAAAAAATCATTCTCAATGGACAAAAAAAAGAAGGAAAAGAAAAGAAAAACCTGAGAAGGAAAATGAAGTCCAGAGAAAGGAAGTGAGTTCTCCCAAGTTCACATAGCTAATATCAGTCAGGTTAGAATGCAAATAAAATTCTGACTTGCAAACCAATGTGCTTTCTATATCTATCTATATCGAGAAATAGGTATGGATATAGATACAGCTATAGATATGGATATAGCTATAGATATAGATATAGATATACTTATATGATATATCTGGCCTCAGACACTAACTGTGTAAGCTAGTAAGATACTGGGCAAGTCATTTAACCCTGTTTGCCTCAGTTTCCTCAACTGTGAAATGAACTGGAGGAGGAAATGACAAACCACTCCAGTATCTTTTCCAAGAAAACCCCAAGTGGGGTCATAAAGACTGAACCACGCCCCCATTAATGCTTCTTTATTGAGCTGAGAATTATCTTGGTGTTCTGTGTGCTGCTAATGATTGCTTCACTGTTGCTGGATGAGAATGATAATAGTAATGGTAATTTACATCGTGGTTAGGGTATGGTTACACTTTCACATACATCATCTTATTTGAGCCTCACAGCAACCCAGTAAAGTGGGCAACACTAGTATCAGTGACCCCATCTTACAGATGAGGAGACTGAGCCCTAAGACAGATGAGCAGATTTGTCCAAGATTAAAGACTGTCAAAGGTCAGAACTGGAACTCAGACTTAGGTAGGAGCATAGATTTAGAGCTATAAAGAGACTTAGGGGACAGTTTGTGCACCCTCTTTTGCATGTGAGGAAACCGAGGTCCAGAAAGGTTAAGTGACTTTCCCAAGTTCACATGATTGTAGAGCTGGGATCAAATTCAGGTCCTGTGAATTTGAGTTTATCATTCATTCCCCTACACTAGGTCATATGACTCCAAACACACATACTATAGTGTTCTTTTCATGGTACCCCAATGCCTCAGGACACAGAAGACAATCTGACTCACTATTTAGTCCTCTGCTTTCCCAAAGAGAAGGGAGGAAAGATTTTTTCATTCCGATTGAAAAAGGACCACAAATTAACACTTTCCCTCAATGCTAATGTAAAGCTATTTGTTTAGTGTACTCCCAAGTACACTAACCTAGACACTCCCAATTCTTAGCCTAGACACTCTCAATTCCTCTGGACTGTGTCCTTGAGACTGAGGAGCCTCTGCCCATAGGTAAACGGAAACAGGCTCTCGTGGATGATTCTTTTTTTTTATTTATTTAAAAATTGATATCTTTTGTTTTCATATGACTTACATTTCACCACGTGTCCTCCTCCCTCCTTCCCAATGAGCCATCAGAAAATTAAGATAATAATAATAAGGAATAAAAAGAGAATAAAGAATTTTTTAAAAACTGACATATCAACCAAGTCTAAAATTATATGTAGCGCTCTTTCCCATTAAATTCTATTTAAATTCCACTTCCCTGACAAACTGAACTACTTTCGAACTCCCTGACCACACCTCGTGTTTTTGCTTATACAATTCCCTGGGCCTGGAATCACTTCCCTCTCCACCCCCTTCATCTGTTAAATCCCTAGTTATCTTTTAAAGCCCCATTCAAATGCCATATTCTTAGGATTATAGGATTTTAGGGACCCTAGAAATGAGTTAGACAGCATAAATAACTCCACTGCCTGTGAACTGTAAATCTTTGTGCTATTGTCTCTTTTTTTTCCCACAGAACTGTCTAAAATCCGAGACAGTAAGATGTGGCAGAAACGGCTGAACCTAGAGTCAAGAGAAACCTGGGTTTGCATCTAACCCCTGATATGAAATTGCTTATTTTCTGGCAAATCATTTAATCTCTCTGCACCTCAGTTTCCTCATCTGTAAAAGGAGGATAATGATGTCTGTGGTACCTACCTCACAGGGTTGTTGTGAGGCTTAAACAAGAGAGTCATTTGAATACTTTGTAAACCTCGAAGAGCTCTGTAAATGTCAGTTATCATTATCTGGTGTTGTAATTAATGGGCTCTAACTTGTATAAGAGACATGAATTTGTCCCAAGAACCTTGTTCAAGTTTTTATTCTTAATTTATTATTTATAAAATCACTTGAGCTGAATAATAAGCATTTCCCTTTAAAACTAGAAGACTGCTATGATTTAATTTCTTGAGAATATGTCAGGAGGAAAGAAAACTACTATTAAATACTTTGAACTTATGTTTATTACTTTGGTATTCTGTTCTCAAAACAAAAAATCTCTTCCAGTGTCATCTTGCTTTGATCAGGATATGTATTTTCCTGAGCTCCTATTGTTATAAAAAGCTGGTATATTTTACACATGTAATTAATTATGAGCTCCATAATTACACATGCAAAACTGTGGTTTGAATGATCTAATTGTGCATGCAAATGGGCTCTAAAATGTTCCCATTTAATGGTTAGTCAGCCAACCACTACATGTGGGATGTGCCAGAGTTTACCCCCACAACTCCAGAGAAACCATTCCATCTTCTTTCTCTGTCTATGCCTTTGCCCAGGCTGCTCCCCAATTTCTTGGAATGCTTTCCCTCCTCCCCTCCACTCTTTTGAGTCCCTAGCTTCCTTCTAGGTTCAGCTCAGGTACCACATTCTACATGAGGTCTTTTCATATGCCCACAGTTATCAGCCTTTTCTATTTTGCACAAAATGACTTTGTATATATTTTGCATTTAGTTATCTGTATACATGTTTTATAGCCTAGTGAAATATCAGCACCTTGAGGGCAGATATTGTTTTGGTTTTTTGTCTTTGTATTGCTAAGGCCTAGCACTGCTGTCTTCCACATAGCACTTAATAAATGCTTGTTGAACAAATGGATGGATGAATAAATGAATGGACTCTTCAAAAGTACAACTTCAAAAGTTGTGCCCAAGGCTCTCTCACTAGTAGGGACTAAATATGGACTGTGTTTCCATATAAAAATATAATTGTGATTTTTTTTTAACTGCTTAAAATTGTCAGCAAAAAAAAATCAAGTCAAGCAACAGGTTGGCATAGGTTGAAACAATCGACAGTGTTTATTAAGAATAAGCATTTTCTTTGGCTATCTCCCATGTGTAGAAAGATCTCCCTTCTCATCTCTGCTTACTGCCTTCCTCAACTTCCTTTAAGTATCAATTAACATCCCATCTCCTACAGAAAGCCTTTACCAACCTCTTTCTTTCTAGTCTGTCCCTCTAGTAATTATTTTCAATTTATCCTAGATATAGTCTGTGTGTCTGTGTGTGTGTATGTGTTGTCTCCCACATCAAATTCTGAGCTCCTAGAAGGCAGGGACCATCTTTTGCCTCTTTCTATACCCTCAGAGCTCAACACAGTGTCTGGCACATAGTAGGTAGCTAATAAATGTTTGTTGATAGATCAAAGAATATGATGAGAGCTTTGAAAACTTCATACAAGTACATTTTTTTAGCATACATGACACTAAATGTACCTGTTCAACTAATTTTCTACTAAATAATAACTGATTATTTGACCGAATTGACAAAATCAGTTTTTTATTTTAGACCTGCCCAGAAACAAATTGCAAAATACAGACAAGGGTCAAATTAAACTATTGAAACAAAGAGGAAGAATTGAGACAATTGCCCAGATATTTCAAAGGGAGAAGAACTTTTGGGTTGAATTACTTGGATAATTATATCAATTTTCCATTCCACCTTAGCTGAGAAGAGGCCTACTACATGAGTACCCATACATTTTCCACATGGGCTCCTTTAAAAACGTAACACAATAGTAGAGAAGATGGTACCTTGCTACAGTGGAACATGCCCTGTAACAGAAGTCAAGAAGCCTTGTGTTTAAGGCTCTGCCAACTACTAACTGAGTGACCTTGAGCAAATCATTTTCCTTCTTTGGGCTTGGGTGTTTTCATTTACAACATCAAGGGACTGGACTAGTTGTTTCCTCTGAGTCTCAACATTCTGTAGGTCTGCGTGGTTGTTAGATTATCACTATTCGAGTCCTTCTGCATTCCTCATTTGTATAGCAAACCAAATAGTGACCATTTATCCCTCTTTGTTATCTTTGTTTTTCATGACTACGTATTTAGACTAGACTCTAAAAAGCCTTTGTACAAAAAATTCAAAATACAGCATGCCAGATTTTATGCTTTTAACTCCCTCTTTCAATAATGAATATAATACAAAAAGAAAAAAAGTCTATTCAGTTTCATGAAAATCCTTCTCCTCTTAACTAAACCTCTTTAAACAAAATGCTTCTTTACTGTGAAATGAGGTCTTTTGAGTTTTTAAAAGAATGAAATCTATATTCTAAAAGGGGTGGGGGAAAAGAGAAGAGGAAGCTTTGATCGATTTGACAAACAGATCTAATTAAACAATGAATTCTATAAGGAGGAGAGAACAGCTTCTTTGTACCACATCAACTATATTAGGGAGAAAATACTTTATTTAAAATGCTTGAAACTAACACAAAACAGCTTGAAATGTAATAACCTCAGTTGCATAAATGAAACCATATGTTCAGCTGACATCAGTTTCTAAGACAATTAAAGGTCACTTTGTGTTCAACAAACACTCTCATTCTTCACTGATAGGCTTGAACTTTCAGCTAATGTAAGAACAGGTGCCCCACCTGAAAAGATCTGCATAAGATGCTCCATACAGGAAAGAGAGGCAACCAAAGTTAGGAAGCCCTGAATTTGACTACCTTAGTCATTTGACTTTTGAGGTCCTCAAAAAAATTAAATAAATAAATTTGTGTGTATCTATATGTACACATATATTATATATATATACACAAATGTCACACACATAAATATACCTATTTGCATATATGTACACATGTATATATACTAAGTATATATGTGAAACTATATATGTATATATTAATATATACACATATGCATGTGTATGTGCATATACTTACAATTGATTTTTAAGTCCTAATAAGGCATAAACTAAAGATATTTTCAAATCCTTGCCAAAAGAGTGCTCAAATCCAGGATGTTCTAGGACTAATTGGGCAACACTGAAAACAAAACTTGATGTCTCTCCCTTCCACTCTCTTTCTATCACTTCCAATAAAAGACACATTTACATAGTTCTGCCAGGAGCCTAGCAAACCTAGACTCTTAGAACATCGGGTATCTGTAATGCAGCCCAGCATTTGGGATTCTAAAATGAGACTTTTAAAGGGACTAAGCAGTATTCAGAAAGTGAAAGTATTTAAGTCGGGGACTGTCTTCTTTCACACCATCTCTTTAAGGATGGATATCTGAAAAAAGACTTCAAAGTCCTCTTTCAAACAAGCATAAAAAAAAAAAATCCAGAAAGCATTTCCCAGAATGGGAGGAAAACAAATTGGTTGAAAAGAAAAGTAAAGCTTACAAGCAGTAATGGGAATCAAGGAACAAGTTCATAGGAATGAAAGAAAAAATCCTCTCGACAGGAACATAACTTTCCTCTGTAGGTTTCACTCAACACATTTTGGTGATAATGAATTTACCCAAGGATCAAAATAATAATGAGCTGCGTCTTTTAAGCTCTCCAAAATATGTGAACTGAGTTTTATGTTTCTCTTTCTGATTGATCTATTTCACAGCATGCTTTTTCAGGGAAATCAGTATATCTCCAGTCTAATAAAGCCATAGGCACACACACCCAGTAGAGAAACTCTTTTTATTTTGTCATTTATTTTGCTTTAGCACTATTATTTTCAGTGTTGATGTTACTTAATACTGAAACACACCTTGGCAAGCATTCACCCGGTGTGTATGTACCACTGGGCTGGAAAGTGGATTTTCTTAATTAAGGGCGATCACATTTACTGCAGTCACTAGTTCCTTCTTCTTCCTGCCCCTCCCATGCCCTAGATATGGATAGCTTTAACTTCCTCCAATATCCCCACTGTGCATTAGACAGGTTTGCACAAAAGGCAGCATGTAGTGAATGAATATTTACATTTGCATACCAGTTGGGAAATATATTAAGTGACTACTATAGAAAATCAGGGAAAAAAACTCATTTCCTTGTCCTTAGAGTTCCTTAGAGTTTGCAAATGCTAGAGACAAGGTGTAAACAGGTTGTCAGACAAAAGATGAAAATGGTAAATGTTCTAGGGGCTATATAGGAAGATAAGCACTCTAATGCCTCTCTAGTGAAGCTGAAAGACAGAAAGAAAGGCTCTATTTGTACAAAAACTTTTAGAGTAATGCTTTTTTTTTCTTTCTAATAGCAAAGAACTAGGAGGAAAATGTGTGCCCACTGAATGAACAAATTGTAATATTGAATATAATATAATTTGGCTATAATAAATGAAGAATTTAGAGAGAATTGAAAGGACCTACATGGTCTGATGCAGAATAAAGTAAGTGGGACAAAGAAGACAGCTTACACAATGGTCATATTAGTGTGAATGAAAACATTGAAAGTATACAATGTAGCATCTAATTATGACTTCAGAAGATTGATGGTAAAGCATGCCTACCATCTCTTGGAAGAGAAGTGACAGACTACAGATGAAGAATGAGACATATATTTTCAGACACACCCAATGTGTTGATCTGTGTTGCTTAACAGTAGTTATTTGTTATGTGGGAGGGTCTTATTAGGGGTGAGAGATCTTTGGGGAGAGATATCGATAATTTAAAAAAAAAAGAAAGGGCATCAATAAAATATTTTAAAGTGAGGGAAAATGAAAAGAAAGGTTTAAATCTTCAGTAAAGGGGAGATAAAAGTAGATCCAATCAAAGACTAAGGAGTTTAATATTTGTTAAATAGCTTAGTTTTCTAATGAAAATGTCTCTGTTCTTGAAAAATTACCATGATTGAAAAGCCATGACTAGTAAGATGAGGTTTCTAATTAAAAAAAAATATTTTATAGGTCCCCTTTCACATTGTACTCGGTGTATCTAGCCCTATAATACCACATAGTAATCCTTGTTGAAATACACAGCAACTCAAAAGAATCTGGTCTAAGCATCCACACCAGAAATGTAAAGTGGATGAAAAGCCCACATTATCCAGACTAAAACATGCATTTGTAAGAGGGATCCCTTCAAATGAATGCCCACATATCCTAGATTGACATAGCAGATAGACAAGGAGTTGGACCTAGACTTGAGTAGGAAGAAAAAAGCTGATTTCAGGGATGCCAAACTACTTCCTGGCACACAGTCCATTTCAAACTATCAAGCGCTAAGAGCAACCATAGGAATCATCTAATTTGACAGGTATGGAAACTGAGGCCTAGAGAGAGTATATAACTTATCTGAAGTCACATCATATAGGTTTAGCTTGAAACCAGAACTTCTGACTCCAAATTCAGGGCTCTTTCTACTGGGCCATGCTGCCTCCTACACACCTCTTCCTTTAGGCTAAAATTTCTTGAACACTAATAATTTCCTAGAAATGCTATAAAATTTGCTTCAACAAACATTAATTAAACACCTACCATGTGTAGAACCTGATGCCTGGCATTGGGTGACATGTAAAGTTTTGATAAGATGCTGTCCCTACCCAGATGAATCTTACAGCCCAGTAATGATAAAACACATAAACGGATCATTATGATGCAAAATGATGTATAATAAATGCATTAGAGAGGTGCAAAACAAGTACTACATCAGGCATGTGGAGGAAAAGGTCATTATTGACAACGTGAAATCATAGAGGAGTTGATATTTGAATTGGGCTCAAAGGACCAACAGGAATTCAACCAATGAAGGAAGAGAGGGAGGATATTCTAAACATAGGGAATGGTATAAGCAAAGGAGTGGAGGCAGAAAGACCCAGAATGTAGCACAGTGGATAGAGCGTCAGACCTAGAGTCAAGAAGACCTCAGTTAAAAGTCAGACTCTGACACTTACTAGCTTCATAACCCTGAGCAAGTCACTTAATCTCTGTCTCAGTTTCCTCAACTGTAAAATGGGGATAAAAATAGCCCCTACCTCCCAGGGTTGTTGTGAGGATCAAATGAGACCTGTGTTAAGTCCTAAATAAATACTTATTTCTTCCTTCCTTCCTTCCTTCCTTCCTTCCTTCCTTCCTTCCTTCCTTCCTTCCTTCCTTCCTCCCTTCCTTCCTTCCTTCCTTCCTTCTTTCCTCCCTTCCTTCCTTCCTTCTATCTTTCCTTCCCTCTGCATTTGGGGGATAGAAAGTTGTACCATTAGGTTAAAGCAAAGAATATATTTCAGGGTATATAAAAGATATGAGATAAGGTTGAGATGGGAGGCAGTTGTCAGATTGTGATTTGAATGTCAGATAGATGAATCTGAATTGGAAATAAGAGTGAGCCACTTAAGATTCCTGAGCAGGGGAGTGAAATAATCAGATATATAAGAAAGATAAGTTTTGTATTTAGGTTAGATTGGAGAAAAGAGAGGAAGAAAGATTGGTTAGGAGGTTATTTAAATTATTCATTCAGGTGGTAATGAGGGCCTTTGTTAGGACAATGGAAGAAGGATTTTCCTGATGTGATTTCACTAATGTGCAAGAGTGAGTAGGCTACAAATCACACTCGGTGGCTGGATCACAGAACTACACGATCTCAGCAGAATCAAAACTACATGTAAAACACAGGCTAACGTAAAGTCGCATGATAAGTATAAGCAAGCTGTAGCATATTTCCGATGATGCTTTGGAGGGAGGGGGGAAGAAGTGATGGAATAAAAGAAAAGGACCAAAATGAGAGATGGCAGCTAGGTTCTGTGTTGGACCAAGCACCAGCCTGGAGTTAGGAAGATCCGAGCATCAGACACTAGCTGTGTGAACCTGGATGAGTCAATTAACCCCTATTTGCCTCAGTTCCTCATATGTAAAATGGAGACACACTGGAGAAGGAAATGGCAAAATGCCCCAGTATCTTTGCCAAGAAAATCCCATGGACAAGTCAATGGGGTCATGAAAAGTTAGACATAAGAGATCAGCTGAACAACAAGAATTCGAGATAGCAGATGGACAGCCTCAGTTCTACATTGGTTCCCTGACATGTTAAAGGACCAGAAAAAGACCTTGAACCAGCCCAACAGGGGAAATTTTCTATAGATTGTTTATTGGAAGACATGGATAGAGATTTGCAGTGAATGAGAAGGGTAAATCTGAAAGGAATGACACTACTGAAATCCTGCATATCAAAATATCACTCCATTTCTTACCAAATTCTAGGCAAATTCAGAATATTTCATATTTGTATAAAGCTTAACATTTTACAAAGCACCTTGCCGTATGCTGCTCAGACAGAATTCACTGCTCCTTTCATACTCCTATTAAGATCAATTAAGCAATAGAAGTTTTTACTGAATGCTTTAGTAAATGCCTAGCCTTGTGTTCCTCCTTCCCTGGGTCTGTATCTATAAAATGAGAGTGGTAATCCCTACCCTTTTTTTTAATCTCACAACATGGTTGTGAAGGTGTCAGGATAGGGATTTTCATTATACAAATAAGAAAACGAAATCCAGGGAGAGATGAAGACAAGGCTAGGTTACTAAAGTACTCAGTAACTACCTGTTGCTTAACTAGTCTGCTCTTAGTAGAAGACAGGAGAAGTGGTAAAATTCTATTTAAAAATCAGAAAATATTAGAGTTAACCTGGAGGGAGCAGTGATTTCCCCCTCCTTTCAGTTTTAGGAAGTCAGTAATACATAATTCTTATATGACTTTCAGCTGGGTCATGGAAAACTCAGGCCTTGCACAGAGCCTAGCAAAAATTCAAATGGCCTTTCAAATAGTTTGTCCTCCTTCCTTAGGTGTACAAAGAGAGAAAAAAAAAAGATCCACCTGTACATTTTTCTAAGGGAATTTGAAGCAGTCTACCCTTGTGTGTCTTCAGATAAAATTTGGTTTTCCCCATACTGTTGGAAAGGATGTTCTTTTTTATTTAGTGTTGTCTGCAACCTCAGAGAAAGGTTGATCTCTGAAGGGCTCTGCATATATCTGACATTTCAAGATTCTTTATAGTAATGTGAGCTTTATTATAAATGTGAAATCAACCAGGAGCTAGGGAACATCTCCACTTACTGTTTTATAATTTCATTCTCCAACTTGCCATTTTCAGAGGACACAAATTAAGCAACATCTTTCAGAATTAAAGTGTTACCCAATCTGCTTGCTTTCTTAAGAAAGAATTACCTCAAATGGCTGCATTATCTTTGGACACTATCCTGTTTTTGAATAAGGCAATAATGAACTTTAAAGTTTATTATAGTAAGATCAATTTGTGATTGATTTATTCATTAAAAAAGGTCATCCACTGTAACTAACTTGAATTAATCAAAATAGCATTGTAAGATATAGAGTTGGAAAAACACTTAGATTTCATGTAGTCCAACCTTGTTGGGACAGCATGCCAGTCCTGGAATCAGGAAGGCTCCTCTTGCTGAGTTCAAATATGGCCTCAGGGAGCAGCTAGGTGGCACAGTGAGTAAAGCACTGGCCCTGGAGTCAGGAGTACCTGAGTTCAAATCCAGCCTCAGACATTTGATGCATGTACTAGCTGTGTGACCTTGGGCAAGTCACTTAACCCCAATTGCCCTGTCAAAAAACAAAACAAAAAACAAATATGGCCTCCGACACTTGCTAGCTGTGTGACCCTAGATAAGTCATTTTACCCTGTTTGCCTCACTTTCTTCATCAGTAAAATGAGCTGGAGAAGGAACTGGCAAACCACTCCAGTATCTTTGCCAAGAAAACCCCAGAAGGTATCACAGAGAGTTGGGCAGTTGAACACTATTAACCAACAAAACAACAGTCCAACCTTGTTTTGCTACAGAGGAGAAAAAGAAGATCCATAGAGCTGAAGTGATTTATCTTAAGGGCACATAGGTAGTAAGTAATAGAGCTAGGATTTAAATGAGGAAGGTCTTCTGACTTCACCTTCCACTATACTATAAGTAGAAGGCGTAGCAAATGAAATGGAAGTTTATAAAATATCTTTTCCTCATGCACTAAAGTCAATCTAAAAGACCATTCTTGGTTAACTTCTTAGTACTCAAGTTTATTAAATCATAAGCTATTGAATACACACAGAAGACACAAGCACTTTGGCAAAGCAGAAAAACATTCTCTAAGAATACAGAAGGAGCCAGGACTGACGAAACAGGAAACAGGAATCTGACAATTCTGGAAATACCAGTATCTTCTGCCATTCTCCTCAAAAGAATCGGCTTTAATTAGATTATCCTGATTCAGAGGATGGCAAAAATGTCCAGAAGGCAAATGTTAGGAAACCAAAGTTACTACCACCGAGCCCTTCTGGCCACACCATACTTACCGGATTTCAAAATAACTGGCTAAAAGGCTTTTTTAAAAAATCCATCACACTGGTTATTGTTACAGAATACTTTTCTTCTCTGCTTTCCACTCCAAGCTTCCTTGTTATAGAATCATAAACTCTTAGAGCTGGAAGAGACCCTAGAAATAATCTAATCTACCACCTTTATTTCACTGAAAAGGAATTTGAGGAAATCTCAAGAGACCTGGAGTGACTTGTGTAAGATCGAACAGAACTGAGACTTAAATCTAGGTCTCTAAGTTTTTATTTTTCATTTCTTTACTGTATTCAGTTAAAATGCTCTGTATGAGTCCAAAAAGTATAGAGAAGTGACCTCGGCCCCACTATCTCTAAGGCTGGGTCCTGATGGTGCCTCTACAACCAATGAGAAAATGAAACATTTGATTCACAAGTCGATTGGCCTAAACCAAGCAGTTCAACTGGTTTGACAGAGTTTTTTTCACTCAATTGACTGGTAGCTTCAGTGTCATTTGAACCTTGCCAGCCGGAGTTTACCTTTAGAAGCACCCCCGGGGCAATGGACCAGCTTGAATATAAAACACTTAAAACAGTATGGATGACCTCTGGATGTGAATTGGTGATGAGTTGAATAATGTAGTGCAGTAATCTCTGCAACCACTTTCAGTCTCTTAGCTTTCAGGCTTAATTATTCTTGAGTCTTCCCCTAATGATTCCTAATCAAGGTGAGTGGGCTACAGGGAGTAAAGTCTGTCACCAACCAGAAGCAAAAGGAAGCCCTGGAAGGGCTGATTAACATTTGAGATATTGCCATGAAAGAAGAGCTGATACTTCAACTTCAGGTAGACTGCTTGACTTCTCTGTAGTTTAAGGATCTAAACCCTCTAGCTTAATTTCCTTGTATATAGGAGTATGCTCCTCCAGCTCTTGAAAGCCGATTGTAAAATTTTCAGGAAACATTTACACTTCAGGAATCAGCAAATGCTACCATCCAGGGCTTGATTTATTGTTTTGTTGATTATATAGAATTAAGAAAATGATGAGGAAAATGTTAATGATAAAGATTAAACTTATAAATGTGTCATAATCCATTTTTTTCCCCAGAGACCCGCTTGTTAAAACTTTACCAGAACATCCTTGCTTGTAAGAGTATGGCCTTTCTACCTGGGAACAATCTCATGCACAGGAGATATAGAATAAGTAACATATAAGGAGATATAAGAATGTTCCCTTTTTAGACTTTGAATGGATGTATTTGCAGTTCTAAGTGTGTTCGTCAGAAAAGCCTTTTCAGACTTTGGTTCTTCCCAACCAGTGAGATCATTGATTGGCCTGGCAATGATAGCATAATTCTTTACAAAGTTTCCATAGCCACTAAATCCTAGAAAAGGAGGTTCTTTGGATGTGTCCAGATGGTGAGTGCTTCTATTTTTTTCTGAGTCATTGTTTAATCCCTGTAGAAATACTTTATGGCCTATATCCAATTCTTTCCAGTCTTCTTCCTACGTTCTAGAACTAAAGTCAGAGATTATCATTAGGGGTAAAAGTAGTAGTAGTGGTGGTAATAGTAGTGTTTAGTATTATTTGTATTGATACTTAATGATAATAATTGTTATTAATAATACTAGTTACTAGCATTTATATAATGCCCATGTGCCAGGCTCTGCTAAGCACTTTGCAAATATTACCTCATTTGATCCTCATAACAACCTTGGCAAGTAAGTGATATTATCCCCAGTTTACATCTGAGGAAACCAAAGACAGAGGTTAAGTGACTTGCCCAAGGTTCCACAGCTAATAAGTGTCTGAAGTAAGCTTTGAACTCAGTCCTTCCTGATTCCAAGCCCAATGTTCCATCCACTGTGCCATCGAACTGCCTTTCATTGAGGTACTTAGCTAAAATTAAGAGAGAACTAATAGAAACCCATGAAGAAAAAGAATTTTTAAAAACCATCCCTTTATAAAGGTTTGAATATTTTTAACTCCTTTTCATTAGGAAAGAAATGTATCAAGGGACTCACTTTCATAAGACCTGAGGTCAGGGATGGAGTGTGAAGAAAGTTTCATGAGTTGACAGCAAACTTTTACAATCTGCCTGGACTGTTATTGCTTACACATATCACGGGTCTCTATCCCCCCCAGCCCTTCATCCCCTGCAAAACCTATCACTAACCCCGCCTCTGCCATCTTCCTCCAGTTTCTGTGCTGCTGCTGCTACCTACCTCCACCTCCTCCTTAACTAGTTTTGTCCCAAGTGAAAGAAAAATCCTAAATACACCTCTAATTCCAATACTTTTTTTTAACAGTGAAACTTACATGATTTACTTAAAGTGAATTTTAATAATGATGATGATGATGATAAGGAGATTGGACAAAAATTCTATAATTTAGTAACAAAAGTACTATTGCCCTTGTAATTGTTAAGTCATTTAGCATATTATCTTTTATTTTAATTATTTTTCTTATGTTCCCTTTCTATCTACTATAGTTTGGCTTTCACCATCAGAGAAAAATCTCTGGAGAGTTCTACTTTAGTCATTTTCAAGATACTTAGCAAAAATTAGTGAAGAACTAATAATAGAAACCATAAAGTTTTTTTTTTTAACTCCTCCCTGTAATTCGAAGGTGTAAATATCTTTTTAACCACTTTGCATTAAGAAAGAAATGACCGGCTCATGCCAAAACAAATGATGAAATTCTGAGCTCAGTGAGTCTGTCTTTGAAAGCATCCTGGAAGACTTCAAATTCATTACCATCCTTTGTCTAAAGGGATTCATTATGGTCAGAACTGAGGTCAAGGATGGACTGTGCAGAAAGTGTCATGAGCTGAGAGCCAACTTTTGCTGTCAGTCCTGTCTGGGCTATTTATTCTTCTTAAGAAACTCTGCTTTTTCAGGGTAGGAACTAGAGGATCAACCACCTCGTTTGCAGTCCATACTGGTTCTGTGGCAACTTCAACATTGACCAAAATGGATCTGCAGCCTCTTTGACTGGAGAATGTGAAGGTCTTTATGTAGCGACCAAAATCTCAAACACTCTCTGTATTCAGAAGGTGCAGAATTTGTAGGGACAGTCACTTCATAGAAATGAGTTTTTGATTGCTTTACAATGAAATTCTCCATTACATAATCCATGCCAGGCTAGTCCTTTGCAATTAGCAGGGCTGGAATGGCCATTACCAAGTGACCAAGTCAAGGTTGCCTATCATCTCAGTCAGCCAACAGTCAACAAGTATTTATTAAGAGCTTACTATGTGCCACGTGCTAGGTGATGGGATTACAAATACAAGAAGAAATAAAGACAGTTCCTGCCCTCCTGGAGCTTACATTCTAATGGGGGAAGGCAACATGTAAAAGGAAGCTGAAAAGTGGGGAGAAGGGGTTTGATGGAGAAATCCAGAGGGATGCCTGACCTGGATGCCCTCCTTAAATGGAAGTTTTGAGAGGAATCATCTAATCGGGAGAGTCAGTGGGCACTTCTGAGGTATAAATTCTAGGGCTAAAGTGATCTTCTCAGATAAAGATGTTTCTTTAGCATGATGGAGAAGGGTGGTCTCAAGTCAAAGAACCAGGAAGATAATTCATGAGCAGAACCAATCCTATCTACAAAATAATACCAATTTCCTGATAATTCCTAGTGTTCCATGGTCAACTATCAAGAAGGTTGATTGCAAGTGCTTTGGCTTTTCCTCTGAAACAATGGTATATTATTTAGCAGGGGAGTAAAACTCTTTGGGAGTATCTTGATAAACATTTGAATCCAGAACTATTCACTGAAGTAAAATTATAGATATAATCAAATAATGCTTTTGTTTAATCTTAGGTTCTTTTCAGTTTCAAGTGGATACATGAGTTTCAGTTCTAGAATTATCATTGCCAACCCACAAATCTTGCCCTAAGGCTAAGCCAAAAACTAAGATTTCATTTGTCTCAACTAGTCGAGAAAACTAAACAGTTGAGTCAACTTTTCCCCCCTAAAACGTAATATGGAATGGAATGGAAAAGCATTATTTGGGGCAACTAGGTGACGCAGTGAGTGGAGCACTGGCCCTGGAGTCAGGAGGACCTGCGTTCAAATCTAGCCTCAGACACTGGACATACTTACTAGCTGTATGACCTTGGGCAAGTCACTTAACTACAATTGCCCTGCCCTCCCCCTTCCAAAAAAAAAAAAAAGCATTATTAGTTATTATTCATTGCTTACTATGTGCCAAGCAAGGTGCCATACACTAAGGACAAAATTGAAAATCTTAGAAACAGTGCCTGATATCAAGGAGCTCACATTCTAAATGAAAGGAGAAAGTACATAAAAGAAGGCTAATTTTTACATCAATCAATCAGTCAACTAGCATGCATTAAGCACCTACTATTTATAGCATCACACTAAGCACTAGAGATACAAAAGAAAGGCTCTCAAGAAATTAACGATCTAATGAAGGAGACAACTGTGTACAAACATGCTCTATGAAGGATAAATTGAAGATAATTAACAGAGGAAAGGCATAAGATTAAGAACTAGGAAAGGCTTCTGACAGAAGATGGGAATTTAGCTGAGACTTGAAAGAAGCCAGGGTAGGTAGGAGGTGGAGATGATGAGGAGCGTTCTAGGCATGGGGAACAGCCAGGGAAAATTCTCAGATTCAGGAGATGGGCGTGTCTTATGTGGAGGCCACTGTCACTGGATCACAGAGGAAGGTATAAGAAAACTGGAAAAATAAGAAGGGGCCAAACTATGAAGGGCTTTAAAAGACAAGGAGAGAATTCTGTATTTGAACCCGGAGGTAATAGTGAGCCACTGAAGCTTATTGAACAGGCATCTGATATGATCAGTCAGACCTGTGCTTTGGGACAATCAATTTGGATAGAGCACCAGCCCTGGAGTCAGGAGGACTTGAGCTCAAATCTAGCCTCAGACACTTGACGCCAGCCGTGTGACCCTGTGCAAGGCACTTAATCCCGATTGCCTAGACAAAGAGAGAAAGACAGAGACAGAGAGACAGAGAACTACAAGGGTTCTGACAACTGCAAGGACTTTCAGGACGGCAAGCTCTCAGAGCTGGGGGAGGAGAGGATGCAGGCAAGCAAACAGTTAGGATTCGTGAGTGAGTGTTTATGAGAAGGCCCTATTAGACAGGAAGGTTACAGGGTGGCTTGGCTCCTTGCTGCAAAATCGTGTTTTAATTTCCTTACTGGTGCATTGAAGTGGACTTACTAGTTTTGGTATACGATTATTGCTTGTCGAATTGGAATTATTGGTTTTAGGACTTGATCCTCTAGTGTCTGAATAAATGTCTTACTTCTTCTGCCTTCTGCATAGAGAGTCTCTTATATTTTGCAATTCCAAACTATACAGGCATATTCATGGCATTATCGATATCGTGAATCTTACCTTACTGATACAAGGTGGTGACATGATCTTAGTCTTAAAGGAAAATAAATATTCTAAGTGGTAGAGCTGAGGGTAAGAGGAGCTTATTCTAGGCATCCAGATAACCAGTTGAAAGGCATGGAAAATGGGGTGCCATGTATGAGGACTTAATTATAAGCAGGCCAGACTGAATATACCATAAAGTACACAAAGGAAAAGGCATGATGGGCTAGAAAAGTAGTTTGGCCCAGGTTATAAAGGGCTTTAAATGCCAAACAGAGGTTATCTTAATTTCTAGAGTTAATAGAGAACACTGGAGTTTCTTGAATATTACAGTGACATGGTCAGACCTACACTTGAGGTAAATTACTCTGACATCATGCAGAGGCCGGATCAGAATGGAGAAAGACCTGGAAAAGGCCAATTAGGAAGCTATTATAGTAGTCAGCAAAGGGAGGTAATGAAGGTCTGAACTACAGTGGTGGTGGTATGAATAGAGAAAAGAGGATAGATGCCTGAGATATCATGGAGGCAGAAACAAGATATGACAATTTCTTGGATATGTGGGCTGAAGGAGAGTAAGGAGTCAATGATGACACAGAGGTTACTACCCTAGGTAAGAATGGGCAATGACTTAGAAAGCAATAGGAAAGTTTGGAAAGACACGAGTTTTGGAGAAAAGATAATGAGTTCTGCTTTTGACCTATCATCTTTGAGATACGTATGGGACAACAGGTTCGAAATTTCTACTGAGTAGGTGATGAGTAATACCAGTACTCAGTGAAGGGATTAGAGCTCATTTTATGGGTCTGTGAGTCATCTGCATAGAGATGATCACTGAATTCATGGACACCGATGAGGTCACCAAATGAGAGAGTGTAGAGACAGGAGTGAAGGAAGCCCAGAACAGAGCCCCAGATGGGGGGTGGGGGGGTGAGTGGTCAGGGGCATGATAAATAATGATCTACATAAAAAAAACAACTGAGAAGATCCAGCAAATGAGAAAGATGAGGATTTTTTTGTTTAGATAAACCTAGATTTGCCACCAGTGTTTGCTTCTACTCTCTCAATTTTGATGGATACTCTTAACATCTCAGCCTCTTTCCCTGTCCATCAGATCAATACTCATCACATCCAAATTTCTTTCAAACAATATATAGGACCTACCTATTCCTTAATTCAAACTCAGTGGCCTTTTCTTAATACTTTTTCTCCTCAACTTCTTTGTATAATTCTTATCCCTTATTGAAACTCTATCCTCCCTTGGGCTTCATCAAAATGAACCATCTTAGTTCTCCACTGACTCCTCCATCTTCTCGGCATCCTGGTAGAATACTCAATATGAAACTCAAAATGCTGCTTCCTTTGTGAAACTTTTCCTGATCTCCTCGATTGGAATTGACCTCATCACTCCTGAACCTGCAGAGCATTTTGTCTCTGTCTTATGGCACTTAGTACATGCTAGTTCATATTACAGTTCTTAGTGATTTGTTTTATCCCCATCTATAAGTTCTTCCATGGTAGCAACTATGTCTTACTTATCCTTTGCCAAGCCTACTATTATACCTTGCATATATATAACAGGTACTGAAGAAATATTTATTGAATCTTATTAAATTTATTAAATAGAAATATTTACCTTCTTCATAGGCTTAATATACAAACTAAAGTGTATGAGTTATTTTGGAACCCACAGATAAAAAACTGCTATATGTATCAAGGCATCTAGGTGGCACGGTGGACAGAGTACCAGCCCTGAATTCAAATCTGACCTCAGACACTTAGTAGCTGTGTGACCCTGGGCAAGTCACTTCACCCTGTGTGCCTCAGTTTCTTCATCTGTAAAATGAGCTGGAGAAGGAAATGGCAGATTGCTCCAGTATCTTTGCCAAGAAAATCCCAAAGAGGGTCACAAAGTGTCTGACGCAAGTGAAAGAACCAATCAACAACACAAATATAAATATATCAATAGAATTTACTGCTCTGGATTAGGTCTTCACACTCATACATTTAACAGCTGACATTTGTAGAGTGCTTTATGGTTTCCAAAGTATTTATGTCCATTATATCTTTCATGTCACACACCCTCAACAGACCTAGGGAGTAGTTAGCACAGATAGCATTATCCTCACTTTACAAATGAATAAAATGAAGCAAAGAGAGGTTAAACAACTTTTGCAAAGTCACACAGTGAGTATGAAGGTAAAGAGTAAGGGGTAGAGCCAGGATTCAAACCTGGGCTTCCAAATCCAGGCCTCCTCCTTTCAAGAAGTGGCTGCCACACAATTTAGAAGGGGTAGAAAGGCTGTAGAGCATCTAGTGCAACTGCTTCATTTTACAGAAGAGGAAGCTGAGACCCAAAGAAGGGACTTAATTGAGGTCACATAATTAAAGCATTAGAAGCAGTATTTGACCTCAGGTCTTCTGACATTAACTCCAATGCATTTCTCTACATCATTGTTTTCATTTGTCCTATGCTTCCACAGAAAGTGTAGGCAATGGGAGATTTTAAAAACTTTAAAATGGGGACGTAGAAACTTATCTTGCCCTACAAGAAAGGAAGGGAAAAGGGGATGGGAGGGGAGTGGGGTGACAGAAGGGAGGGCTGACTGTGGAACAGAGCAACCAGAATATAGGCCATCTTGGAGTGGGGGGGGGGGAGAAAATTTGTAATTCAAACTCCTGTGAAAATCAATGCTGAAAACTAAAGATATTAAATAATAAATAAATAAATAAATAAATAAAAACTTTAAAATGACTTTTGAATAGCCTTGTAAAGAAGCCATTCACTCTCTGTTACTTAAGTCCCACCATATGAGGCATTCCAAAAGTCTAAGTGCAGTTTAAAACTGGTAAATATTTAAACTGCATTAAGACTTTGGGGGTGCCTCGAATAATATTGTTTTAAATATCTGTAAAGACTCAAAATTGAGAGTTAGATTAGGTTGTTTTATTGCCAGCCACAGGCAAAATTTAATAAATGTCAGTTTGTACTTGTACCACTGTCTCATAGTAGAAGAAACAAACAAACAAAAGAAGTCCTATGTGAAGAGCATGCAAAAACATAGGTTGTTTTGTAAGTGACTAAAAATAAAACTGAAGGGATGGAAGCAATACTGTTGTGTTCAGCAGGAAAGTTTACTAAAACAACAAATAGTCATGTGCCAAAGTACTAAGCAGCATTCGAAATTCTATTTTCTTAGATCAAAAAGAAAGGCTACTGAGCCAATACTTCTATTGATGCTGTTTTGTTACGTTACATCTTCCCATGTATAATTATATAGTGCCTGCAAAATTCAACGTGCTTAATACCTTAATACTTTGAGCACAAAGAAGACTGTGGTCATATGACTCTGCTATATTTAGTAAAGGTCTCTGTTTTCTGTTTAGCTCTGTGCTCACAATTTTCTGCTCTGAAGAAACAGGAGTTTCAAGTGTATACTGATCTCTCTCATTTGGTGAATGAACTGAATTAGCACCTGTTTTCAACTGTCAAAATACATTAAAAACTGGAAGGAGAAGGTTTATGTTCTGCTCTTTCATCATGGGAGGTATTCTTTTTTTTTCTGTTTTCCTCTTCAAAAGAAGGAAGGAAGGAAGGTAAATATGGTATTTACCAAATGTTTCTGAAATCTAAAATGTGTATTCAACCAGAGAATGCAACAGCAGAATTGATATCCCATTCTACAGTGATTTCAGTAAAAACCTTTTGAAAGAAAAAACTGGCCTATGTATCCCTGTAAAATTACTGAAGAAATCCAAAGGCAATAAAGAAAAATTAATTTTATATTAAGAGAAAGGATAATTAATTAGTTGCTTGCCATCCGTTAATTAGAACCTTTCCCTCCAAAGTTACCTTCCATCTACTTTACATGTATTATGCATGCACCCGATTATTTACAGGTTGTGTCCACCATTAAAGTATAAGCTCCTTGAGGGTAAGGACTATTTTCACCTTTCTTTGCATCCCCAGCACTTAGCATGTGGTACCTAGCATATAGTTAGCACTTAATAAATGCTTGTTAATTGATTGATTGCTTAATTACCTAACTGGTTGCCTTTGTAATCCACCTTTAGAAAAAGTCATCACCTGAAAAGGATTTAAAAAAATAATAATACTAGTTTAATAAATATAACCAATTAGAGAAAAGGAAGGTTTCTTAGACATTGACTAAGCCACTGAGCTTTTCTGGAAGTCATTTCTCTCATCTGTAACATGACAGAGGTGAATTCAATTCATTTCAATACACATTTATTAAGCACTTAATATGTGTCAGGCATCATGCTAAGTGCTGGAGGATACAAAAAGAGTCCAAAGACAGTCCCTGCTCTCAAGGAACTCACAATCTAATGAGACAACATGGAAACATACATGTGTATGCATACATTCACATGTATGCACACACATAAATGTGCAACAAACTATATACAAGATAAAAAAGAAATAATTAGAAGAGGTAAAGCACTGGAATTAAGAGGAGTTAGGGAAGCATCCTGTAGAAGGTGGGATTTTAGTTGGGCTTTAAAGGAAGTCAGATGTCTCTTCTCATTTTCACCTGTTAAAATCCTCCAAATCAATTGCCACTTCCTCCATGAAGCCTTCCCTTAACTCTCCGACAGCAAGTGAGCAGCTAATTCCTTAATTTTCTCAAGAATATGTCTGTTAGATTTCTTCTTTGACCTTCATGTTCTCCCTTGTGTCATTCTTATCTGTGTATACTCTGTAATATCACATTTGTATTTCTAGCTTCTGGAACAGTGCCTTGCACAGAGCAGGTACTTCAGGCATAGTTTAACTGAGACTACCAGATCCAATTATGATGCCAAATACCCCGCATTCACTCTGATATGGTTTTTGTTTGATTTTATTTTCAGAGCAGACTATCTAGTTTACAGATTATCCAAGTCCAGAAAGTCCTGGTCTCTAGTCCCAATTGTATAATTAGCTAGGTCCGTTACCTTTGGCAAGTCATTTAACCTCCTTGGGCCTTAATTTCATTACTTGTATAAGAAATGAGAGGGATTGAAATAGATCACCTCTCCCAAACTACTCTTATTGTGAAGCACTCCTGGGTTTAAAATATATTGACAACTCATACTGGTTCATATAACAGTCCTGAGATAATTGGGAATATGGGATATCAGAGAAATATTGCAGCAATCAAGGAAATTGAGTCCATTTTCCTAGTCCCCCAAATGCTACACACTAAATTACTTGGTGTTTGTCCTTTATTCTTGAAGAGGACCATGATATCAGGGAAATGATGATATGACTTGCTGTTGACTTTGATTTGAGTGAGGAGGGCTGTGGAAGGTCACCAGCCTCATTTTTTCCTTCAGAGCCCTCTGGGTCCAGTGGCCTGATGTTCACCAGGACGACTGGAGATGGCCCAGGATGCTTGGATTACTTGATGTACACACACACACATACACATACACACACACACACACACACACACATTTCATATTAGTATTACATGAGTATACAGAGAATTATGAGAGTTATATGAAGATGTTTAGAAATATTTAGGTAATTTTGACAGTGCTGAAATATCAATAGCTTTTTAGCTACAGAATTACCATTTTAGAGTTGGAAGGGATAGCACAGGTCATCTAGTTCAAATCATACTGTAAAAGACCCCTGGTGGGGCAGCTAGGTGGTGAAGTAAGTAGAGCACCAGCCCTCAGGAGGACCTGAGTTCAAATCCGGCCTCAGACACTTGACACACTTACTAGCCGTGTGACCTTCAGCAAGTCACTTAACCCCAATTGCCCTGACCTCCCCCCTCCAAAAAAAAAAAAAGACCCCTTGCTATAATATATGCGATAAATGGCCTTTTAGACTTTGAATGAAGACCTCCAATGAGCATGACTTTACTATTTCCTAAGGTAGCCTATGTCATTTTTGGACATCTCTAATTGCCAGGAAGTTTATCCTGCTGTTGATGAAGCCATTCTGGTCCTTTGTGATCATTACTTCCTTTTCTAGGTGTCTGCTGACCAAATTAAATAATTAATTCTATAATTTTATCCAGGAATTGAAGTCAGGTTCTCTGGCCTATACAGCTTGCAGACTTTGTATTAGCTTCCTTTTAGTCATTTTTGTTCAGTCATTTCCAGTACAAAGGTCCTTGTCCTAAACAGAAAAAACCAAAGTCAAACAATAATTGAGTAGTTCTGCCTTCTCTCTTGCTGGTTATGGTTCCATTCTTCCCAAGCAAAGATCCTTTCTCTTATTTCATCCTCTTTTTTTCTTCCAGTGTAGTAAATTTTTCCTCATGGTTCCTCCACCTTTTGAAAGAGAAAGTTATTAATAAGGAAAGTAAAGAAGTTATTAAATTACCTGCTTTTGGCAAAAAAAGGGATCCAGGAAACACCTAGACAAATGAATCCCCTGTATGACTATGCCATCACACTTCTCACTCGGCCTTCTGATCTGTTTCACAAATTCCTCATGTATTTCCTCTATCTGTCCAAATTGCCCGTAGTGCTCTAACAACAAGGCAAGTCAAGGCATTTATTTAGCACTTATGCTAGCACTCTATGCCAAGCACTATGCTAGGCACTGGGGATACAAATACAACAAAAAGAAAGACAATCCCTGTTCTAAAAGAGATAACATCCTTGTAGAGGAAGGCAATACCCTGAAAACTGGGGCTGAAGGAAAGTACCCATGCAGGAGCATGAAAAGTCTGGAAAGTCAGAAGCAGGTATAGGTAGAGAATGACAGTTGACTGGTCTGTGCTCCTCCCTAAAATGGAAGCCCTGGGTGGAACTTACCAATGGAAGAAAGAGCTGGCATTGTGGAAGAATGTTCCAAAGTAAGAAGGCCACAGGGAAAGATGGATGTTTCAGGGTGAAGAGACCCCTGGAGCTGAGGAAAGTTCCAGGATGAAACTTTAGCTAAAGCATAGTGGCAAAGTCTGGAAAGTCAGAAACAGGCAAAATCCCCTCCATTAATCTACATCCAAATGCTCTCTTCCATGCTTCCTCCTTCTGGTTCCTGTATTTCTTCACATATATACCTGCTTAACATGAAATGCTATTCCACTCTCAACATCTTTAATCCATCTTATTTCTTTTGAATAAGGTATATCCAGCCAGAACCATATTTTAATCATGGATTTCAACCCACTTCTCCTACTTGTCTTCATTTTCTTCTTCTTCCTCTTCCTCTTTCTTTTCCTTCTTATTCCTCTTGTTCTTCTTCCTCTCTCCTTTCCTTCCATGTCCAACCAAGAATTATTAACATCATCTTTTAGTCACATGCCACCTGATTCTGACATAATATATTTCTTAATTTGAAGAAAGTGTGATTAAAAACAAATTTTCATAGCTTCTCTCAGATGTTTCAATTTAGAAAGAATTGTGTTAGAAGCATTACTGAGTCATTAAGATTACTCTACTTCAAAAACCACACTTACATTTTCTGGAATTTTAGAAACTGACTTGGTGAATAAAGTATCACAGAACCTCAGATTTGGAAGGTATATCAGAGATCACCTAGTCTGACATATATGCAAAAAATAGATCCCTCTATGAAATACCCAAAGAATGGTCAAAGATCTTTGTCTGATGACCTTCAGCGAGGGGAGATGGACCAACTAAGACCTGAAGCAGCTCATTTCACTTTGACTGTAATTGTTAGGAAGTTTTTCCTGGAGTCATGGCTATGTGCCTCTGTTAAAAGATACCACTGATGATGAAAGGAGGGAAGGAAAAGGAAATATTTTCTGCTTCCCTTTCTAACTTTACAATATCACCCAATGTTGTCACATTCATATTGGGCTAATTTTTCACCTAGAATTTTAGTCTTTGGAATCCTACCTAGCCTCCCTCTGAATCCTTTGAAATCTGCTTACTTAAAATTAAAGGTGCTCCTCACTTTAAATTAGCTTCTTTGCCTCTTCCACCTATTATTCACTTTTGTCCTCTGGGGTCAATCAGAAAAAGTCTAATCCCTCTTCTTTATGATAGATCTTCAAATACTTGAAAATCGATAAGGTAATTGCATGCAATTTGATATCCAACCCCAGAATGCAAACTGAAAAATTTTACTGAGTCATTTACAAAAATAAATGTTTTTTTTTTCTTCACTCCTGTCTCATGTAAAGATGTAGCCTTTTCCTAGCCAAGGCACACCCCTCTACATAGACTTTTTATCCCATCCCATCCTAGATTCTCCAGCACATTGTCCCTTTTCTGTTTCTAATTTTCAGTTTCTCTCCATCAGCTCATTTTTTGCTACTTAAAAACCCATCCCTTTCTATTCTTAAAACAAAACAAAACAAAAAAACCCACTTACTTGATTTGATGATTCCCAATAACTAGTGTCTTATATAATCTCCTTTAAAACTTTTTTCTGAACTGCAATATTGAAAAAAAGAGCATTTCCCTGTACACACCAAAAACCCAAAATGTTCCTATATGAAACTATGAATCTCCATTTTACACACTTGCTTTATAAAAAGTATAACAAATTTTATGTTACTTTCGAAACTGTCCTGCTTATCTGTGCCTCTTTCTGTTCTCTTATGTGCATTTTAAAAAAAATGTTCCTTTTTTTTTTTTTTTGCATTACTACTGCAAACCCTCCCCCTTTCCTCAATTAAAAACCAAGAGAATGAAAGAGAGAGAACAACCAACTTGTAACAAATAAGTGTGTGGGATGAAAGACCCTCACTAATTAAAAGTTAATAAGGAGCCATCTCAGAATGGGAACAGAGATAAATTTTATTCGATTCTTGAGAATTGGGCATCCCCCCTAGAACGAATCCAGCAAGGGAGGCACTTTACAATGGGCAAGACACCCATAATTATACCTAACACAAGAGAATTCTTGCCCACCTCTGACCCTTCTTACCATTGCCTGGGAGGTGAGCTTACAATCTGAGTGTGAAAGCTAGACTTAGAACCAGGAAATTGAGGCACAGAAACTCCAATTCCCATTCCCTTAGTTAATGATTACAACTGAGGTGACATCTATAAATCTAATGAAGGAGAATAGGAAAAGGGGAGCGAGAGACCCTCTCCATTCTTTACAGTAGAGAAAAACAGGTCATTATGACCCTATTCTTACTGAGCAAATCTTTAAACCAGAACCAGAAGAAAGAACAAAAAGTTTCAGGGTAAATTTTCCCAGAGGCTGAGCCATCAGACTCTCATGGCCTCAGAATTTTTCCACTTCCCTATTTCTTGATTTTTAAACATTTTTTAGTATAGATATAGATATAAATATATATATTTATACAATCTTCCTTGTGAAGTCTTAACATTTTATTTACCTCACACATAAGCAAGGTCATAAAACAAAACAAATCCACACAGTGGCCATGACTAAAAAATTATATATCTCTATATCTTGTGTTCATCACCTCTCTGTTAGGAAGTGGGCAACATGCTTCATTATAGGTACTCTGGAAACATGGATGGTCATTGCATTGGTCAGAGTTCTTAAGTCTTTCAAAGGTGTCTTTCTTTACAATGTTGCTGTTCTTGTTTAAGTTATTCTCCTGGTTTTGCAAACTTCATTTACTTTGTACTATCCACAATTCTCTGAATTTTTTTTTTCATTTCTTATAGGACAATAATATTCCTCTGCATTCATATATTACAGTTTTTTCAGCCATTTCCCAGTGGCCTAAGAGGCTGTCTAAGACATCTCCTTGCAATCCAGTTCTTTGCTTTTTTTTTATCTCTCCCCTCCTTGTAATCTTCTCTTCAAGGTCAGGAAGTTTGTTTTGCCAATGATTATTCCATCCTCTATTATTCTCCCACCCCCATCTCCCTTTCCTTCTTGAAGTTACTTTTCTCTATGTTTCTAATAGATTTGGCTAATTTTCATTTAAGTATCTTTTTTTTTAAATTAAAGTTTATTATTTTCAATTAGCAAAAAATCTGCTTTCTCTCCCTCCCCCTCTCCCCACCATGGAGACAGGGGGAAGAAAATGAAAACCCTTCTAACAAATATATGAAGTAAAGCAAAATTAATTTCTTCATTGACTATGTCCAAAAATATCGCAATCTGTACCTCCAGTTCATCACCTCTTTGTTAGGAGATGGGTAGCTGTTTCATCATAGGTCCTTTGGAATCCTGGTTGCTGATTTTGTTGATCAGCGTTCTTAAGGCTTTCAAAGTTATTCGTCTTTAGAAAGTTGTTGTAGTATAAATTGTCCCCTCAGTTCTCACTTTACTTTATATCAGCTCATTCAAGTCATTCCAGGTTTTTTCTGAAACTGTCTCATGATTACTTACAGGGCAATTGTATTCCAATACAATCGCATACCATAATTTGTTCATCTGTTTCCTACTTGACAGGTACCTCTTTAGTTTCCAGTTCATGCTACCACAAAGAGGGCTAATATAATTTTTTTTTTTCACATATGGGTCTTTTCCTCTTTCTTTCATTCTTTTGAGACATAGACCTAGGAGTTGTGTCACTGGATCAGAGTACACAGATTTTAGTGACTTTTGGGACATATTTCCAAATTGTTTTTTATGAAGACTATACCAATTCATAACTCCACGAGTAGGCAACTTCAATATTTATCATCTTTCTTTTTCCCCCAACTTTGCCAATATGATGGGTGCGAAATAGAACTTTGAGTTGTCTTCATTTTCATTTCTCTAGTAATTAGTGATTTGGGGCATTTTTAAAATACGGTTGTTGATAGCTTGTATTTTTTCCTTTGAAAAATACCTGATCATATCCTTTGATCATTTATTAATTAGGGAAAAGTTCTTATTCTCATTTAGGATTTCTTGAAATAGAGTGGCTGAACTTTTTTTTAATCGTGATTTTTAGGGAATACAATGATTCTTAAATTATCTCTCCTTGACCTGTTTTCTCGGTCAGTTGTTTTTGATGTTAGATAGCTTATATTGTCTTCTATTTTTCAATCTTTTGATTTTGTTCTAATATTTTTTTGCTATCTCAGGGAGCCACTGATTTCATTTGGTCTAAGGTAATTTTCAGGGAAATTATTTCTTGGGTAAGTTTTAACACTTTCTCTTCTAAGCTATTCATTCTCCCTACTTCATTGCTTCTGAGCTTTTCTTTCTTTTTTAACTCTCTTGCTTCATTTCTTCTAAGTATTCGTTTAGTCCTTGTAGAAAAATCTATTTTTCCTGGGCCGTTGTTAGAGTGTTGCTCAATCTTTTGGGGGAGCTCTAGATTTACAATAATTTTTTTGATACTGGTGGGAATTTTCTTTGGCTTTCTCATCTGTCCGGCTTTAGTTCCAGAATTGAAGCTCTGTACCAGGGCCAAATATTGCTCCCTGCTACAATTTGGGTAGAGTGATTAGTCTTGTTGGCTTTCCTTTGGGTCTCCTGGGTTCTTTTCCTGACCTTCACTGGGATTACTACTTCCTTGGACCCTTGGGGTTCAGAGTGCTGCATCATCCCCTTCTCTGATATTTGAGAATATGAGGGAACTCAGAGTCCAGGACATCTGGGTTACCCCTATGTGAGCACTGTAGCACCAGGCTGGTCACTGACTACTTCTACTCTCTGGGGCTTCCAAGGTCCCTACCCTGGGACTTTCTGGCCACTCTGGGGATTTCCCAGGGGACTCTTCTGCTCTTGCTGTATCAGGACACAAAGCCTTACAAGTTACGAATGTCCCTTCCACTAGGAAGCTACACTGTGCTGGCACTGATTTTATGGACAGAGTCCCCTCCCCTGCTTCTCACACACACCCTCCAGTTCTGGAGTGGAATAAATAATTTACTATATTTTCCTTTTGGACTTCATGATCAATATTCAGTTAGGCACAAATGTCAGGTTTTGCTGGAGTAGGTGTATGGGAGCTAGGCAGCTGACTCCTGTTCAGGCTGACATATCAGTGGGAAGTGATCCCACCAACACTCAATGACATCTATGAGGTAAAATTTACCTCCTTGCATTAGTACTATTGCTTATTGCCTAAAGCTGGGGCATTTGAGTGTAGACATTTAAGATCATGGGCTTTCCTCTAGTCTCCTTTCTTGGATTTTATCTCCTATGAGTGTCTCAGCTGCTATCTTCATTCAAATTGCCTGATTTTATAGTGCCTAGTTTAGATAGACATAGGCGGTTCCCCTCTCTCTCTTTTTTTCTTGTTGTCATTGTTTAAAGACTTTTTTCTTTGATTTGTAGGATCCATGGCAAATGAATTTTTTCTAGCTTTTGTTAGGTATATTGTATCCTTGGCCAGGAATCTATTATCCCTATATTTTAATCTATGGTCTAAAAGTCCCAATCCCATCTTCAGACACTATCTTCTAATCTAGTTGTTCACTTCTCAAATCAATTTTTCTCTTTTGTATCTCTGCTTACAATGGACAACAGTGAAGCAAACACATGTACCTCTATAGTCTTCAGTTTCTTGTCCAATACTTCATGATATTTTGCAATAATTTTAGAGTTTTTTTTTTTTTTTTGCAGTGCCATTTGCACTCATATGAATCAAGGGAAATGAGTACTACTAATTGGGGTTTTTTTATTACTATTCTTGAGAAATTTTCTGTTATGTATCCTGTACTGGTCCCCAAAAGACAAAAGACCTCTATACTGTTATCAGGTCTACAAGTAACTGCCTCAGTGCCTCTGAGCAGGAAATCATAAAACCACCATTAGTTTTTTACTTCTTTCTCTAACCCTTAGTGGACGATTTCTCACATGATAGCTTTTGTGCCTCCTTTTATCGTTCTTTGGAGGACAGACAGTGTCTTCTTCTTCACAGCACCCAGTTCCCTCCTCTTCAAGAACAACCACAAATCTGTTTTTAGTTCTAAGTATACAGTTATCCTTCTCTTTCCCTTCCTTCTCTGTATAATCTTTTCAGTCTCCAAACTCCTGACAAGGGTCAAGTCTCCAATCTTCCACCCCCATTTGGAGTGTAGAGTGATATTCCTCCAGTCCTATCACCTCTTTTAGAAAGTAGATCAAACTAATTCAGAACACGGATAGTAGCAGGCCCTAGACTATGGCAGAAATACAAACAGAGCACATAATGGAAGCAACTGCAAAATTCCCCCTGGGCTGCATATAGGTTCAGTTTTGAAATCCTTAAAAAACAAACAAACAGGAACAACAAAAAAATTACCACGTGTACCTTCACCACCTAAGACTTTTGTAGCCAATAATCATTTCTTAATACCTTCAAAGCCTTGCCCGGCTTCCATTCTTTTAGTTTTCACAATTCCTCAGCTCCTCCTGATCTCCCTTCTTTTCTTGCACGTACCTTGGTTTCACTAACCTGCCCCACCCACTAATCCTCTCTACTGTAGCTTGCTTTAACTTCCAATTTGTTCCGTTTAACTTTTCCTACATACCCTGCTTTTCCAACTACTTTCTCCTTTTCCTTCTCCTTGAGACTTCCTCTTTTGGTCCTACGATTGATCCTTGATCCCCGAGCCTTCTCCTTTAACTCTCTCCCCTGGAATCTGTAAGCAGAATTGGGACCTGTAGATCAGGGGTGGGGAACCTGCTCTAGCTCGTTTCTCAAATTGTCCTTGATTTCTTAAAATTGCTCGCTCTTCAATTCAATATACAGACCTCTTTGCAAGCCCAAATCACCGAAAGAATCTCCTCCCCTTTATTCAGCAATTCTTTCCCTATTCCCCTGCTCCTTTTTCCACAACTGCCTCCCACAGAACTGGAAGTTAAGGCAATTAAATCAACAAAGAAAAAGAAGTCAACGATTATTTTTATAGCTGCGATGCTTCAGTTTCTCTCTTGGATGAGGTCTGCGGCTGTTATCCACTGATGTTGCTTAACTCTGTATATATCTTGTATGTACTTCGTTATTTATATGTTGTGTCTTCCATTGGAATAGGCATTCCTTGAGGTCAGTAACTGTTTTTGTCTTTCATTTCATACCTGGCACTTAGCACAGCGCCTGGCACATAGTGCTAAATAAAAACTGGTCCCCTGACTGATTTAAGATAATGCTCTTATCACCACACTTTTAAATTCCACTAAATCTCATACAGTTTCCAAACAGTTACTACTCTTCACACTTCTTTTATAAAAATGTGCATGAAAAGAAAGGAGATACTATAAAAGATTTCATAACTCTCTAAAGGAGATTCAGTCATCTAACAGAATGTAAGTTTCTTAATTGTTTAATTTTTGTCCTTGTATCACCAGTGCCTAAAAATAGTATGTACTTAATAAATGCTTGTTAAATGAATGGAATTTATAAAGTCTTAGAGGAGGGGTGGGGAACCTGCAGCCTCCAGTGGGCCTCAGGGTTGCAGGTTCCCCACCCCTGTCTTAGACAATTGCCTGGGGGTAAAAAGAGGTTAAATGTTTTGTCCAGGGTCATACAACTAAGTGTAGTCAGCACTCTATGCTAACCTGACTCCAAAGCCCATTCTTTATCCACTTAGCCATACTGCCTAGCTTTGCCAAAAATAAATAAAATAAAACCACAAGCATGTGCATGTTTATAATATTTATTATTTATAAAATGTTTCTCAAAAAAATGGTGAGGTATCTTAATATGCACATTTAACAAATGGGGAAAACAAGGTTCAGAACAGTAAAAGACATGTCCTTATTGACACACCCAGTAAATGGTAGAGCAAGCAGCCTCCAATTTAGGCTTGTTGACTTAAGTCTAAGGTTGTGTTTTCCTCTAAATCAGGTGGCTCTGGCTTTCTTGATGTGTTGCTATAGGCATATAGAGAATTTGGCATTGTCATTTCAGAACAGACTATTCAGTTGGTGGATTATCCAGGTTCACTACCACTTGCCTCAATTCCATTTCACTGCTCATTAGCACTTCCTCCCATATGTGTACACACCCAAAGAAAATAAAAGAGAACATTCGAACCAGTTTTATTCCCTTTCATCATCTCTGTTTAAAGGTCAACTGTGGAGAAGACAGAAACTGTTAACTCAAATGAAATTTAGGAATTATTTACATCTTCATTTTGGTATACAATTACTAGAAATCTATCTTTACAGAAATTCCTTTAAAAAACACTAATGTGATGCAAGCTTTTGGAAGTAAACAGTCTTTAATTCATACCATTATGCTTCATACTCACTGAGCTGAGATGTCCTAATTAGTGGCCCTTTAATTTTCTGGATTCTTTTGATGTTCTCACATTAATTTAACCAACTCTCAATTATCTGTGTTAATTGGGTGAAGCAGGGGTTCAGATAAACTAAAACTACTGGATAATCCTCAAACCCTTTATATTTGGCTTTGAAGTGCATTATATGACTTGTCTGGCAGAAGATTTACCCTCCTAATTCTGTTTGGCTTAGCCTAATATTAAGATGTGTTTGCATTCCCTAAACACAAAGTGGCTGTTGACAGAGGAAGGGCAGTTTAGAAAGTCTATGGGATGGTGGGGAAAGTCAATTCTGGGACCAACAGTATGTTGCAGAAAATCCACAGAACGAACAATTTATGTGTAGAGAATCAAGGTTGCCAGCGGTTAAATTCTTCCTGAAAAAAAAAATGTTTCTGAACAGTAATCCTTCTAATGCATTGCATTTGTATATATGTAATCTATAAACCTGACCCAGATGCCAAGGCAAGCCTCATGTTCAGACCCTGTTCCTTATAAAATCAGAGGGCCCTCTACCCTCTACCCAATAGGAAAATAAATAAATATTTTCTCTTTCTCTCTATTTCTGTTTCCCCTCTACTTCCCCACCAGGGCCCAATATAACATTCTGTATCCAAAGGTCTCATAGTATAAGTTGATGGCTCTTGCTCTCCATACAATCTTACTTGACTTCCTATGACATACTTATGGGAGCTGCTATTGATGCAGCTTGTCAACCCTCTATCCTTTTATTGGACAGAATTCATAACTTACACAGGGGTGTCCCCAAAGTCTTACTGAAGTTTCAAACTATTGAAGTTTAAAATCATTAAGCTATTGACACTTAAAACTGCCATAAGACTTTTGGGACACCCTGTGTGGCACTTTACAATTTGTAAAGCATTTTATAAATATTATCCTATTCATCTCTCACAATCACCTGCAAAACAGATAACACAAATATTATCCCCATTTTGCAGCTGAGAAAATTGAGGTCCAAAGAAGTTATGTGGCATACTGGTGGCTACACAGCTAGGATCAGATTTTGGAATCAAACTCAGGTGTTTTTAATTCCGTGTCTAGCACTCTATGTATCATGTGGCTACCGAATACCAAAGCTAATGTTGTGTTCAGGCATTTTTTAAAGTCGTGTCTAACTCTCCACGATTCCATTTGGGGTTTTCTTGGCGAAGATACTGGGGCGGTTTGCAATTTGCTTCTCCAGCCCGTTTTACAGATGAAGAAATTGAGGAAAATAGGATTGAGTGACTTGCCCAGGGTCACACAGCTACTAAGTGTCTGAGGCTGCATTCAAACTCAGTTCTTCTGGACTCCAGGCCCCAATGCTCTTATCTACTAGCTGTCCTCAACAGCATCAGTACAACACAAATGACTTCTGTGATAAAATATCAATCAAGTTAGTGAAAAACCAGCCATTGGGTAGTCCTGGCTATGTTGGCTGAAAAAGCTCATTACTTGGTGCTCAGCAGTCTGGTGATATTTGAGCTTCTCCAAACTTAGCGAGGCTGGTCTTCTGATGACAGTCATACCTACAGTCCATTCCACTGCTAGGACTAAACTCAAAGCCTTTCTTTTGTGATTGGACCTGCTAGAGTTTATGTTGCGTTGGCTTAGCCTTGAGAATCCGGGGTCACTTTCATTCTGCAATAAGGTACTGGAGAAGGGTTTGAGTAGAGGTCTTGTCCTATTAAAAGAAAAAAAAGGAACATACATAAATCTTACCTTATGATGCCATAAATTACCTTCCTTAAGGGTTGGCTGAAAAGACAAAGAAGGCCGATCAGGTAATTTTCACCCATATAAATATGTATGATATCTGAATGGCTATCTGATTCCCAATAGTTAAATAGTGGGTGTGCTTTAGAAAAGTCTGCTAGGCTAAAAAAATGTTTTGAGTAATTTTAAACTGGAATTGTACCTACATTTTCATGATTTGCGGATTTCCTTTAAATATTAGATTGTGAATGATAAATTTTGAAAATGTGCTTTTCAGACATTTGGTGACAACTTTATTTTTAAAAACGTTTGTATGGAAAATATGATTACATGTATTAAGCAAAATTTTTAAAAAGTAATGATCCAAAGACTTGTGCTAGATGAACTTTGTCCCAGGTGTGATAAGGGAACATGTTGGAGATGTTCACATATTTATTTTTATTTTTGAAAATGAAACTTGTGTCAAATGGTGACAGATTTATGCATTTCTATTCCTTTTCTAAGCACATTTATTCCATTTTTGTAAACTTTTTATTTTCAAGTGAGCTGTTTAGAAAACAGGTAACAGAAAAAAAAATTCTATGTGTTTACCAGATCTGAGTTAATATTTTCTCATTTTTCAATAGAAAAAAAAATTTTCCTTATAAATGCGATTCAATTTTTTTTTAATTGGGGTAAAATAGTATGGTAGTTTTAACTTAAAAATCTGCTTCTGTACTCACATTTACAATGTTTTCCTAATATCACCTGGCCCTGGTAAATTTGCTAACAATTTCCTAAGCTACTACTCCTTAGAATCATCATGTTTCTAGTACTCTCTGTAAAGAAAAGAATAGACACATTTTTATGAATTTTAACATATGAAACATTCAAGTCATTTTAGACCATTCAGAATAAATGCCCTGTTTTTTCTTGTTGGTTTGCTTTTTTTTTTAGTAGACATAAAAACATCAGTTTGGTGTTAAAGTCTTATGAATGGATGGCCCTTCTAACAAGGATATGTTTGCTCCTGGCCTTTTGTATCATGGCATTTGAAAGCATTAACAGGGAAAGAAAATACTTGTTTTTCATTTTAGTTTTTCCCTCTCAGTATTTATTTTTATTGTTTGACATCTTTTTATCACTAACAGATGTGCTCAGCTTTAAACTATCCCACACATTATTTGGTGCATGCTTTCAGTTTACAGAAGAATAATAACAGCAGAATAATAAAACAACAGTAGTGGAAAGGCCCATCTGGAATCAGATCTACAGGGAGAGATGCATTATGAAAATCCTTAGTTTGGGGAGGGGGTTTCTTTCTTAATAAGCATTCCAGTATGTAACCCCACAGCAATCTGTGTGTGAGCTTTGCATGAACAATCGTTTACAGACATGGAACAGAACTAACACATGGAACTATCTAAATCTAACAGATGGAATATCTTGAAGGAGAATGCCAACTTGAGAGACAACATTTAGGGGCCAGGTTGGGGGTCCTTCCGTACATACTGACCCTTTATGCAGGTAGAGCTGTTAATTAGCTCCCTTACCCGGCATTTGCTGCTGGAAGAGTTTCAGTTACAGTATTGTGGTGAATCATTTCCTTCTACAGCCCCTGGTGATCAATCATATGAGGGCCTCGGCTATATTTTAACACCAGTTTTAAGGGGAAAAAGTTCCTCATGCTTGAAACACGTAAAAAAGGATTCAGATTTTAATGCAACGAATAGCATGCGCAGGGAATTAAATGTCTGCCCTTCCTTATTAGTAAACATTTGACAGAATTATCACAACAGTATAGACTATAATACACAAATAAAGAAATCTGTTACTGAAGAACATGAAAATACATAAGAAACATACTTCTGAAAATCTACATAAACACAGAAGTGTAGTCCTTGGTAGTAATTATGATAAGTAGTTTAAAAATCAGAAATACTGTCAAATAAATAAGAAGGTTTCTCTTCCCAGTTTAATTTATAACAATGACATCCCTTCCTGAAGGCAAAATCAGGGCGAGTGGGGGTTGGGTCTATTTGCATTTGCTGAGACTCACAGGATTTCACACATGGACTGAGTGAGTAAAGATTATGTGGAAATACTGGCACTTGTATATTATTGCTTGTGCTATAATGTTTTCTGATTGCCAAATCAATATCACATTGGCTCTCAAAAAACACAACAGGTCTGTTTTTAATAGCTTGCTAAACTGAAGAAATTACAGCAGTGACTTAGAGAATGGTCACCTTTGATCCACTGATCTACTTAGAGGAGTGTGTAAGAATGAGTTTGTAGGCTAGGAGATCATTAACAAATTAAGAGAAAAAGGAAGGGAAAACTGAGTTACAGAAATACAGGAAGTCTGAGGCTTGTTTCAGTTGTTGAAACATTTGATATTGTTTTTTTTAAAAGTCTCAGTTGTCTGGGGATTCCTCTCCCCCTCCCCCAATGGGATAATATAATGCTTGAAATTAAAACACAGACAATAGCAACCCCATAATGAATCAATATTAAAGTAAAATTTTACAATACAGCATTTAATTTTGCATTAAGTACTTTCTTAAACATGTTGTTATAGTCTTTTTTTTGTTTTTCGATTTATGCATTTAACTGAAATTATATTTATTTCACTATTTTGTTTGTCACAGTACTCACTCTTAGCTGCTAGGCCTTTCAAAGTTTTGTTTGTTTTTGATTCAGCAACTTCTGTTAGAAACTGTGATTATTTAGAAGTAATTGCAATTTTTCTTTTTTCATTTTTATGGTGCTTTTTCCTAACAAACACATTAAGCCCAATTTTCCATTTTTGCTAAAACATGCAGAAAAAATCACACAGCTAATTTTGCTTATACTGTACTTCCTGTAGGTCCCTTAGCTTTTTCCCATTCATAGTCCCTAGACACAAACGATAGAATACTAGGATTTAGGTAACTGCTACATAACTGAACCACAAAAAAAAGAGTAACTCCTGCTCTTCTACCCCCTCCCCCAAGCACACGTGCACGAGCGCGCGCACACACACACACGTAGGAAGTTTAATGGGACTATATTTGTCTCTAGTCTCATGATCTCAATCTCTAGGTATTACAGATTCACAGACTGTTAGAAGGAAACTTAGAGATCATTTATTCTAAGCCCTTCATTTTACAGTTGAAGAAAAGGGGGCTGATAAGTCATTTGTCCAAGAATTAGTAGCAGAGATAGAGCTAGAGCCTGGGTCTTCTAATATCCAGTGCTCTGCAAACATGGCTCTGTTTGTTGGTTTTCATTGGTCCTTCTTGATCCTTTTCCAGGATGATCCTCTTTTTTTAAGGGGTAAACACTTTTTTCTCTTTATTTAAAACAACAATAACAACAAACCTAGTTGCCTATGTCTCCTTATTTTCTTATGGGTCGATATGGTTTTGTTTTCCTGTACAAATGAAAATCCACTGCTATGATTTTTAGCGTGTAAATTCCAATGTAGCATGCAAAGACTGGGAACTGAAAAGTTTCTGTAACAGTGACCTTGCCCCTTTGGCTATATGCCCCTACATAAATTCCTGCCCAGGGCAGAATAGTCTGTGTGACTCAGGTACTTTTGATGAAGATGCACAAAGGAAGGAATAACAGAAGTTCAAAGTATACTAGTACACATAAAAATCCATCCATAGCTGGACCTGAAAGTAGTTTGTCCATTTCAGGTGTCTGGATTGATAAATATTTTTTAAAATTCAACTAATAAGGTTTTTGTTTTTGTTTTCGTTTTTTTTTTTTTTGGCAGGGCAATTGGGGTTAGTACATGTGTCAAGGGTCTGAGGCCAGATTATGAACTCAGGCACTCCTGACTCCGGGGCCGGTGTTCTACTCACTGAACCACCTAGTTGCCCCAACTCACAGGTTTTATGGATATTTTTCCAAGGAAAAATCCCACTTAAAAGGCCTAACAAACTTTAGACATAGTAGGTGCTTAATAAGATTATAGATTTGGATCTGGAAGGGATCTTAGAGATTATCTAATCTACTTTCTTCTCTTTCCTCTCTGGTGAGGAAATTGAAGCCCAAATAGATTAAATGTCTTGCTTAAAATCACTTAACTAGTAAGTAATACAGCAAGGGTTTTTATCTTGGTCTTCCGACACCAAATCTAATGTTCCTTCCACTACACGAGTGTTTGTTGAATTTAATTGAAATTAATATATTCATTGCCACTTATCTGTAATAAAACAATTATTAAATTTAGGATATTTTAATTTTTTCCATGAAAAAAGGGAAAATTTGATTGTCTTTCTTTTCATAATTAATAGCTAAGCTATAACCTTAAAGAGAATGAAGAACAAACTTTTTAGCTATCCAAAGACCTTCACAATGTGTTTGATTCAAAATTAGCTGACCCCCCCAAAATAGTCATTAATGACTTGATTTTGGCTTGGAAGGAGGTCTCTGGTATAATGCTCTAGGGATCTGTCTGTTTAATTTCATTTGGAGAGTGGATCTCCTTATCTTACTTACTCTAAAAGTGTAATAGCCACTCACTGTTTGGGAACTTTGAACTGCTCTCACCTAGGCCACTTTGCCCTCAGGCAGCCCAGTGGCTCACTGCTCTAGGAGGGTGACCATGTTACTACCAGATTTAATACAGATACCTGATTGCCTTAAGTTACTGCCCCTCAGAACTCCCAAGCTCCAGGGATGCAGCAGCCTCAGCCTCTCTGATAACTGGGATTATAAGTGTGTCTACTTCTATTTTTTTTTCTAGCAATGACTTGAATGACAGTAAAGAAGGCATACTTTTCAAATCTTCAAACGACAGATGAAAGTTATAAGGAATAGTTAACATGTTGAATCCAAAAGGCCTTAAAAGCTTTAGAACAATTAGCCCAACTGAATAACATGAAATTTAGTAGGAATAGATGTAAAGTTCTACTTTAGTTCAAAAAGTCAACTTCACAATTCTAAGATGGGGGAAGCTCAGCTAGATAAGTTCATTTGAAAAATATCTGGGGGCATTACTAGACTGTAAGCCCAATATGCACTTAATATTTTCAAACTGCAGAAAACTGAATTTCTTAATCATCATTTTATTTTTGTCCATTTCTTCCTAATACCACTTCCATTTAATCTCATATTATATCTCTAGAGACCTTTGTGAGTTAGCACTGAGATTTTATAGACAATTTGTATTATATAATTATCACTTCATTTGGAAAGATATCAATTTATAAGTCTACTACTTTCCTCTAGAAAAATAAATTAAATTTAAACAGGCTACTTGTTTTTCTTTGAGAAAAATGGTAACTAGAAACAATCATATTTATTATCTCATTGTGAACCATCAGGTTGAAATAGATTTATTGAATAAGTTACTCTGCTGATAGTCAGAAGTAGATTAAATCATAAAATTAAAAAAAAAACTATAGTGGCCCCTTTTTTGTGTGTGTGAGAGGATTCTTTAGGCACCTTAGCAGAAAGATATTCTGAAGATATCTTCAGATCAAAGTGAACTTTGATCATTAATTCAAGTCTGCCATTGATTTATGGGAGATGATAAACCGTATTATCTTATCTTTTTCTTTTTCTTTTCTTTTTCTTTTTTTAAGCTGTGATATACATGCATAAAAATCTTTTCCTAACTAAATTTTAGGGTTTTTTATGCATAATTGGACTAATCATTTCATAAACTTTAAAACCTATTCGAGATTAATATATTGCCCAAATTTCAAAAGACTACATCCAGTATAGTCTTTAGATTAAAGAGTTTTCAAATTACACAAGAAGAGGAAAATTTCTTTTGAAGACACTTAACCTAGTGTGTTATCCGTGGGAAAGGTTGTGTTATCATGTATTAAAACACACCAGACGCCATTTTTCATCAGACTAAAAGGAATTTGCATAGGTCATTCTTATTAATGCTAATTGGATTTATGACTATAAATACATCATGTTGGATAAGAAAACAAAAGACTATCGAAGTCTCTCTCATGTAATAATATAATTTGGCTCTTTTAATATATGGTTTACATTAAACAATCCATACAATTAGAACTTGAAGGACCTACTGTACACATAATGGAAAGTATAATTAAATTATATTTGTCATAAGCATTTCCATGTGCCACTTAATGTTGAACAACTGAGTAACGAAGGCTAGTTTTAATAAGTCACATAAGCTGCCTTTTTACATCAATCGTGTTCCAAGAGATATATTTTCTCCCTATTGTTAAAACTTTTATTACAATATTCCATGTTGAAAATTTCATTGTTCATTCCAATACTGGATGTCTTATTAATTATTGTTCTTAAAAACAAAATAATAACTTTCACTTACATAGTGCTTAAAATTTTATAAAGCACTATTTGGTAGGAACAAAAAGCATTTATCAGAACCAATTAGAGCTGTAATGCCTCAGTTTCCTTATCTGTTAAATTAAGGGGTTAAATTGCTAGGTGGCCAAGTGGATAGAATGCTAGGCCTAAAATCAGGAAGACTCATCTTCTTGAGTTCAAATCTGGCCTCAAACACTTACTAACTGTATGACCCTGGGTCGGTCCTTGAACTCTGACTCAATTTCCTCATGTGTAAAATGAGCTAGAGAAGGAAATGGGAAACCACTCCATTATCTTTGCCAAGAAAACCCCAAATGGGGTCACGAAGAGTCAGACAAGACTGAAAAATGACTGAACAACAAAAAAGCCCTGTTAGTCTCTGGGGGCCCCTCAAGGTACCAAGCTACTAATAATAATAGCTAACATTGAGATAGAACATTAAGGTTTGCAAAGCACTTCATATATATTACCTTATATGATGCTGACAACAGCTCTACAAGGTAGTTATAATTATTTTCCTCAAGGGGAAACTGAGACTTAGAGAAGTTAAATAATTTGTCCATGGTCACACAGTTTAGTATGTATCTGAGGCATATTTGATCTCAGGTCCACAGTTCTATCTAGGACACCCAGTTGCCTCTCAGTTACACAATCCACAAGTATTTAGCAAGCACCCATTATGTACCAGACTTTGTGAGTACACAGACAAAAAAATAACAAAACAAAACTGTTTCTGCCCTAAGGGATCTTAGATTATCTGGAAAAATCAGTGGGTATACATGTATACACATGTTCCCAAATATAAATATATAAAATAAACTCATAAATAAAAATAATGGGGACAGCAATGTACTGGGAGAATCTTGAAAGACCTCATGTAGAAGGCTGAGCTGAATCTTAGAGGGAATTAGAATTCTAAGAGGTAGAGGTGAGAGAGGAAGGCATTCTAAACATGGAGGAAAGCCTGTATCAAGGCACTGAGACAGGAAATGGAAGGTTGTATGAGAGGAACAGCAAGAACATCATTTGGGCTGCAAAAGTAGATTAGAGGCAGTTTATTTAAAGGGCCTTAAATGCCAAAGAGAGGCATTTGTATTTGACCCTTTAGGTAATAGGGAGTCATTAAATTTATTGAATACAGCAGTAGTGAAGTGATATGGTCAGGCAGACTTGTGCTCTAGGAAAGTCATTTTGGCAGCTATATGGAGAGTGGATTGGACAGGAGAGCTGTTCGAGTCTGGGAGATCAATTGTAATAGTCCAGGTTGTAGGTGATAAGAATCTGAACAAAGGTGATTACATATGAGCAAGGGGAAGGGGATAGATATAAGGACTCGGTGGAAATGAGAATTAACAACTTTGGGATGTAGTGTGGAGGAGAGTAAACACAGTAATTGAGAATGGTTGTGAGTCCTAGAAGGATAGTGGGACCCTCTAGAGAAATAGTGAAGTTCTGAATAAGGGTGAGTTTGTGGTCTAGGATCCTTAACTAGGGCAGGGCAATCAGAGCTTTGCCTTAAGGTATCAAAATTTAGATGACCTGAACTAGCAAGAATAATTAGTTAAAAGAGGAAGTTATCAGGTGGTGTGCTGGTGAGCCACTCCCTTATCTTGACTAGCCCCGCCCTACTCTGAACCCTGGTGAACTCCCCAGTGGCAGCCTCATCTTTGCACAAATTGGATCCTGTGTCATGATGTCCAAGGTCTCTTCCCAAAGTACCCTACTATCCTCACAATGCTTTTGTCATAAAAAATAAATTTGAGGGAGACTTTAATGTTGCCTGTGTCAAATATATTTTGTCCTCTTATTCTGGCTCCTAAATGTTGGGGTGAAACACACCAAAATGGGAAAGCTTGGAGAGGCTGAGATTTGTGGTTGTAAAGTGAGTTTCCATACCAATGAAAATGCTTTGATGGATTTATCAAAACAACCAGAACTCAAATAACTGAATCTCTCAATAAGAATCTGTTTTCTTCACCCATTCAGAGAAAGAAGGGGAAGAGCATTAAAAAATAAACAAAAATCCCACTGTACTATTAGATATTCATTTAAAAAAAGAGAAACTTCCTGCATATATCAGTATAGTTTTCAATTATCTATACTGTCTACTTCAATTCATTCAAGAATTTGTATTCAGAAAGATAGCACTATAAAATCATGCCTCACCAAAAAAAAAAAAAAAGGAAATTACTCTATTACATTTCAGAAAGATCTGCAACAAGGGTTCAGACTAAAAGTTTTCTCATTGTCCAGCAATTAATATCACAATCCTTAAGTGAACATTTCAGTTAAATGTGTTTTTACTAATGTATTAAAAACTCTAAATGCTCAAGATATTAAATGGAAATTGCTTAAAAATATTTTATACTTAATGTTAATTTAATTTAATCCTTAATGTTAATTTAATCCTTCATAGTTAAAGTGACAGCACCTTTTGAAAAAATGAAGAGAAATCAGATTTACTAGCTGATCTAAAGATAGTTCCCTTACACTTTTTCATGCTGAAAATTAGCACATAGATTTACAGGAGATGTAAAGGGGTAAAAATAAGCTTTTAGCACATAGTGCTAAAGTCATAGTCTATAGTCATAGCTTTTTCTTGATGATGTTACTATGCTATACTAAAGGCTAAGCTTTTCCTGAGCCTCAAAGACAAAATCAGTTTAGAGTTCTCACTAAAGGCTGGTGATTAGTCAATAATAACAACAATCCATGTTTATATAGTGCTTTAAATTTTACAAAGAGCTTCACATACTTTATCTCATTTAATCCTTACAACAGCTGTGAGAGTAAGGTACTATAAGGTATTATCACCCCCATTTTACAGATGGGAAAACTAGTTCAGAAAGATAAAGTTATTAGCTCAGTGTCCTAAATGTTACAGGACATTTACAGGAGCAGGATTCAAACACAGGTGCTCTCCGGCTGCCATATCCAATTAATGCTCCTCCCATTGTACCTGCCTCAGTCGACACATTTATAAGTTGTTGTCTCATGTCAATGGAATGCATAATAAAGCATTATAAAAGATGTAAGATTCCCTGTCTTCAGACTGTGACACCAACAAAGACAAGAAGTTCAGAATAATGAGTGAGGATAGTGTTCTGAAAAGGGGAGCTTAAATACTGTAGAGCTAGAGCACGATGCAGGATATAGTGTTGAGTTTAGAACCAGACAGACCTGGGTTCAGATTCCACCAGTAATAATAAATGTTAGTTGTTTGAATCTGGACTGGTTACTTAAGCTCTTTGTACCTCAACCATTCCTTGGGTTTTATTTACTACTAACTCATAGAGTGAGGAATTTCCCCAAGTTAATGACATCACATATTCTATTAACTCTAAAAGGCAGGGAAGAAACCAGGATCAGAAAAAGAAATCCACCTTGCAATCCTGTACCATACATGGTAAAGGGAGACAGAATTATTAAAATCAAAATCTCATCTCCTAAAGATGAACTTTTAAAAAAGATTGTGAAAATGGAATAATTCACATAAAATATTGCTTCTTTGTATGTTCTGTAAAAAGACCATTAAAGGGAAAAGACAAAGGTGATTAATAGTGACCCATAACACTCGGCTAAGACAGGACAAGGGGGATTTTGGTCAAGGTAATTTCTCATGGACACCAGCCACTCTCTCATCCCACCTCCATCCCTATCCCATCCCCCTTTTGTGGAATTTAGGATGGTGATTTAATCACTGTGGGGAACTCCCACAGTGGAAACTCCCTGACCTATAAGCTACTCAGCAATAACTTGTAATCTTAGAGAAATGCCTGAGGGTAGGGGGTTAAATGACTTGCAAATGGTCTTTGTGTGACTAGACAGGTCTTGAACACAAGACTTTCTGTCTCCAAGGCCAGCCCTCTAACTATTAAGCCACGGTTAAAAAATATGATGTGAGAAACACTTTAGGATCATCATTTTTAAATCAAACATTTCATGAAATGTATTTATAATGTTAGATGAATACATAGGTTATGGGCATTTATCAATTACAGTCATTTCACCAAGCAGTGAGGTACTTCTCTGGTTAATCATGGCTACCACATGGTGCAAGTTATATTCTGAATATTTAAGATCTAGCCTTTGAACAATTCCCTGTATAAGGTCTAGGAAATTTACACCTGGGACCTAAATGCTATCAATTCAGCTCATCAACCATTTATCAAGCCCCTGGTATGTGCCAAGCCCTATACACAGACAAAAAAAAGGGGAGGGGGGAGCACAGCCTTAGCCCAAGGAACTATATCTATTCTACTGGTTAGCTTAGTAACACGAAGCTTGAGAAAATTCATATGAAAAAAGAAGAGACAACTGCTATATTAATAACTATATCATTTCTCTCTCATATAAGTAAATGTTTCAGTTATGTCCAAAAAAAGGTGCAGGATTTCTAATGTAAGGCGTGGAACTACACCCTGAATATATCTTTTGATTTTCACTAGTGAGAAACACAACATAAATTCAATGAGAAGGCATAAATCACAAAATCATGGGCTTCCAAAAGAGTATACCTAATGTAGCATAGGTCTTTATGAGTCAAATTTCTGAAGTCTATTGATTTGGCTCCAAACATCATTCCATCATCTGTAGTGTTTAATATGATCTCATATACACTACTAGAATAGATGTTTGGGTAGAAGCTGGGCCCACTTATAGACATTCAAAAAGCTTTGAGAATCTAGCCAGTAATGATGTCCACGTATTTAGAAAAAGAGGAAGGGAAAACACATTAAAGCAAGAAGTGCTATAGAAATGTGAGTTTTTTATTATTACCCCCACCACCATCACCTTTCCTAGCCAGCCATGTACAACAGAAAAAAAAAATGAATCCATTCCCAGGTTTTGACACAACCACACAGGTTTATTTATTGCTAGCCAAAACATTTGTTTACTCTCCTGTGGACAAAGCCTTAGTCTTTATGCCAGATTGTTTCTGACAAATGGAATGAGGAGTCACTATTTTTGGGCCAAACATAGAATGGTTTATTTGTACCACACTATAGTCAAGCTCTGTGGCACTTTGGCCATAAATATGCAATGCCTACTTTGGAAGACAGGCCTATCTATAGGGCCACACCCACTGCTGTTCCACAAGAAACCTGGAAAAAATCCAGCTCCCTGGCCAAATAGTTGCTGCACCAGAACTGGTTAATCGCAGGTTCCATAGAGGAAGAGGCAAAAGCTCACTTGTGTGCAGGTGTGAATGTAATTTGGTGCCTTCAGCAACTGTGAGTACAAAATAAGAGGCTAACTCCTTACACATTTTGGCAAGCAGCTCTTCTTGTTGGCCTTTGTCTCATAGCTGACTGTGCCCACATACTCCAGAGCTGGAAGCTAACTTTTCTGACAGCTTTCTGGATTTAGGCAGCTCCTGCTTGGCTTTCTGCATTTGCTTTTGGCACAGGTAAAGAAGGAGGAGAGAGAAAAAGGGCACAAGCAAATTTCAAAATCTTAGGCCATTTCATGAATGACTCAGAGTTTCCTTTTGGAAGCACGAAATATACTGTTATCAGAAGTCATTTTTAAATGGTGTATGTAATATTCAGCAGTGTTTTAATATTGCCATAATGCAACCTTCTACACACTTTATTTTTATAGCCTAAAAGGAATTTCATTCAGTAGACAATGTGTACTCGTTGAAAAATAAAGTGTGATAAATAAACTCCAACACAAGGAACAGGAAGTCTGGAGGAGGAAGTATAAGGGTTTTGTTTTGTTTTAACTTTAAGTATTTATATTGTTACCAGCCTCTATTCAGCAAAAAGTACAGTGTCCCCCTCCCCCGCCCCTCCCCAATATACATCCTATGTAACACAATACAGGAGCAGTATAGGTTGAGACCTCCCTCTCACTCAGCTGCAACGATTGAGAATCTAACACTCGAAATGTCCTGAGAGTATGAAACACCTAACTAAGCACTTAAAAATGAACACCTCTAATCCAAGTTTGGGGTGGGTGGGGGTGGGTGGGAGAGATACCGGGAAGTATATATTTCGATTCAAGAACGTTGAAAGTTATTTTGGTAATTTTTTTAATTACAGAAAGATAATCCTGACATTTCTTAATGTAGAAAAATATCCATTCTCTATGCATTAGGCCTATGGTATCCAGTCTCTGAGTTGTAAACACGAGAAGATGTCTCAGTTGACTCATTACTGGAGTAAATGTTGTTTCTCATGGTAAAGGCATGCAAATAGAGTTTAATTGGTGAAGGAAGACACATTAAATCAGTAAATAAAGTTAAGAATGTTGCTGTGGGTATTTCATACTTATATTTTCAGGCTGGTTTATCTTAAAGAAGGAAAACCCTAAATTTTACCTCACATTCAAAAAATATAACTCTCATAATAAAGCACAACTGTTCAGCAAAGTTAACAAGTAAAAGTGCTTACTGTAGCAAAATGTGAAACACATTGAAAACAGTTTGTAGAATGTAGAGAGAAAACATGTGACTAGCCTCAGGTCAATTTTACCAAGAAAATTACACAATCAAACTTGTTGTCACTCATGTCTGTTGTGTTAGGGCAGTGCTGAGCCTGTTACTACTCCTGTTACAGAAGTCTGCCTTACCTTAATAGCAGAGGACTGTTACAGATGTTAGAGAAAGACATCCATGTTTCCATATCACCCAGAGCCAAATATATAGAGAGAACTTTAACATAGCAATGAAAGACCAAAAGAGGAAAAAGCTAAATGGCTAACATGTGTAACCAACACTAAACCTTGGAAGAACTTTTAATTCTATAAATTAAAATACCCAAATTGCTCATTATCTTTGTAGAAAGAAAACAGAATTATCCAGATTTGTTAGCTGTTTAAGGTACATACTCTTTATAATAGCACTTTGGAAAAACATTTACTATACTATAATTGTTTATCCAATGTAAGGCACAATATGAGCAAACAAGTGACAAAGATGAGAAAAATACATGCTTGCTCATGACCAGGATGGATTTAAATAAATAGTTTAAGGAATATCAAAATTAATCATGTGTGTGAGTTGTACTATGAGGAAGTCATAGAGTATATCATTAGTAAAGTTTCATTCCTCTGAAACATGTGACTTTCAGGTCGGTGTCACTGTATAAATCCCAGTGTCAATCTGGGCCTACCTACTATGTGCCAAGTACTGTGCTACTGTTAGGCCAAGGTATTTTGTACACATTAATCTAGCTAGGTCTGCTCTACTTTTCTTGGCTCTAGGTCAGTTCCTTTTTGATTCTACATATTTAAAACAAAAGCAGACAAACATACAAACAAAAAGAAGAGATATTTATATTTAACAATTGCTTTTTGATTGCTGCAGAGATATTCTGGCGAATAAACTCAGAGCCAAGATGGAGTAGTTGCAATGAAGTGTTCTTTTTGAATTACTGCACTGAAAAAGGCTGATTTCTCTGAAGGAAGTGAGAAAGGAGTGGGATAATTAGAGGGCTATCCCTGTGTTTAATAGAGAGCATGTTTAACAATCTTGGTCCAAAAGACCAGTAATGTAATTACATTTGTGACAGTGGCTTCATCTTTCTTTTAAATCAGGTGACTTTTAAAAGGAGTTTAGCAATTCTACCAAAGCTAAAAAATTCAGGGTTTTTTTGTGTGAAAGTCACACTATTTGTGTATGGTAGTGTTCTGCCTTGATTATGTGCTGCCAACTGCTGAGAGAAAAGGCAGCTACAGTAATTGTGCTGAGAGTCTCTACACTTATGGGTTCCAGTTCAATCAGTAGTAGTGATTAAAGTTATTACATTTTTATTTACACTCCAGTTTTCAGAGATATTCTCCAAATATGTTTCTGAGACCTCAGTTGAAGCTTTTCAGTGATTCAGTGTTATTTTGTATACTTCTTTCAGAATTATAATTCCATTAGAATTATAGATCAAAAGAGCTGAAAAGGGAGTTTAAAAATACTGAGTTCAGCCTGTCATTTAAGAGAAGGGAAACTGGGGCCTGGAGAGATGAGGTCACTGAAGACAATTTGGGAATTTTGCTTAATTATTATAATGTATGCTAAATATTACATCATCTCCTGTAGTGATTTTAATGATAAGGTAACAATTTAAAGTCATTGGAATAGAAACATAGTGAGAATATGAATTTTCATACAAGAACCCTTGGCATTATTTTGTGCTTGAAGGGTTTTCACTTAACTGTAGTGGTCTATACCACATTCTATCTTCCATAGCATCTCTGTAGATATAGTTCCAACACTTCTTCCCACACTGCTGGAAGATGCTACTCTAGGCATAACATGGTGCTGTGCACCCTGTAGGAGCTTTATAAATATTCATTGAATTGAATTAATCGAATGCTAATCTATTCTGTCTCACCAAACTTCATGCATGCAGTGGATCTGCTTTTGTTTAAGGTTTGGTCTTGATGTCTGTGATAAACTTGAAAATGAGTTATAGATAATGCTCACCCTTCAATCTGCTTTTAAGCTCCCTTCCAGCAAGATCTATGATAAAGTGATTGATATCCCATCTGAATTTGAAAGTGATGTTTTTAAACTTTGGTGCGAAGAACAAAAATAAGTTTGAAAAGTCATTTTAATTGACTTTGAATCGTTCAATGATTTGAACTCATGTATTCTTTAAAATATACATATATATTGAAAATATTTTGTTTTGATATAATAGGTACTTCACAACAAATATCTAAGCAATGTAATTTACATCATGATAACCTTTATAATATGTTTAATAGTTTTCAATATTAAGAAGGGAGACGTACTCCCCAGAGGGAAAAAACCCAGTATTAATTTTTAATAGAAAGAAGAGATGTGTCCTTAACTTTGGCAGTGCGCTGCTATCATTGACCATTGTATTTGATCAGTTTTGTTGCCTGTCAATGACTTTATTTACATTGTTGCAGTCTTCTTTTAGCTTTTTCTTTTGGTTCCACTTTCTTCGAATTGTATCATTTCATAGAAATTATTCGTGTTTCTCTGAATTCTTCATATCATCATTCCTTTACAACACAATAGTGTTGAATTATTTTAATATGTTATGGCTCATTCAGCCATTTCCCAGTTATTTGGCACAAGACTTTCTGTCTCCAGGCCAGCCCTCTAACTATTAAGCCACAGTTAAAAAGTATGACTTGAGAAACACTGTAGGATCATCATTTTTAAATCAAACATTTCATGAAATGTATTTATAATGTGAGATGAATACATAGGTTATGGGCATTTATCAATTATAGTCATTTCACAAATTATACTACTTTGAACATTCTTGTATATGTGAGTTTTTTCTTTCTGTCAGTAGGCTCCCTGAAAATCTGTGTGTTTTTGCTTATTTCTACACCAAAGTATCATTATCATTGGTATATTTTACTAGCCTTCATTGGTACTCTATTTCTTAATATCAAAGAACTATAAAATTTATATTAGTATATCAGGCTGTCAAGAAATGTAAATATAATCAATTTAACACAAATAATTTAGAAAAACATTTAGACTACAAAATCTGACTTTCATTGCAGAAAAAAATTAAAACATGTAAGAATCTTGGAGGAAAACCAAATTAAAATTCAATAAGAGATTTAATCTATTTATTTTTAAAGGCATGGATAGTTCTTGTTTTTATGTTGCACTTGTTTCCTGATACACCCTTCTGATTGAATCCTTCCTTTTAATGGGAAAAAACATTTAAGCAAAATCAAGTGATACTGAATAGCTGACAGTATACACAACTTTAAGTACTCTGCAGGCACCCAGTAGGAGACAGGAAGTGTATTTTATCATCAGTTCTGCAGGACTGAGGTGTGTCATTGCAATTAATCTTCATTTGGCTTCTTCTTAGTGTAGTTTTTTTGGTATGTTTGTTTTTTTACCTTATTGATTGTCTTCCTGGCCCTGCTTATTTTTCTCTACACCAGTTCATACAAGGGTTCCCATGTTTCTTTTAATTTCTTGTTTTTGTCATTCTTTATAAAGCAATAGTATTCAATGATTTTCATATACAATTTCAACAATAAATTTAACATTCAAAATAATTTGCTATGTGCAAAAGTATTTCTTAATTGATAGATACAAAGATGAAAAAAAATCTACACAGTCTCTGTTCTCAAGAAGTTTACAATCTAATAGGTATTACACACACACACACACACACACACATAAATAAGTTACATGTAGAATATGATGGGGCAAAAAGAAATGTAAGACAACATGCTCTAAGAAAAGTTGAAGGAGAGATTGTTTTCAGGTAGGCAATCAGGAAAAGCTTTATGAAGGAGGAAGCACATGAACTGGGTTTTGAAGGTAAAGGATTTCAACAGGTGGACATGAAGGAAATTCGTCCCAAGCACAGAGAATAGACTGGGTGCTTTGGTGGTGGTGTGATAGGGAAGAACTGGCCAGTAGTCTAGTTGGCTGAAACTACTTGGAAGAGAGTGAAAATGTAAAGGGAAGGAGTGAAATAAGACCAGAAAGATAGGCTGAAATTAGCTTGTAGGGAGCCGTATGTATCAGCTCAAGTAGTTTATTCTTTATCTTCTAGATAATCAATGTAAACCAAGAAACTGTAGGGTTTTTTTAATTTGAAAAAAATTCAAAATAAATACAATTACTTTTAAATATAGTTTCTACTGAGAACATATGAATAAACTGCTGGTCTCTAAGACTAAGGAATTAAAATATCTAATGATGCACTGATAGACTTAGTAGGTAAAAAGGCATATCAAAAAGGCCGGCATGACCCTTTAGGACACTATGTGGTATCAGACTGCAGGCCAAGCTAAATGTGGAGAGAGAAGTGGGTGTGACTAAGCTCATTTTAAATATTTTATAATTATGTCTCTATATTAATTAAGTCTTCTCACATGTTGGCATAGTAGTGTTTCTAACCGAATATTAAGGAAGTTTGGTGTTTTGTTGTATGTTCAGTTAAAAAAAAAAAGAGTAAACAGAGAAAAAAAAACCCATCAGTACAATATTGGGAAAAGTAAAAAAGGACAAAAGTCACTTTCTAAGTGGAGTGAAAGACAATTTTAGAAACAATTCATTCTTTAGCTTTCTTTTCATACAAAATTCATATGAGATATACAAAAAACAAATTATACAATAGTCACTTATTTTTAAAAATAAGTTTTTATTTTATTTTCTGTTTGTTACATCAACATGGTATCTTATGCTCCTTCCCCTTCCAGAAAGTCATCTAATATGAAAAGTAGAATTTTTTGTTGAGGAGAAAAAATGTTGGCACAACCAACCAATAAATTGAAAAAATATGAAAACATGTACAATTTGTAATACCTGTGGACCTCCTACCTCCATGAACAGATATGTTGGTAATGTGTTTTAATATATTTCCATTTGAGTCATGTTTGATCATTATAATTTTGTTACATTTACTTTTGATTTTTTGGCAAGTCATTTATTAAGTACCCACTAGGGTAGCATGGGGATAGTTGCAGAGATACGAAGTTTAGTTATATCTTTGTCCTCAAAAGATTTAATCTATTAGGGAATTATCAATACTGATAACTATACTCAAATGGATCTGTAATATATGGATAATCCATCAGTTGCATACACACGTTTATATGCATATATACATGTTATATACATGCATATACAGTTGCATAATGTACAATATTACATAAAACTATTATGTGATGAATTAATTAAAGAGTTACAAAATGAGCTCTACCTGAGGTGTGCACTAGAAGGTGTGAAAATGATTACTGACCTGAGAGAATCAAACTATGTTTTAATAATGATATGTTCAGAATTTTTAAATGGGATTCAGCTTCTTTGTACTTTCTTGATAAGAAAACTGTTAAGGATATAAATCTCAAAAAATCATTACTATTAGAAAAGTGGCTTGAAAAAGATTATTACATTTTAATTTCTGGATGAAGCCAGTACTATAGTCACATGGCATGTGTCAACATTATGACCAAAGAAAAGCAGTGTTGTGTAGTGGAAAGGGCCCTGGAATCAAAGATAGGAGAGATTGGAATCTGAACAATGGCTGTGATGCAACTTACCTTACAAACTGTTTAACATCACTGAACCTCGATTTCTTTTTCTTCAAAATAGGGTCAGTCACACTCAATGTGCTTAACTCAGAAGGTTGTTGAATAGAAAGTACTTTACAAGCCTTAAAACACTATAATATGAATTGATCTATGGAAAGAGCATTGGGGTAAGGATGAGATGTAGATTATGGTCTGAGCTCTACCAATTCCTGGCTGAGTTTGGACAAGTTACGTGGGCTTCAATCTCCTTAACGAGTGAAATAGAGAAACAGCTATCCTAAAACACTTTGCAAATGATAAAGTGCTTTATGAATATAAATTACTGTTCTTGTTGTCATCATTTTCATAGTGCTTTCCAGAGAAAGATAAGGAATAAGAAAATTGAAACATGGAGAGATAATATAATGGATTTATATATGATTCAAAAAAGAACTAAAGTTCAGTTCTCTTTGATTTTAGGTAATTTTATTCCTTTAGAGTAAACGTAACACTACTGTCATGTTAAGGAGATGTGCTTTATAATAATAAAAAAAATAATAATCGCATTATCATCCTATATTGTCCTATGATATAGAAGCTTCATGGGCAGAAATGAATACATGAAAATCTCCGAATTTCTCAAGGAAGTAGATATCCCAGTAGTATTGGGCTCTACCTCCATAAAACAGGCCAGGCCGATTATCTTTTAAAAGAATTATCTTATCAAGAAATGAGACGTCTCAATAGGCAGCTCAACAGCACACTGCACTAGTGCCTGCTGATCTCTAGGGAGTCTAAGTCTGAACCTCCATTTATTTAAAGATATAGTGTTCTGCTAAGTGATAAGACTATATAGTTCAAATACACAAGTTTTGTGGAAAAGGTGAGGAAGAACACACACACACACACACACACACACACACACAGATAGACACACTCACAGAACAGAAGAAAGTAGGAGAACAGAAGTCACAAAAATGCTCTGGGGCACTGGAAAGAACAGTGTTTTGAGAGTCAGAAGGCCTAGGTTCAAATACCAGCTCTGGTGCTGCTTACCTGCATGACTTGGATCAAGTCTTTAACCTCTCCCAGACTTAGTTTCTTCATCTGTAAAATGAAGGGGCTTAAACTAGCCAAGATTCTAAGTTCAGAGAACTAATTCTAGTAGACTGGCAGATAAAGACTTAGAAAACCAAGCAGTCCTTTTATAACCCCTAAAGGAAAAGCTATATTTACTAATTTTCAGAATTTTTGCATCTGTTAAATATAATACTTAAATGAAATGTGTTTGCTAATAACATCTGACATTTGACCAAGTAAATTTAAAATTGGGAAAAATTGCCAGTGTGTTCTTAACTATAATTAAATATGGCAACTTTTAAAACAATGCAGTCTACTTCAGAAATTTACCTGGTGTTTTCTCATTGTTTATATGTTAGACTCCACCTAATAATTTTCATTTAAACAATTTACTAGTAATAAGGACAGGTATAGTTTTATGAAACAAGAAAAAAACCAAGACAACTCTATTTTCAGGTTGGTGACCCCTTTAGCTGTTCTGCTTCAATCTGTTATTTCATCTGGTAAAAGATAACGTGAATATGACTGGGCCAACTCTGTAGTCGGAGGAGAAAGGAAAATTCAGGCAGTACAGGAAATGGTGCTTCATGATACTGTAATTAAGTAATGTAGAACCCTTCCTTCTGAGTCAGCATGCTGCTAGAGAGCTCTTTTGTTTCTGTGGTTATTATATAAAGCAAGAGATATCTCCCCCCCACCCCTTCCCCTTTATTCTTTAACATTTAAAATAATTTTTGAACAGATTCCTAGACTTTAAAATGTGTACTTTTATCTGGCCAGATTGACTGAGTAACCGAGGTACTCTGGGAAGACCTGAACAAAGGGTTTGGATCATCTACAAGCTCACATTTCAAGGCCCATAGCCCATCACAAAGAGTGCTGAGGATTCACAGAATTTAAAAGGTTACCTTAATCTTGTTGTAAAGTAATATTCATTTCAAAAATTGTTTAAAAGAGGAATCTTCTGTAACTATAAAAACACCTTCTATAAGATTGCTAAACAACAACAAACTAACTTTAATTATATAGGCAAATGGGTGCACTTGATGAAAATGTGGTAATGAGATAGTTACCAAGCCAGCAGTAAAGCACATTCTTGGTGGGGGATGGGTGCCTGTATTTCCACATTCATGTTTACTGATCATAAAAAAGGTAGGAGGAGACCAATATTCTCTTAGATTCTTTTGTTGCTTTAAAAAAAAAATGGGTTGTGAGCACTTTGTCTTCATTTAGTAGATTTGACCACGCATGAAAATACTGTTAAATAGCCATGAGACTCGCTAAAAAATTGTCTATGCAAGTAGCAAGCACTTCCTGTAAACGTAGTAGGTACTACAGTTATGCTAACAGAGGTTTAAGGCTGAGAAACTTCAGCTGATCCTCAAAAAATTTTCTTGGTTTTTTGGGGAAATGAATGCTGTTATTTGTAGATTTCAAGTAAAAGTGACTCAGAAAATGTTGGGTACTTCTGTACAGAGGATTTTTACTTTCTTTTTTCAATAGAGCAAATACACTGAAACATACATGTGTGTGTTTTTACCATTCCTACTAGATTAGTTATTTCAGAAAATCCATCTGTATTGGCCCTGAAGGAGTTTATGTGGAAGATTCCGTTTTGGGGAAGACTACCTCATTAATTTGATTTTTACTGACATCCCATGATGCATATTTAATGTAAAGAGAACACAAAGAAGGAACTCTTCAAGGGGGAAAAAATACCACTGAATATAGTACCTAAAAATCTAACCTCAAGGATTTTAAAAGGTATGATTTTTTAGAGAATATTTATTCATATTTTGTTTTCAAAGAGTTATAAATAGCACTTGCAGTTCTGAATGGCATAAGAGATGACACTATTATTCACACTCACTTCTCAACTCTTTTAACCCATGTGTTAACATGGCTGTCTATTATGTTAAAACATTTACCAAAAGCAAGCGGGAACAAAAACATAATAACTTCGAAATATTTTTAAGAGGACATCAGATTGCTATTAGTAAGAATGTGTCAACAATATGTACACATCATGTTAAAAAAAAAAAGTCTGGGAAACCAGTGGAGCAGAAGAAATAGTGGATTTGGAGTCAAAGGATTCAAGTTTGAATTTTGATTCTGCTACTTAACATTTGTATGACCTCTGGCCAGGCAGTTAGCTCTCTGGACCTCAGCCTCCCCTTCTGGAAAATGATTTGATAATCTCTAAGGTGTTTTCTAGCTCTCGGTTCTTTGAATTTTAACTCATTGGTTAGGATGAAATGTTATCCTAAGGAAAGGCATATAGGAAAATAATTAAGTACAAGATATCTTACATAGTTCACGTAGTGGAGAAGGCCTATATGGAGAACTCTCATACCAGCTGGAAATTATGACTTTTTTTTTGGCTGGCTTCCAATAAATTATATCATATTATAGCCTGTCTACTTGCTATATATTTTGTATATAACTGAACAAGTACATGTTATTTTCCCCAGTCAGAATATAAACTCCTTGAGGGCAGAAATTATTACATCTTTGTTTTGGTATCCCCAATTCCTGGCACAGAGTAGGTAGGCATTTAATAAATGCTTACTTGATTATAAACAGGACAAAGGATTTCATGGTCATCCCCTTAATCTCAGATCTTTCTGATTCAAACTGTAGCACCCTACCTAGTAGGACCAGGCTATACTGATGCCAATGATATACTTATGTGTTAATTTTTTTGGCTACTTTTTTTTATTAAATAAAACAAGGGAGAAGAGAGCCCAAGGTATAGACATTTGAAATTATTTGAAACAACGAGTTAGAAAATGACATTTTTTTTCAGGGTCCTACAAATCAGTTTGGGTTATATGGTTCAAGGAAGGAATGAATAGCTGAATGAAAAAACATTTATTACTTTTAACACTGATTAATGTCAAGAATTGTGCTGGCACTTGGAATATGAATACAAAACTCCTTCTCTCAAGGAGTTATATCCTAATAGAAGGAGCCAGCGCATACAGGGGAATTGTGGCCAGACAAAAAACATTTTGGTTTGGGAAGTCAGGGGGATGGTGAGTACATTCTCAGGGGATTTGATTAATGTGCCTTTTCCAGTAGCATGGGAAGAACAACAAAACAACAATAGTAATTACACTCATGTCCTATAGTATAGAATTGTAAGATTTAAAGCCAGACCAGTGCTTGCATAGAGCTTGACACACAGCACTTAATAAATGCTCGTGGACTTGATTTTAGGGATCATTTAGTTCAACACTCATTTTACAGATGAGAAAACAGAGGGCCAGAGAAGTTAAGTAACTTGTTGAAAGTTATATAGCAGTACAGTAAGGACTCAAAGGAAGGTTTTCTGATTCCAAATCCAGTGCTTACCCTACTTTACTGCTTTCTGTCTTCCCCAGTCTCTTAGAGCTCTGTCAATCTGCCCAAAAGCCCAGTTTTTTTTCTTTTTTCTCCTTTATTGTTATTTTTACTTTAGAGACCATAAGATGGGGACTGATGTGTTCCTTACACTTTTCCCTCTATTGTTTTTGTTGTAGCTGTTCAGTTATGTCTGACTGTGTGACCCCATTTGGGATTTTCTTGGCAAAGATACTGAAGTGTATGAGGCTGGATTTGAACTCAAGAAGAGGAGTCTCTATCCCACTGTGCTACCTATTGTTTTTTAGAAGTCCTAAAAAGATGATGATGCCCCATGTGTCACATGGTATATGGCACATTTCTTTAAAGAATCTCAATGTTATGCCTTAAGTTTTCTTTTCTGTTGTGCCATATAATAATAAAGCAACCTGGAAGATTTAATACACCTGAGCATTTCATTTAAAGCTGGGTGCTCTGGCTTTGTAGTGGATGGAGTGTTACAGTAAGGAAGATATGAATTCAAATCCTCTTTATGACACTATGTGACTATGGGTAAATTACTCATTCTCTCCAATAAGAGTTATCTATTAAGTTGATTGGTGCAAGGAGTTCCTATCGCAGATGCTTTGATGTATTGACATATCTCATTTACTCCTGTGGTAGTTGTTGTTAAGTCATTTTTTCAGTCATATTCAACTCTTTGTGACCCCATTTGGGATTTTCTTGGCAGAGATGTTGGAGTGGTTTGCCATTTCCTTCTCTGGCTCATTTTACAGATGAGGAGCTGAGGCAAACAGGGTTAAGTGACTTGCCCAGAGTCACACACCTAGTTAAGTGTCTGAGATCAGATTTGAACTCAGGAAGATGAGTCTTCCTGATTCCGGGCCTGACCCTCTATTCATTGCCACACTGAGCTGCCCTTAGGACTGTGGATACCCTGACTTAAACAAAGGGAGTGTTGTTGGTTATTATTCCTCACGAATCCTTTCTTACTGAGTACAGAGGTCATTATCTTTCCCTTCATTCCTTTGTAACCTACCCCATCCAGTGCCTTTTACACAGGAAGCACTAAAATATCTGGATGACTAAATGAACATCCAAGTAACTTATGTGATAAAGAGTGTATGTGTATGTATATAATTCCAATTATTCAGATGGTACAATTGAGGCACAAAGTCAATAAGGTTAATATCCTTTACTCTAGTTGGGGTATAGCCTGGTATGGTCGAAAGAGTACTGGATTTTGACTCAGTAAAGACCTGGAATTAATTTTGCAATTGTAAGGCCAAGGACCATTTACCTAATCTCTTTGAGCCCCAGCTTCCTCATCTGTAAAGGAAGATAATAATACTTAACATAATCTATATCACAGAGTTGTTATGAAGATCAAAGGAAATAACGTATGTAATGTACTTTGTAAACCTTAAAGTGCTCAACAAATGTCAGGTATTACTATTATTATTAGTTCTATATAATATATTTAGCCCCCAAACTTACAGCACCCTCTGGACTGTACTTCCTATGTGAACAAAAAGGGCTTATTGATTAGCTTGTGAGAAACCTGAGCAGAAGATGATCAAACAAAACTAGAAGGGGTGGGTGAAGTGGAGGTGGGGGAAGGGATAAGGGGAGGGAAAAGTTGTGAAACAATCACCTGCAAATGATTTGATTCACAGTGGGTCACAGGATGAGAAGTCTCTTGATTTGGAGACCACTGTTTTCCAGCCTTTTACACCAGAGGTTCTTAACCTGGGGTCTGTGAACTTTTTTGTTTTTAAATGTTTTAAAATATGTATTTCAATATAATTCTTTTCCTTTGTAATCCTGTGTATTTTATTTTATGCATTTAAAAACAGAGAAGGGGCCCATGACATACTAAAAAGGTTAAGGACCCCTGTTTTAGACTATAACAATGCATAACTGCTGGCCACATGATAACAAGTCAGTAGGTATCTTGAACTCCAAGAGGAGAGAATGTCAGATTTGTTTTGAGCTTATTCATTGTCTCTTCCTTGCAAAATTCTGGAGAAACATATGTACTCAGAAGCATCATTTGTGAGTCACCATACACCATAAAAATAGTTATTTCCCCTATGGTCATATAATGTATTATTTGTTTATATGACTCAATTCTGTAGGTATTTTTGACATATGTATACCTGACCTTCCAAAGAGACCCAACTGCCATCAAGAAAAAAAGAAGTATTTAATGTAAAAGGATAAAAATTTCCCTCAATTTTCCTTTGAGAAGATTCTTATTTCAACATGTCATCAATTACTCTCATTCTTGTTTTCTGTTTGAGGCAGTACCGGAGGAAGAAGAAAAAGAACCATGTTCCCAGAGGGCAGTAAATTGAAAAATTGGATGGAATTTTGAGATTTAAAAGGATTCTTCTAAATATTTCTCTCCAAATGTCCTTTATATACTATTTTGATGATTTTTAATTAATTCCACACTATTAAGTAGCTACTAAGTGCATCCCTAAATAATTCAATTAGCATACTTAGTGCCTACTCAATATAAAGTATTCAATTAGGTAATACTATAGCTTTTTCTTGAAAAAGTTTTCACCTGCCCTATGGTGATAAAATATTTGGGCATAAATTGTATTTCTATCTCCCTTTGAGAATAACAATTTAATTTGCTGATTTAATTCCAAAAGTATTTGTCATTTTAAAGAGGATAGGGACTGGTATGGAGATTTCATTGGTATATGGAACTTCTGAACAAAGGCACTTCCTCTATGGAAGACATGGGCAGGCACCTTCTTTGCAACTTAGTTTGAAGAGATTTGTCTAAAGTTTGGAGAGGTTACGTCACTGGCTCAGGGTCATGCTGCCAGTTTGTGTCAGAGGAAGGGCTTGAAATGGTCTTCCTGGTTATAAGTGGATCCCTATCCCCTACATAATAGCACTTCTTTACTATTTTAAAAAAAAAAATCAAATAATATGCTTTCCTCTCTTCGTTGATTCTAGTTGCCCTACTAAAGCAGTGCTAGTATTTAAATATTAAGAATCCCTGTGACTTTTAAGGGATATACTGGTGTCCTTTAAGGTGTGAACTTATTCCTTTACTACTTAAGTGTGTTAAAGTTGAAAGACAAAACTCTGGTCCCTCCCTTTTTCCTTTGCATTCAAAGAAGCTGCTCCTGGATGTGTTTCTTCCATCTACTGCCTTGTTCCTGATACTGTTGTGAGTATTTTGATTTTCCTTGCTTACAAAGATATTTCCTTTAGTTCGTGTCTATGTGTGTCTGGGAGAGATAGCGTTTTTTTTTTTTTAATAGAAAAGGCCTCCAGTAAATGTTTATTGAATGAATGATTGGATGAAGGAGAAATTTGAAGAAAAAGGTTTTAGTGGCTTCGAATTCCCTTGTGTCCCGTTTGTTAGTCCTGCCCTATTCTGGTGCGTTCTGCTAGGTTAAAGGGCTGTCCTTGTTTCCTTCTCAAATATCCTTTGTAGTTTTCAAGCACAGGCAGGGTTTACCTAAGTTTTCATTTTATTTTTCCTATGTCTCTCTGCTGCACTTTAGCTTTTTCTGTTCTGAACACTGACTTCTTGCAAGTTTTGTTCCTGTTTTGGCTATGTTTAAAGACTCCAAAGACTTAAAGTTTCCAAAATGTTATCTGTGATGATTTCATCACGCATTAAATATGTTAATATACACACATGAGAGTTTATTCAAGAACCTAGTAAATTTTAAATGAAGCAAGTGGGCAAAGACAATATTGTTTTAGATCCTAACTTCTGTTCTATGCAGTGCCTGGTGAGAGAACTATTATGCTAGCTAATTTAGGTAGCTTGGTATATATCACAAGGGATAAATCAGAGTTAATGGTGTGATTTCATAATCACCCACATGCTGAAGTATGTCTTTGGGATCGCTTGTCTGCTATGACAATTATGAAAAATTAGAGGAAACTGATAATCACATTTGAAAAACTGAAACTCTTTTTGCAGTAACTTCAGTAATTTCATAAGATTATAGACTTAAAACTGGAAAGGGCACCTTAAAGATCTTCTGGTTCAACCTCCCATTCTCTTAATGAGTAAACTGAGGCTTAAAAGGTTTGATGACTTGTTCCTTTCACATCAAGCTCTAACTGATATCCTCTTAAAAATCTCTGCCCTAATAGCAACTTTTTTACTTCCCCAAAAAGGAACATTGAAATTTTACCATTTGTTCTATTTGTAAAGTGAATGTATTTGTTTGTATAGTGTTCCTGTAGCACTCAACTGGTTTTAGAAACAACATGGAAAGGTAGGATATTTCAGTAAGGATTTATAGACAACAATAGCTAATAATAGCTAGCATTTAAAGGGTGCTTTAAGGTTTGCAAAGCCTTTTACATATATCATCTGGACTCAATAGTTCAATTTCAATTTTGTAAAAGAATAATGAAATGGAATTCTTTTTATATTAAATTCTATTTTGGTGATTTAATCTTAATTGTTAAGATTTCACCATTTATGTTAAATCAATAATCATTTAAATTTGTATTTAGTGAATCATCATACATTTCCAGATGCTGGAAGAGGTATGTACCTTGGAAAGCTACTCCAGACTAATTGAGTTCTTTTTATGTCAGGCATTTGCTACCATTCAGACACTGGCAGGAATTAGCTATGATTTCCCAGTTTTTATCAGGCACTACTCCCACAAGAAGGCCTTTTGTGATCCTTGGCTGAATGATAAGGATCAATAGAAAAGAGCAAAAAGACAATTCTGTTGATATGATTAACTTTCTATTTTAAAGGCTAAAAGTGTGTGTGTGTGTGTCTGTGTGTGTGTGTGTGTATTGGACAAGCAAAGGGAATCTTTTAGCATTATTAGGGAGACAAATGAGTAGTTTAGGGAAGGGATGAAGAAAAGCAGAAGTGTTTGACTCAGAAAACTGAACATTTGGTTTCCATGCATATCACTTGTTACTTTTATAACTAAAAACAATTATTTGCTGAAACATTTGATTGTTTACTAATCTTAATTCTGAAAAGTTTTGACTTTGATTTTTGCTTAATTTTGACACCACTGTTCTCAACTGCCAGCACTATTTATGTTTACAGCATTTATGGCTTCAGAGTTCAAAGGTTAGCCATTAATGCATAAAGTACAGGTACACTTGTTATTATGTTAGGCCCAGTCTTGTTTCCCTTGTTTTTCATTTCCTTGTGTTGTAGTAATGCTTGTAGTTATTATTTTGATAAACTATTTTAAATCTACATCAAAATTGTTGTCAAGCCAAGTATCTTGTTCTTTTTGAAACTTGTTTATGACTTCGTACTCACAGCACTTTTAAGAGTTTGTCTTCTAAATATATTTACCTATGTAATCATTTTTGTAGCATGGCAGAGTGGATAGAGATCCAAAGTTAAAGTTAGAAAACCTGGATTCAAGTGTTGGCTCTGACTACTGGTTTGGCTGGTGACCCTGGGCAAGTTACTTAACCTCTGAATGCCATAGGCAACTTTATTACTGTAAGTTACAGAGAAGGTACAGACTTGCTTTGGGAGATTTCATCTGACAGTTGCCAATACAGGCACAGGCTCAGTGCCTATTCCTAACTGAGGCTCATAGCAAGTCAGTTATTGTTTTACTCTAGTAATGCCACTTTAAAAAATTAAACAAATGAAAAAGGACAATAGAAATTTTCACATCACTATTTAAAGGTTAATGTACTTAAGTCATCAATCAACAAGTATTTGTAAAGTGACTACTTATGGGCTAAGTGCTAGGAATATTAAAGCAAAAGCAACAGTCCCCGATTCCAAGATTACAGTCTAAATACAGAGACAAACATGTGCCTATAAAAGAATACAGAAAGTAATTTTTGAAGGAGAAATTTACTAGCAGCTGGAGGGAGGGGGTGGGAAGAGGAGGGGAGAGGGGGGGAGACATCAGGAAAGAGCTCAAGTAGAAGGTGGTAATTGAGGTGAGTCTCAAAGGAAACTAGAATTTCTAAGTGAGGGAGGAGAGGGGGAAAGAAAGGAGTGCATTTCCTGGATGGGGAGGAGAGGCGAAGTGTTGTATATATAGGAACAGTGAGAAAGCCAAGAATGGCTGGACTCTAGAGTGCATAAAGAGAAAATAATATGGATAAAGCTGGAAAGGTAAATTGGAGCCAAGTTGTGAAGCGCTTTGAATACTTATAGAGTATTTTACATTTGATCCCAAATATGATAGGGATTCATGAAATTTGAGTATGGAAGTCATGGGTCTGAACTGAGCTTTAAGAAAGCCATTTTGGTAGCTGGGTGGATAGGTTGGAATGGGACAGAATTAAGAATGTGGGATATAGATCTAGTCTTGGCTTGGTTACTGATTAGTTAAAAATGTCCTTCATTTGTTTACTTTCATAAAGTAGCCAGATCAAGTGTCATAGCAGCATATAAGGAGGCCATTGCAAAAGTTCACACCTAACAAATCCTCTTCATTTGGTAAGAAATAATCTGTACTTTTTTTTTTCTTATTTACTTAAAGTGATATTATTCATTTTTCTCTTTTTCTGAAGCATTTGAAGTTCTCTCATTATGGATGTACTGAGTTGGTGAAAGTTTGGTTCCATGTAGTGTCTGTATGGCTCATTTTTTTTTTTTACATTTGCATCATGTTTGGGAGGAAAGGTGTGAACAAAGATTCATAGATTTAGAACTGAGTGGGGCCTGAGAGATCATCTAATACCACTGCCACCCCGCCCCCAACCCCATTTTACAGATAAGGAAACTGAGAGCCCAGGGAATGACAGATACTGGTCTAATTTTCTCCCACAGTTCCTCTTCATGGCTCAACATGGGGGAATATCACAGAATATCAGATTCAGTACCTCTTTTTGTAAGCTAGAGGAGGTTGGGAAATAACACTTTTGATCTTTTAATAGAGAAAAATAATTTGCTGCTTTTGATTCATTTTTTGCAGGGTTCTCTTCCACTTACCCCTTCCCCTTTTATCTAGGGGCAGCTTTGGAAGAAATGCACCAATATCTCATCTATTATTTAAACAAAGCAAACACTTCTTGTTTAAGAAGCTGCTCTGAAATGCTGTATTTAGTCAGTATAAATGAAAAATCAAGTACCCCTACCCAACATAACATCTTTTCTCTAATGTCCAAGTTGATAAATGAGAAGCATGGCTCCTAGACGCCTCACTTCTCAAGCTAGTAACACATAAGCATGTTATTCAAACTTGCTCATTTCCTAGATTTTTATTTAAAAAAACCCCCACAACTTTACTCCAATCACATGATTTCATGTTTTTATACCCTTTTGAGGTTTGCAAAGCGCTTCGGTTTTGCCCATCGCTTGGAAGTGCCTTCAAGTAAAGGGACTTTGGTTTTTCATGCATATATCCTCAAATGCCCTGTTTTATAATAGTCGTCAACAAATTTCATAGAATTTGAAGAACTGAATTGAAAAGAGTTTTGAAGAATGACTTAAATGTCTGTAGTAAAATTAAGAGAAGATAGATGGACTCAGGCAGCTTGATTACTGATGAAAAATCTATTCTTCACAGCTATGGCAATGCCCAGTTCACCACGACGGAGTCATTACCAGTGTGTGTTTTTTTTTTTAAGCACTCGGAATTCCTGGCTATTTCCCTTTTCTTTCTACTACCCACCTTGGCGGGGCGGGGGGGGGGGGCTCCTGGAGAGAGAAGGAAAGGGACAGGTCCCTTCCGAGTCTGCGCACTCCTCACTTTCCGTACCCCCTTCCCGCTTTCTCTGTTTCCCCCCTCCCCCTCCCCCCCGCCCTTGTTTCTACCTGTCACTTGAACTGCCGGGGCGCGCGCCGGGTCTAGCTGGCGCGCGCGCTCCGACTCCCTCCTCCCCCATCCCCCTTCCTTTCCTCTCCTCCCTTAGAAGGTACGAAGTCGAGGATGTGTGCGCTACGCAGTCCACGCCAGCCCTCGGGGCTCTTGGGCGAGCGGGTGTGGAGGGAACGCGCGGGGGTGGAGGGGGTCGCGCGCTACCCATCACGTGGTGGCTGTGGGCGGGGCAGATAAGGGGGGAGGAGAAAAGGGAGGGGAGGGGGGACTCGGGGAGAAGAGGAGGAGGAGGAGGAGGAGGGCCTTAAGGGAGACTGAGGGGGCGGAGCCTCGGCTTGCCCGTGCTGGTCCCGAGGAGGGGGAGAAGAGGCGGAGTATCGGGGGTTGGCGATCCAGAGCTAGGAGGGAGCAACAGCTGCACCGTAACAATTTACAAACAATCCCCAACTGCAATGGAGAAGCCCGTTCTCCTCCTCCTCAGCAGCAGCAGCCACAGCAGCCTTCACAGCAGCAGCAGCTCCAGCAGCCGCCTCAATAGCTCCTCCTCCTCCTCCACCACCTCGGTCTCCTCCCTCTCCTCCTCCTGCCCCCGGCCCCCGAGCCCAGCTGCCCCCAGGCAGTAGTTTCGTGTGGAGGGATTAGGGGGCGCCCTTCTCCCTGCCCTGTGCCCCCCTCTCACACTTGTCCCCAGGCGTCCCCCACCTCCTCCGCCCAGCCCACCTTCGCCCTCCTCCCGTTTGAGGTGAGCCTACCCCAGAGGGGAGGACGGGGGGGGAGGTGCGCGTCTGTGCAGGGGACCCCCCACTCTTACCCCCCAGATTTCAGCCTCCCTCTTCTGGCCATCTGGGGAGGGGGCGTTGGAGTCCGGGGTTTCGAGATTGGGGTAAGGGTATTCCGCCTGCCCCCCCTCCCGTCTTGCGAGAAGTTGCGTGTGTAATATGGGGGGGTCTCTTGAGGAGGGGGGCTGTCAAGGGATGAGTCGGAGGCAGCTTAGAGGAGGAAGGTGGCACCAGGGGCAGGGCTCTCCATGAGGTGTTCGCACAAAAGGCAGAGAAACTCCCTGTCTTCCCTCCCCTCCCACCCTCCTTCCTTCCTTCCCCTTCCACCTCCTCTCCGCCCCCCACCCCCTGGCTCCTCATTCAAACCCTCAACTCGTGTGGTGTCAGTTTAATCCTGGCCGCCGCTGAGGGAGGAAATGGCAGAGGGGCAGGAGCGGCAGGTAAAGGGGGGCCGGCCAGGAGGGGGAGGGGTGGGCAAGCTTCCTGAGGGGGGAGAGGTGGCCCGGAGGGGGGAGGAGAAGGGAGAGGAGAAGAAATGGGGAAGAGAAGAAAACATTTCCTCTGAAGTTCAGTGTCTCTGATTTTTTTTTTACTCATCCCCCCCCCCGCCATTGCCTTCTGGCCCTGGCACCCCCCCCACTCAGTTTCATCCCCACGCTCTCTCGGGTTGTACTTCTCGGGTCTCCCACCGAACCCCCCCATTTGATAACATCTCTCCACTGTCCCCATTTTTTGTCCCTTTGGTGCCCCCAACCCCCCAGCTTCTAATAACCAGGAAAATAACACTGTCTAAATGAATGTGTGCATTAATGGTGTTTGGATAGCTATGTGTAAATACATTTTTACACACGCACTGTTTTAAATATTCAAAATGGCTTTGGGGGGGTTAGTGAGGGGCAGTTAACATTTCTTTGTAAGGGAGATGCTGATCTAGGGAAGGGTTAGTTGTGTGGCTTGTGGGGGGGGAGCTATTAATGAAAAGTTTATCGATCCGTTGTCAGTTTTTTTTTCTTTTCTTTTTTGTTTCACTGGGGTGCTTTTATTTATTTTGATGAGGTAGTGGGGAGTGTGTTTTGGGAGTTCACCCACCTTCTGATGGTCTGTGTGGCAGCGTTTTAATTGTGGATGGGTAGGAAGTTAGGAAAGCAAAACAATAAGCCCTAACAAGGCGTTAGCAACAACAATAGAGAGCTCTTTAAACAAGGAAAAATGAAGTGCCCAACTGATTCCAGATACATCTCGGTCATCTTTTAATCTATAGAAAACCTCATTAGATATGTTTTCTCTTGCTGTTTGGGGTGCTTGTTTCTGAAGATACCGCAATCTTCCTGCTTGTACTTTAATGAGCCTCTGTATAATCTCGTCTGTGTGTGACTCCTTGTAAGTATTTGAATTGAAGTAATAGTTTTGAAGTGGTCTTCCAGTACATAGCTATGCGGGTTATTGATTTACTGATGAAAGGCGTTTTGAAAAGGTTTCGTTCACTGTATATGTGTAAGCAGGTTTTTAAGGAATCGCATGCTTTCTTTTTAAATGACCTTGAAAGCTTAAAGAATAACTTTATAACTCTAGTTCTAGTGGAAAGAAGAGGCAAAACAAGCAGAGTGAGAGAGAGTAAGCTGAAAATAGAAAATAGGAACCTAGGGGGTCGAAACAGTGAAATGTTAGCATAAAAGTGTACAAAAAGGGAAGTGTCTTTGAGGAGGTGAAGGGTGGATGAAATAACCTAACTTCAAGTAAAAGATAAAATAGACTTTATTCATACTTTACTGAACCTTAAAATGCAAGTGTGATATGATCTGGTAGATTCAGAAGAGGAAAGCGTTTAACTACAAGTTGAATAGCAGGCAGTGACTTGCTGCCCAATGATTGCATACTGTTGTTTGTTAAAGGTTTAGTTTTGTGTTTATCAAAAGTAGTGATAGAGGGCTCGGACAATCGTCAGAAGTGTTTTCACCTCACTTTTGGGAAAGTTTCAACTTTGGGGAATTCTGGTATAAGCCAAATAAATTCTCGAGTTTGAACCAATATTTTACGATTAGAGGGTAGGGCCAATGAAGTAGGGTAAACTGCATTCTTCCGCGGGTAGAAGGAGGGGTGAGGGTGGGGCTGGGGTTGGGAAAGCGGGGGAGTTTTTCCTAAAAGTTTACATGAGTAAGAAAGACCTGCCAAGTGTGATGTGCCAGTTCTTATTACTTTTATCAATAGATTGTTTACCACAGTTCTAGCAACTAAAAAACACTTGAGGATAGTTATATTTAGACTCAATATTTTGACCTGCAGTTACATTGTAAAATTATAAGACTCAAAATTTGCCTTTTGGAAGTCAGCCTGTAAGGATTGAAGCTTTCCTTCTTAGTATGTACTAAATAAATGGCAATCGTAGTGAATGGACTGACTAGTTTGGGGTCATTAAAAGGTTTCTTACATGTACTAAAGCAGCTCATTTAATATATTCCTAGGTATTTTGGAATCATTAAACTGTATATAGCTATTTAAGAGCCATAGATCTGATTTAGTTCAGGTTGATTCAATTATGTCTTCATCGCTTTTGAGTTGGTTGAATGACTTGACATGAGATTAAGCACAACAAAAGAAAAGGCAGGGTAACAACAGCTGCCTTCCAGTACTGGAACACTAGTGGTCTTTGCAAGAAGGCCCTTTACCTTTTCTTTTGTCTGGTGTCAAGTAGTAAGTTTAAATGTTCACATTATACTGTACTTTGTCATGTAAGGCTATGCTATGTTGAGCTCATATATTAAGATACTATACTTTATAAAATTTTAAAACAAGTGAGCTGTTTATCATTTAAATTTTTTAAGCTATATATACATAAAAAGGCAAGTGCACAGTAATGATATCTGACTGCTTTTTAGTCAAAAAGTTAGACAAAGTCACCACTAGTTTGTACTTGCATAGTTAATGTACATTTAAGGTGTGTCCACCTCATGGCAGCTTAAGTTTTTTTTCTTCAGAGTAGTCGTGCTTATTCTAGATTCTGTTTTATTTAGTATTTAAGACAATTTTTTTGATCTGATTGTAATGGAAAATTCCCCTCAAAGTCTTGAAAAAAGAAATATACTGCCTTTTTATCAGATACATGTGCTACTAGAGTTTCTAAAAGGCAATGACTTGCTTAAAATAAGTTCAGTTGTTGATAATTACATGCAAAAAACAAGTTCATTATTTATGTGAAATGGCTGAAAAAACAAGTTTAATGGCCTTCTGTGTGTTTGGATTTTGAATATTGGTTTGAAGAGGAAGACAGTCTTTTGAAAAGAATTGCATGTCTATTTGCATGTAGGAGGAGGAAGTAAAAAAAAAAGACTGACTTTATAGGTAAAGTACATACTTTCCCCTTAGTTTCCAACTTCATTTAATCCTCTTATCTTCATAACACCTTTCCTACCCTGAACCTTGCTTGTCTTTTAATATCTTTTGAGAAAGAATTTGAGAGCTTGTTGTAGTTTATGTAATTGCTTTTCACTTCTATTCAAAAAGGGGGGGGGGAAGCATCCAGAAATTCTGTTTAGAAGAATAGTTTTTTTTTCTTTTTCAAGAAATCTATTTAGATACAATTATACTTTTTCAGTTATTAAGGGGATGGGGAGGGCAAAAGAGAGGTGGAGGGAGGGGGTTATTATTAGTTTAATAGACTCGTAGTCCCTTTAGCACATAGTATTCCATATTTTCCTCCCTAGATATTTTAAGTTTGATTTTCCTTTTTAAAAAGTAGGCCTGTTAAATAATTGAGGATTATAGTAATCTATCAAGTCTTTTAATAGAATTTCTTCATTTTCAGATATATGCTTCCTCCCCTCTTTAAAACAAAAGAAATCAACAACAACAAATCCTTTCTGCATTGAAAAGGATATTTATTATAAAGTGATATAGTGACTCAGCAGGGCTGCTCTTACTCAGCCTTGGAGCTGTATTAATTCTAAGATGCTTGATTAGAACATCAGGGGAGCTTATAAAATGCACTATTTTTTCCACTTTATAAAATTGATATCTATAAATTGTAAAAAAATTGGTTGAAAATGAACTTTTGAACAATTTTGATGGTACTTGAATCTTTAAAACAATTCTGGGGAAAAAAAAAGGAGAATCTACTTATCTGGCTTGCTTCCTAAAGCAGATAATTTTATGTTCTGAGTAAAGCTTCTAACATTGTTTCTCCTTATTCACATTTCTGGTATTTAAACTTCCTAGTTAAAGTTGTCACACCCACTTGAATGAGTGATGCCAGGGCACACTCTAAATTGTGATTTTTTTTTTAAGAGTTGTTAGGTATAGCTTGATTAAATGTGTTAACACCAACTATTTAGCATATTCCTGGCTTCCAGTTTAAGGTTAATCCTTTAACGGTATATTTTACAAGTAGACTGGAAAGTTGGTGAGACAAGGTGAAGAGTACTAAATTTATTTTTGCAACTAGATAGTGAGCACCTTGTTGAGGGTAGGGAAAAAAGTTCCTTTAATATTTGCCTTTTCCCCAATTTTAAACAAGGCACTTTTCTTTTAGTAACTTAAGTCCTGCTTAAGCTTTCTTTACCATTTCATCAAGTGAATATGGGAACTGGATGTAGGCAAGCAGTTATTTAAGCCTATGGTGGTTTCAATCATAGGAAAATATCAACTGACTTATCTTAGTTTTCAAATTACTGTAAGATAGCCTTCTCCCTTCCTCATTCCCTCTCCTCCCCTCAGCAAAAAAAAAAAAAAAAAGCCCCAAATCTGGAAAGTGAAGTTTGGGTTTTTTTGTTCTGAGAATAAAATATTTTTATACTTTTAGCACGACTAGAGCTAGTGAACACGTGGCTACCAATGGCAGTCAATTTACACGTCTTTGCTTATCTCAAAAGACAATCTTTAGTAACTAGGGTAAATGTAAATTGCCATATAGCTGGAATTTTTACATTTTGCCTATGGCAGCAAACATGTATTGCACGTAAGAATGACATTTTCTGAATTTAGGCATGGGACAGTAAAATATTTGTATGTTATATGATTCTATTTGGATTAGATGTGAGACTTCAGTGTTAGAACTGATTAATGAAATAAAAATACAAACTTGTAACAGTTGGATAATTTTGAGAATTTTTCCCATCTTCGTGAAAACATCTTTTTAATGAGCAACTTAATTTGGTTATGCAGGGGAAAGAGACTTAAAAATCAGACTTCTGGAGTATATAGAAAATTTATTTTAAAGAAGTTTTTAAAAAAGCCATTCTTTCATTTCATAAAGCCACCAATCCATCATGAACTGATTGACTTCCTCTGCAGTAACACTGAATTGTTACTAAGTAGGGGAAGTCCCATGTATCCAGTTACCATCAGAAGTTTCTTTGCTTAGTACTATTAGGGTGTTCATCAGATAACTTCATATTAGGTAACTTTTATTAGCTTAATATTTTAAACATTACCATTTTACTTCCTTCCAAGGGGAATAAGAAAAAATAAAGGTTCTTGGAAATTTTGGTCCAACAGTTTGGTCATTTTATGATAAAGTGATGCAATAAGACTACTGTTACTTAAAGAGAGTTAAGCCATACAAAGAAGTAGACATATTTGTTTAATTTATTTTTCTTTATGTCTTTGGAGGCAAATCTATATATATTTCTTAAGTGATAATGTAGAGGCAGATGTCTAGATTTATGTATTGGCATTCACAATCTTTGGTTCTCCATTTGGCTTTTTTTTTTTAAGGGGTGTCTTATAGATACAAATGTTGGAGAACCCATATCAGTGTTTCTATTCATTCGATTATTCACTAATAATTACTAATAATGACACTCTTGATTCTACTTAATGTCACCACCCCATATTACAGTTTCACTTCAAGGAAAACAACTAGTCTAAAATGAATTGTGGCAACTAAGGATTGGGTGACTTACGCCAATTATATAATTTATATAAAAGAACTTTTAAAACCAGATTTCTATGCTTTCTGGTTTCAATACATGTTATTTTTGAAATTCTGATACTTACATTTTTAATTCCCATTTGAGACTATTTGAGTGATTGATACTAAATTTTTCTTAATTTCTATGAGCAAAATTTCAGTCCTGGTGAGTAGACATAGTAATGATTTTGGTGAATGGGAGAGTGGTGATATTTTGTAATCTGGATATTTTTTTAAATAGTTCACTTTCAGTATTGTTTGCTAACCTTACACAGAATGCTTATCGTTACCTTCAGTCGTTCACATGAAAGGTGACTCATTTATTTCTTGTTTTTCAAAATGAGCTAGTTAGTTGAAAAGGGGTCTTAGTCTTACTTAGTCTTCATATTATTGCTTACTCTCCCACCAAGTGGAGGAACTTTTGGGACTAACAAGACAAAACGAGATAATCTACCTTTGTGGTATTGATGGGTATGTCTATAAAGCTGAAATACTTGTTTAAATCGGTTCTGTTGCAGTAATCATATTGTTTCCTGAAAAGGAATAGAGGCAGCCATCTTAGGAAAATGGGAGGTTCATGAGTGGCAGTTTATAAAATTTTACATCTTGTGGTTTGCTTATATGTATTTTAATTTTGGTGGGGAGGGAAGAAATAAGTGTAGGTAGAACCACTGCACCATCTCAAAGCAACTCTTAGGCTTTACTTCACTTTAATCCCACCCAGCCTTCTTAATTCTTAGAGTAAACAGGTTAAATAGTGGAATAAAGGTTATTCCCAGAAATGGTTGTTTTCTTTGTTTTTAAATATGCTTGACTTTTCAGTAACTTTTCTTTTATAGTTTCTTTTTTACTTAGAGATTTGTGTTTTGAAGGAGAGTTTAAAATAGCAATTCCTTCCAAATTAAGAAATTTGCAATGTAGTTATAGGAAGTAAAAATTAATGTTTGAAAATGATTCAGTTAAGGTCAGATGTAAGTTGACAGTGAACTTCATTTACAGTCTAGATATGTAACAATTCTGACAGCGTCTAATCTTATCACTAAGTTTTGTTAGCATGATGACAGTAAAAATACTTTATATCACCAAATAACTTTTTATAACAAACTTATTTGCATGTAATTTCAAGAAAACATGCATGTTTTCTGTAGAATCTCACTAGTTCTCCATTAGATCTGGTAGAATAAATTATAATTTGAACTTCTGCATTCTTTTTTAGTCTTAAGTATTTTGCTTTAGCTGGGTACATTAGGAATGTGAGTTTGCCCATTTGGCCCATGGGTTATGACCTTGGTGGTTTCCTTGAAATAGTGATGAATGATTTAAAGTTACAAGTTTACTGATTGCCACTGTAGATTATGTGGGTGTTTCTCCACTCATCAGATTGAAAAACTAGGGACAGCATATTCTAATGTCATTCAAAGTAGGGGACTACATTGGAGAATCTTCAAACTGCATAACTAGAACTTATAACTAGAACTTGTAGGTATTTTTACACTCTGAGGCTGAAAATGAGTTGGGCTGACTGAATTTGTTCAAATTCTAAGGTCTTTAAGTCTAATCTGAAATGTATGCGAAAGGAAGAAATTTGATAAGTTTGATATATAAAGTCTCTAATGTCTTAAGTGGCAATATTGAGTCTTAACCTAATTTTGGTACATAAAAGTTTTGAGTTGGTTTTGTGATTATGTTTTTTTCTTTTGACCATGCATTTTTAGCCAGTGCTTTTAACAATACACGTTGTATTTTCTTATTTCTAATGGGAGACCAAATTTGGAACATTGTTTTTGGATAGCAATTTTAAAAATACATCTTAAAGTTAAAAAAAATGAGCATGTAATACAAATGATCTCTGGAATAAAATTGCAGCAGTAATCACATGAGAAAAAAGTACATTTGGAAAAAGTTTATTTTTAAAACAAACTTGTAGAAAGATAATATTCTTCTTAAACATTCTTCTTAAAAAAAAACTTGTTTTTATTAATTATGCTCTATATCAAGATAGCTAAACAAATTCTCTGCATCATGGAAACCGAAGACAGCCTTGTAACTTTGTAACCGGTTCTTGAATTTAAAGTTTGGTAATTTTCATAGAAGTTTTATTCTTTGAATTGGAGCAAATTGGAACATGTTTCAAGTGTAAGGAATTTAAATGTCTAGTGCTACTTTTAATTAAAAGTAGATGGACTGCAATAGGAAGTGTTCTTTAGGTTAAAAAATGAGCAAATCTTACACATATTCTTGTCATTTTTGAAAATCAACCACTTTGAGCCTATTCACAAGGCTTCTTAACAGAAGTCAATTTTAGTGTAATTGTATAAAAGATTTTCATTTATTTAAGGACGAAGTACAGTAAGGAAAAGAGCACTCACTGTCTTTGGAGTTAGAGGACTGGGTTTCATACCCTACCTCTGACACTACCTTTGTGACTTTGGGCAAGTCACTTCATGTTCTTGGGCCTTAGCTTTCTCTACTTCCAGCTCTAGAAATTCTGGATTCCCAGATCTAGATTCTATGAACTTGAAAATAATGGTATTCTAGATAGTAATTCATATTAAAATCAAAGATGAGAATTTGTCACGATCCATTTGTTTTCTGATGAAAAGGGACAGATGAGATTTGCTTCCAAATAGAAAATATTTTTGAAATTATATTTAATAATTCATAAATCAGCAACTCTGGTACATTTTGAATAAAAAACCTAATAAGTATATAGGGTGGTCCCAAAAGTCTTAGTCAAGATTTACACTGAAACTTTTGGGACACCCTTTTATAGTGTTTTTGCAGCAGCACTTTACATAATTTCATCAATGTCACCACAGCCTGGTAAGTATCCCGTTTTACAGATTAAAGAATTTTAGGCCCAGAGAAATTAAACAAATTGCCCGAACACCTCATAACTAGCAGTTGACAGAGGTGATTGGAACCCAAGGTTCCCTGATAGCAGTTGCAAGACTCCTTCCATTTCCCCATGTTCTACTTACCTTTTTTTTTTTCCATCCTTTTCATTACATCTGTTCAGCTGTACTTCAGAAATACAGCAGGTGTCAGCAATGTGGCAATCAGATTAATTTGTTATACTAAGACCTGCCCAAATTGTGCTTTTCATCAAACATTGTGCAATCTTGCATTTGTTGGTTTTAAGATCTACAGATTCAGAATTACTGGTTGTTATATTTAGTAATGCCCCAGTTTATAAAGAATTAATCTAAAAGAAGCAGATGTGTTTTTGAAGTACTTTTTATTAATATAAGATTTCAAAGAATATATTGTAATGAGCATAAAATTTTGTCTCCTTTTGTTTATGTTAGGATTATTTAAGTAAACTATTTTGTGTCACGGTACGCAGTTATATTGGTTAACCACATACCTTAGGTGTCATAAGGTATAAAGGCTGAAGGTCATATGTCTTCATTTACTTGAACCTTATTTAGAATCTTGTATAATTGGGGAAGTTTTTTCTTATGTTCAGTTTATTACTTCAGTAAACATTCATTAAGCACCTACTATGTGCAAGGAACTATGGTGATAGTTTTACTTGTCTGTAGTCCTAAACTCTAACATACAGAATATTTTACATTGTGTTTTCCTTTCTCCCGATTATTTAATTATCCAGAAAGGTCATTTGGTTTATCATGAAAGACTTGTGCAATTTAGGTTATATATTACACATGTGGAAAATCTAATGAATCTGGAAAGAGGTGATTGGGGAACATGCCACCATTTAGTAGACCATTAATTGTATTTACTTAGAATTTGCATATTATTTTTTAAGCCATTAAGCGTTTTTTCTTGAAGCTCTGATATATTTGTATTGTTAAAGGTATTTATTGGTCTGTTTGGCACACATCAGTGGTATGGAATTTAAAGTATACAACAATTTTACAATTCAAAGAATTGACCTAGTATATATGTACAGTTATGCTGACTAGTGTGTGTGTGTGTGTGTGTGTATTTCATGAGACTGGGAGAAAGAAGAGTTGTCCCTATGAATTTGATAGAGTGCTGATGATGAACTTATTTTATAGCAGCTTTAGAGTATGATTTACTTTTTATTATACTCTAGTATACTATAGATGTATACTTATACATCTGGCAGCCACAAATAGCAAAGTAGAGAAATACTGAAGTGTTTTAACCTATTGGAATTTGGTTTTAGGTCTATAAACTTTAAAATTCTGCCACCAATATAAAAACAAGGCCAAAATATCAGCAAAATAGATGAGTCTGACCATCGACTAACACTGCCATCCCACTCCCTTACAAAAAGAGTCTTATTTAAAAGAAAAAATATATAGGTACATACGAGGTCTCAGAAGTACCATTCAAGGGTTTTTTCGTCCTTGTTTATAGGTTTTAGGTTGGCCTTTTCTTAAAGTGTGTGTGGGGGGGGTAGGGTGGAACAATAGAAAAGCATTGATTACAGCAATTACAGTTATCTAGATGGTATGAAATTAACAGAGGTGACCAGTTTATTTAGAATTTTATAGAATGTTAAAGGTGACCTTAAAGATCATTTTGTGCAACTCTCTCTCATCCCCTTTATTTTTCAGATGAGCGAAATGAGGCCCAGAGGATAGAAGTTACTCTTGCCCAAGATCATATTACTAGTTAATTAAGGAGTTTGTGTTGGGAGAGCTTGCAACTCAGGTCCCACAGTCCAATGTTCTTCTTTTTATAGTCTCTCCTCCCCCTCCCCAATTTATGATGTGGGGCAACCAAGATTTTTATAAAGCAAGGCATTTTCTACCTGTTCAAGGTCTGACATCTGAATCCTCTTTAAACTACTTTTATGTAAGTGATATTATATTAACACATTTTGGAAAATACTCCTTTTGGCTTGAGTATGCCCAAATTATACTTGGGGATAGGGACCATATTTGTGATTTCATTCGTATAGAGAAGTCCTGGCTGAAGAGATTTCTTGCCAATGCAGGCAGCTTAGTCCAGAGCAGAGGTAGCAAACACTCAAGGATACAACAACCCTTGTAATCCTGAATCAAATTAAAATGTAATTGGGAGACAGTTAAATAAAAATACAGTAGGACATAGATAAATGTTTTTATGTGGTTTTATGAATTGTTATACAGCCAGGGATCCTTATGTATGATTTAGTGGCTCCTGTTTCTGTCTGGGTTCAATACAACTCACCTAGAACACTGAGATTGTCTTGTTCAGGGTTTTAAACCCATTATGTGTCAGCGGTTGAACTTGAATCCAAGTCTTGTGGTCCTTCTAGCCCTCTATCCACTACACCAAATTCCCTCTTGTAAACAGAAATACCCATGTCGTAATAATTGTCTGTGCTTTTGAAAGGGATTGTATCTGAAGTATTGTCTGTCAACTCTTTAAGTAATTGTTAGGATGGAAAGAGCAACGGGCGAGGACCCTCAAGATCTTGGGTTTAAGTTCTAGTTCTGCTAATACTATAGATAAATCACTTAATCCTTCCAGTTTTTCTGTCTTTGAATTAGATAGTAATACTTGTACACCTTACATCTTTCAAGGTTATTGTGGGTATAGCTCACTATAAACCTTAAGATAGTACATAATTAATGATTTGTTTAGGGTTTGCTCTAGGGAACTACATCAACATGGGATTTTCAGATTTAAGGAATGTCAGAAAATGTCTGCTCCAAATTGAGGCATATGATGTGACTTTCCAAGAGTTGTGACAAAGCAAGAACTAGAACCCAGGTGTCTTGTATATTAAGTATTGAATATTATGAGCACAGGTGTCCTGTATATTAAGTACTGGATACTATATACAAAGTATTCTCCATTATACTGGGACCTTCCACCATATATCACATGCTTATTTTGGGGATTACTACAAAGTAAAATTTGAGGCATTGAGATAGGCATTTAAAGTTTAGTTAAGCATTTAAGGGTTGTAGAGTGCACTGGTCAAGGCACTAGGGCAATAAAGAATAAACAAGACATAATTCTTGCTGTCTAGGAGTTTACAGTTTAGTAGCTTGTTAAGGTACTTATTACAACATTACAAGTTAGCTTGTGATGAATGTGAAAGAGAAGTCAAACATGGGTAAGAGATTGGGGAGGAGAGGGATCACTTCAAGCTGAGAAAAGTTAGGATGTATTTCCTCAAGGAGGTTACATCGGACTTGGAACTTGAAGAAGGAGGATTCACCAGACAGGATTTGAGGAGGGCTTCTATTGCATGAAGCGTAGGAAGTATTGGGCTTCTGCTACATTGTGTGGAAAGGCAAATTCTATGAAATAAGGCTGGAGAGGTAGATGAGAGTCACATTGTGAAGGACCTTAAATGCCAGGATAAAAGCTTCATATTTTGTCTTGTACGTAGGCCATGGAGAGCTGCTAAAGGTCTTTGTGCAAGGGGAATGACTGGATTAGATTTACTCTCTAGGACTAATACTTTTGTTATGTGAAGGATGAATTGGAGAGGGGGAAAGATTGGAAGCAGGGAAGTGAGAGTTGAAGAGGGACTTCTGAATCACAATGAGGGAATAGAAAGGACTAGTGGAGATATTGCTAAAGGAGAGTTGAAAAGACTTAGCAACTGTTGTATGTGAGGAGGAGGGAAGAATAAACTGATTCTATGGTTTTCTGCTTGAATGAATAAGAAAATAGTGATGCTTTCATTTGAGAAGGGAAGATAGACTGGACAAACTTAGATGGGAAAGAGGTAGGTTTAGTTTAGGGCATTAGACATTCGGGTAAAGGTATCAGGCAGTTGAAAATATGGGAATAGAGATCGGGAGTTAAAAATGCAGATTGGGAGTTACTTGTATAATCATAGAAGTCTACCAGAGGGTCTAGAGGAAGGGGCAAGAAGGCCAGTCTAAGTAGAGAGGGGAGGGGAGGGGGAGAGAAGAGGAAGGGAAGTGGAAAAGGAATGAATGGAGTAATCTGTGGAGGAGAGAGATGCAAGATAGAATCAAAATCAAAAGAAGAAAGAGGGGTGTGGTCCTCAGTGTCAAGGACAGATAAAGGCTAACAGAATTAGTCCTTGAAAAACAAAAACAATGTGTACTACTTTGCTAAAATGCTAACATTTGAGTGGACTCTTGGCTTAGAAGTCATAGAAGAAAGTAGAGTAGAATAGGAGCCAGACAGGAAAGTTTTTCTTGTGGAATGGCTGTTCTAGTATTCTAAAAAATTTGGAGAGAATTTAAAAAGTTTTAATGTCTATAATAAATGTACAGATTTAATCAATTAGAATTGAATTTATACAGTGATAATTAGCTTAAGACAAAAGTTTCAGATCCAAGGGCAGTATTACCTTAAAAAAAAAACTATTTCTCCTAGCTGGTGCATAATACAAATTGAAGGGGAGGTATAGCTTTTTTAACTAGTAGAGGAGAACGGAACAAAATTTGATATTATGTGAATTACCATATGCCATTTTATTTTAAACATAATTTTACAAAGTAACTTATCTGTAGTCTAGCTAAAGAATCTGACACTTCTTCAACAAGAAAAGTTAGTTGTTGTTTTCCAAAAGTGGTATGTCATTTTAGTTGCTGCTTATCTGTAACAAGTTGTTCAGTGCCTAAAACTTGGAGTATTATAATAAAGTTACCTGTTAACTTTTATTATATTATATTATAATATATTAATTATATTTGGAGTATTATAATAAAGTTACCATCAGAATCAGCCATAGGTTCCAACTCAGTTTTTCCCCTTTACTTGAGTGGAACCTTTGAGAAAAGGTGATTTCTATATGGAAACAGATAGATATTATTGATGTTTGGTATTGATCAGCCACTCTACTCCGCAGGCAATTAACTATTTACTGTGTGGTAGGTATAGGGCTAGGGTAGGTTTTGGGTCTAGATTTCCTCCACTCTGCTGCACCTCAAGAGTGGCTGGGAGGGGACAGGGTGGCAGTAGGAGTGGGCTCCATCTCTTATCACAGTGCTGAACACAGGGCTTCCTGGGAAAGTTCTGGGTCTGGATCTCATCCATAAAGTATAGTAAAACTAAGCATCTGAATTTCTAGATGGCTTTATAGGACATTATTAAGGGTTAAGGTAAACATTATGGTCCAGTTTTATATTGAGAAGTATACTTTTCTTGATTTGAACACTGAACAGTTCAAAACACCTAACTGATTTTCCTTCTTTTTATCTAAAGCAGTATGTGCAAACACTTTAATATGTTGCATCATATAAAAGTAATTTATTAGAATCTAGATTTAATAACTTCCTTATTATGAAAGTCCATTATGAAAGGCTGTAGTCAGAAAGATAGTACTAAATGTTTGAATAAAAAGAATTATGAATCCACTAACATTTCACTTATGCATGTATGTATGACCATATATTATGTCTTGCTAATGTGTTAGGGAGGGAAGACCAAATGGAAAAACCCATTCTCACAGGATAGAATGTATAAGCTTCTATGGTAGTTTTGAGTTTTCTATCTGCTTTTAAAAAATGATTTACTCTCAGTGTTTCTGTTTGTTTTCTTCTTAATAGGTATTAGAAATCCTTTATCAGTCTTGCTGGGATTGACTCCTTCCTGCTCAACTGGATCATTCTAATTACATGAAGACATAAAGAGAACTAATTTTTATGCTGATTTGATACAAAGCAAGTTCGAAACAGTCTTAGCAATCTTTATACCTTGTTTATGGAGATAACTTGACTTCACCTACATCAGTGATTCCTTTGGCTTGTAAAAATAAGCATAAAATTGATTGTGGACATTTGTAATATTTGCCATAATATTGACTCCTAGTTTAGGTTATACATAATAAAAGTGTCCTTATTATAACCTCAGAAATTCTCTGAGGGAATTTTGACATTATTCCTCTTAAATAAAACTTCAAAGTGGCAGAAACATGCCAACTCAGCCTCTCTTAGCCTACATTGATGGGCCAGATGTTATAGCCAGTACAGTTGATTCCCGTATGGAAATTAATGATGCATCAATATCAATAAAAGGGACCAACACAATTTCTTACAAAAACCTGCAGGATAAATTTTTAATACAAGCAGAAGGATGTATGCCTTTGGACTGTATGTTTTGTGAACAGACTTTTAAACATCCAGAAGATCTTAGTAAACATGTCTTAATGCAACATCGACCCACACTTTGTGAACCAGCAGTTCTCCGTGTTGAAGCAGAGTATCTTAGTCCTCTTGACAAAAGTCAAGTGAGAACAGAGTCTCTGAAAGAGAATGGCAAGGAAAATGAAGAATTTAGCTGTGAAGTCTGTGGGCAAACATTTGGTGGAGCCTTTGATGTTGAGACCCACATGAAAAAACATAAGGACTCTTTCACTTACTGGTGTAGTGTATGTGGAAGAAGATTCAAAGAACCTTGGTTCCTTAAAAATCATATGAGAACACATACTGGCAAACCTGGGTCCAGAAACAAACTACAGCAAGGCTTAGATAGTCCAATAACAATAAATGAGGTTGTACAGGAGCAAGTAGCTGAAATTGTCACATCGCCTTACAAAATCTGCATGGTTTGTGGCTTCCTATTTCCAAATAAAGAAAGCCTAATTGAGCACAGTAAAGTACACACCAAAGAGTCTGTTTCTACTAGTGAAACACAAACTGTTGACTCTAGTGAAGGAGGAATGTCATCTCAGAGGAAAGAATTTCTTCAATTTCTAAACTTGAGACCAAACCTAACACCTGAAAAAATTAAGAAACCTGCAAAATGGATAGCTGAGTTAGATCCATTTAATACATATCAAGCATGGCAGTTGGCTACCAAAGGCAAAGTTGCTATTGGCCGTGGAGAAGTGAAAGAACCAGGACAAGAAGGAAGTACAGACAATGATGATTCATGTTCAGATAAAGAAGAACTTGGAGAGATTTGGAATGCCAATAAAAGCCATGCTGAAAGTACTGGGAAGTCCAAAACAAATAAAAACAATTGTGCAGGAATTGGTCTTTCACAGGACAAAGAAAAGATTAAACACACTAGTGGTGAAGTGCCTTCAATGGATGTGGATCCCAAATTAACACATAATAAAGAGAAGCCAACACATTGCTCTGAGTGTGGCAAGGTTTTTAGAACATACCATCAGCTAGTCCTTCATTCAAGAGTTCATAAAAGAGAAAGGAGAACTGATGCTGAATCTCCAACTGCTATTGAGGGAAGGCAACACAGAACATATTCTCCAGATTTAGCCACAGCTCTTGATGAAAATGGAACAATGGATCGGGTAGAAGGTGGTTCTGAAGATGGATCAGAAGATGGACTTTCTGAAGTGCTTCATTTAGGTAAGTGGTAGCTTTTAATATTTCCCCATTCAAAATTATTTTTTTTAATGTTATCTTCATGTTTTTGAGAATTAACAAAATACTATAGCATAATGAAAAATATACTGGAGACCTGTCTCTTAGCTGCTCATCACTTGACTTTCTGAGGCCTAAATTCATTTGCAAAATGAACCATTTAGAATATGTTTAATTCCTTCCAGCTCTGAAATTCTGTTTTTCTTGTTTTGTTGGTATACATAAAGGATTAAAAGCATAGGTATGATCAGTCTCAAGTGGGGATGGCGCTGTTAACTTGCATTTCCCAGAATTTGTGATTTTTGTCTTTTTAAAAGAAATTATCTTTATTTGGTTCTTTAACAGATTATACACACTCCTAAATCCAGCCAGCTGTCCAACAAATATGTGTGACAGTTATCACAGTGAAAATTGACAAAAATGACAGTACAAATATAGCACTATTATTGGAAAAACAACTTAAGCACTAGCACCATCTTTTGTATACGAGAAGAAATATGGTAGATATTTGGGAACTAATCTTGATCAAAAATTAATGATTTAATCCAAATTTTTGTCAGATTGTCTCAGAGCTCAAAAGGGTATTTCTTAAAACTTTGTGTAATGCCTTGTAAACAAAACTATAAACAGCACAGAATTACTTTTCCAGTAAACACTTGATAATTGAATAGCCCTCAAATAAGGACAGAAGCCTCACTTAAGTTAAACCAGCCCAGACATTAATATAGCAATAATTGTGATGGTAGGATTTAGAATTGTAAAGGGCTTTAAAGATTACTTAGCCCAACTCCCTCATTTTCCAGATAAGAGAACTGGTTTAATGACTTGCACAAGTTCCTATACATAACTAAGTAGTAAAGCCTGGGATTTTTGAGTTCAGGTGTTCTGAATTTAGAAACAATGACACTGTACTACAATGTCATTAACATTCTGAGTTTTGAGTATTATATAGAAATATAATAGGAATGAATTTGCAAGAAAGAACTTTACTCTTTTCTAAATCAATGCTCAGTTCTGTAATTTGTAGTTAATGTATGGCTTAGAGGATGACTATCAATTGTTTAGATACTGTTTGGGGTCTCTTATGCTACACATCTGAAAAATAGTACTTAAAATGATAAGAACCTTAAGCTAGTTCTAGTTCTGCTTAATTGGCTTGCTTAATGACCTGTGGTAAGGCATAATATCCTTGAACCTCAGTTTTTCCAGTTGTAAAATAGGATCAATGATACTTGAAATTTTTGCTACTAAATAGTATACATAAAATGGTATAAAGTATGTGAGTTCTTAAAAACCAAAACATTATAAACTGATTTTTTTAAAAAATCCTAGTAACCAGTGTTATATTTTTAAAAATATATAGCATATTCAATATTATTTTGAAACTTGTATAATTTTATTAGAGGTTGAAATGTATAGAAAGTAAATCCTGATACACAGCTTGAAATGAGAAATTGCAGAGGTTAACTAGATAACTTCATGTGACCCCAGTAGAATTGGTAAATTAGTAAATTTCAAATTAAGGGGTTTATTCTTAATTATATTTGTGTATATATCATTTCATTTTCCAAGAAAAGTCTTGTGATACTAAATGGTGCTTTCAATTATGGGTCTTAACTGTAATACCAATCTGTGATTCATATGGTCTTTTCTAAAACCCAAAGTACATTATAATCTTAATATGATACCTCATAAGGTCATTAATCTTGAGCTGGAAGGGACCAACTCCTTCGTTTGACCAGTTAGGAAATTGAGACCTAGAGAGTTTAGAGATGATGGGTTCAGGGTCACATAGAATGAAAGGAAGTCAAACCAGAAGGAAGGAAATCAAACTGGTTTTCTGACTCTAAATCAAGGGTCTTTCCATTACATACCAAAAGATTTTTGAGTGATATTTAGCCTAATTCCCTCACTGTTACTTTAAACATAAAATATTTTGGAGCTATGTTATGTGTTATATATGTATATATGATGTTAGATATTAAGAATTTTATAAGTCAGGTATGTAGCAAAGATAGGACATCGAAGAAATAAATTTTCTTCAGGCAAAATGGTCAGTGCAACTTGAAGTTGGATTTTGTTACAGTGGTTTAAATCTTAAGGAATTGGCCCATCGTTGTGTAATAGTAGTAGAATGTTGTATTAGTTGTGATTTGAAAAAAACAAAAAGGGTAAGAATTGCTTAGAGTCCAGGAATTCTTATAGGGAGAGGAAAAACTTTTGTGTTGAACTGGAGTTGATCCAGCCTCGAGAGCTTGGTTTTTGTAATTGATGACATTTTTTTTATATAGAGTACCCCTAAATATATATGATAAATAGTACTGTTTAAGAAGTACTTCCCTGAAGGAGAGAAATAAGCTAGAATAGTTTTCTGCTGACTACTATTTCAGTCAGTTAAAGATACTGAAAAGAAGTCGGTAAACTATTTGATTCAGTTTGGAGAGCAGCATTTGGTTTAGTGAGGGATATTTTGTGCAGATCAGTGCTTATTAGTTGATCGGTGTTTTAAAATTTTTATTTTAATATTGCCTATCTTGCTTAACACCATTTTTCTTTCTTGCTAAAGTTTAAGTTGTACCTACCACCCTCTAGTGGTAACTTATTGGTTGGTCTTAAATAAGAAATGGATTTGTTCTGTGGCTGGGAGAGCAAGAATTGGTAACTTATTGGCATGATTTTCTAAATTCGTCATTCTGAGTGAGGAAGCAGTTCTCTTTTCCAGCCACAAAGTGTTTTCTACAACCTGTTTGCCAGATCTCATTTCTGTTTCAGTTACTGATACTTGGAGAAGGGAAGACTATGTATTTTAAAATCCATTAGCTATCACGTACTTAAAAAAGCAAAAGGAGCAATGTTTTGGTTTTTTCAGGTGTATACTGTTATCACACTTACCAATAAGTGCATATGCACACATACATATATACACACCCACTATATTGTCCTGTAATAAAATGTCAAAATAATGTTTAGAAAGTTTTGGTTTTTTTAATACTACGTTGTCACTAATGGAAGAATTGTTTTTAATGAAAATTACTAGTAACAGCTAGAATAGTTATTTGTAATTTATCAAGATTATCATTCATGTGCCTCAGCTATTTCCTTAACTAATATAAGTATTTTTGTTTAAGATAAAAATGAAGATGGCTTGGAAAGAGGAAAAATTAAACATCTTGCTTCATCCAGAGAGTGTAGCTATTGTGGAAAGTATTTCCGTTCAAATTATTACCTCAATATTCATCTCAGAACTCATACAGGTAATTTCTAGAATTCTCTTTCATAGATAATCCAGTCAATTATCACTTTTGGTAAAAACAGCCTGTTTTGATCTAGTTCTGTTACCACTTTTGCCATAATTTCTGTTTGACTCCTCTGGTCTCTAAGAATAAACAGCTTAATTTTACATTGCATTTGGTGGGTCACTAATCATTCTTTTTAGTATGATTACATGAACTAACTACATGCCATTATATATTTTCATTTTCATTACATCTATATCCCAACTCTTATCCTCATCAATGCTCTCTAACATCTTTAGCCTCAAACTTTTTAATGTTTCTTTTTGTGGCTCTTAGATTAATATGAAATGAAGAGTAGTCTTCCACCCTATTTCCAAATTGCCACTTTGCTCTAGATTAAGCTAGTATTTAGTTTCAGTTGCTTAACTAAGATGTTACATTTTTAATATACTAGATAATTCACATTGGAGGTAAAGGGCAAATATACACATACTTCTTTGGCTGCCCTCTTTCTGACATTGTTTCTTTTTGAAAGTTTTATGCATGATCTCAACTACTCAGTGTAGTTGACATAAAAACAAAACAGGATAGGAAAAACTTGGGTCTCCTGGGGCATATCTGGTCAACTTAACAAAATTCTTATTGAATAGGAAAAACAATTGCAACTCTTGGTTTAAAATATACAGTTTATTTCAAAATGTACTTTAAAGGTTTTAAAACATGTTTTTCAAATTTTTTTATTATATTGATGTTTTAAAATATTTTTTCAGGTGAAAAACCATACAAATGTGAATTTTGTGAATATGCTGCAGCTCAGAAAACCTCTCTGAGGTATCATTTAGAGAGACATCACAAGGACAAGCAAATTGACGTTACCACTGAAGTAAAGAATGATGGCAAAAGCTCACTACTGAGTCGGGAAACTGAAGATACGCTATTAACAACTGATGGTGCTCAAACCAAAAATTTGAAAAGGTTTTTTGACGGTGCCAAAGATACTAAAGGCTGTACACCTGCAAAACAACATAAAGAAATGCCTTCTGCCTTTCAAAATGTTTTGGGAAGTGTACATTCAACCATAAACAAGGATACTCAGGATTCCAGTAAAAATACAGTTGATGACAGTGCTGATAAAATGAACAAAAGTGTAGTCACTCCGTACTTGGACAAATTAAAAAAGAAATCACTAATTGAACCTCAGGCAAACAACCCTGTTTGTAAAACAGAGAAGGATGGTTTTTCTGGCAGAGGAGATACTACTATCCATGAAAGTGAAGTAAATAACATAGATGAAATAAAAGAGAGTACTCCTAACTGCAAACATAAACCCAGCATGGACTTTGAGGAAAAGCCTTTGAATTTATCCATTGGATCTACACAAGAATGTGCAGCTGTTTCTGTCAGCAGAGGTTTATTAGCAACAAGCACCTGCCCATTTTGTACTTATAGAACATTTTATCCAGAAGTTCTAATGATGCATCAGAGATTAATGCACAAATACAATCCTGACATTCATAAAAATGGTAGAAATAAATCTTCAGTCAAAAGTAGGCGTACTGGATGCCCACCAGCTTTACTTGGAAAAGATGTGCCTCCCTTACCTACCAATCCACATAAATCTAAGATTTCTCTAGCAGCTCAGTCAAAGTCACTGCAGCCAGAGAAAGCTAAGCAGTGCCCACCCTTGCCAAGCAAAGTTCCACTTTCTTCAGGAATAGACTCTAGCACTTTAGCCCCAAGTAACCTGAAGTCTCACAGGCCACAGCAGAATATTGGAGCTCCAGCAGGTGTGATTAGACAGCAGCCGGAGATGCGTACTAAAACCAATGCTTCTCCAGTCCCTGACAGAATAAAAAGACCAGAGACAAAATTAAAACCTCTGAGCATATCTCCTCAACCTGGCATGGTAGGCAATAATGTCAATGGTTCCTTTGACTATCCTCTTAAGAGTGACTCTCCGTGGTCTAGTAATCAAGGAAGAGAATATTTTTGCAGTCGAAATATAGGCAATGTCAATGTGGAATTTGGTGAACCATCTTCAAAAAGAATGAAATCTAATGTAGTTACTCTTGAACTTGATTCTTCAACAGTAGCCAATTACAGAAGAGAATATGATATAAACAGATACCGTGTTGCAAACAGAATTGCAAATCTATTACCTCAGGATTGTCCATGTCCACCTGCATCAGTGTTGCCAACCAAGCAAGGGCTCCTGAATTCAAATGAAGTTGATTCTCCAAATGTACTGACTGTCCTAAAGTCATATGAGCCATATGGACCTGGACCACTTTATACTTCTTGTGGATCTAGTGGTAGTCAAGCATCAAATTCTGCAATAGAAGGTATTGTCTGTAGAATGGTGAATTCTCTCATCTCCCCATCACCTTTCCTATTACTATAGAGGGCAACTTCATCCTCCCAGCATCACTGGATCTAAGTGTACATTATGGTGGTGGGTGGAAGGTATAAGAACACTGGGAAAATGGCAGGGGGGGGCGGAGGAACAGGCTATGAAAGGCTTTGAATGTCAAACAGAATATTTTATATTTGATCTTGGACGTTACAGGGAGCAGTGACATTTATTGAGTGGGGGAGGAGATTGTGACACTTTAGGAAGGTCATTTTGACTACTAAATAGAGAAAGGACTGGAATAGGGAGAGATCTGCAGCAGATAGCACAACTAGTAGCTTATTGCAGTAGTGTCAGGCTGGTAGGAATGTCAGAGGAGAGATGTTACAGATGTTATGAAGATATAGTCAATAGGCTTTGGCAACAGATTAGAGGTGGGAGGGTGAGGTATGTGAGAGTGAATATTTGAGGATGGCAATCTAGGTTGAGTCTGATCAATCAGGAGAATGGTGGTGAGGAAAGGGGAAGATTTTGTGGGAAAGAGAAGGAGTTCAGTTTTGATCATAAACCTGAGGTTTCAAGGAACCCCAAAGATCATCTAGTCAAACATCCCTACTTTACAAATGAGAGAACTGAGGCACAAAGAGGGAAAGTGACTTTGTCCATAGTTATCCATTTAGTGACAGAATCAGGATTCGATCCCAAGTCCTGATTTATGTTTAGCACTATTTTGTGTACTAAGCTGGACTCATGACACTTAGCACATACCGCCTCACGGAGTAGGTATTTACACGCTTCTCTGTTTATATCCTCTACTAAAGTGGAGTCCTTATGTTGTAGAACTTTGTATTCTGAACAGTACCTTGCATGCACTTATTAATGATAATTATTTAGTACTGAAACAACTACAAAGTAACTTTCCACTAATGTGTTCTTGTAGATTATATTGAAATTTTCGTAATGGTAGGGGGGTTTTTGTTTTAGTGAAATTGTTTTCATAGCCACTGTTGATTGCCCCACTGGAGCATTATGAAGAGACTCTTGAACATGCTCCTGTAGCATATTAAAAGTAAGATCAGGATATCATGGGGTCATGTTCCACTTGGTAAACTTGATTAAATCACAGTGGCTTCTGCTATTGCATATAAACCCTACTGGTCTGTACTGCCTTGAAGAGACAGACTCACTTTAAAATCGCTCACTTTGTGTTAGTTTCAAGTTAAGGATCTTTTGCAGTGACAACACTCTATCAAGTCCAACCTGACACCAATTGATCTGGTGGAGGTAGCAAATTAAGAGCAATAACACCATCCGCCCACCCCTCAGGCTCTCAGCCTAGGAATCATCCTGTATTCCTCACTCTCTCACCTCCCCTTTCTTACCCCAATATCTAAGTTATTGCCAGGGCATGTCGATTACACTCACCTTTGCCACATCTCCTGAATATGGCCCTCCCTTCTCTCCTCTGACTGATACCACTAATGCAGGCCCTCATCACCTTATACCTTAATTCTTGCAATAGCCAGCTGGTGAATTGACCTGCTTCAAGTCTCTCTTCACTCCCGTCCATCCTCTGTTCAGCTACCAGTGAGAATTACCTAAAAACACAGGTCTGACCACATCATTCCCTTGCTAAATAAATAAATTCCCGTGGCTCCTCATTGTCACTAGCATCAAATACTAAGTGCCTTGTTTGGCATTTGAAGTCCTTCGTAACCTAGCATGGTCCCTGTTTCTTCCCCTCCAACCCCCATGCCCTTTCTAGTCTTCCTACACCTTGCTCTAGGACATCCGCTCTTTGATCCAGTGACACTGGTCTCAGCTGTTCCACTGACAAATCACTCAATCTTTTGGCTCTGGGGCATTCTCTTTGGTTATCTCTTATGCCTGTAATATTCTCCCTTCTCTACTCTGACTACTGACCTCCCTGGCTTCCTTCTAGTCCCAGGTAAAATCTTAGCTTCTGCAGGAAGCCTTCCATGACCCATCTTAATTCCAGTGTCTTCCCTATGTTAATTATTTCTTTCTTACTTTGTATATGGCTTGCTTTGTGTATATTTGTTTGCATTTTGTTTTACCCATTAGATTTAGATTGTAAACTCCTTGAGGTCAGGGATTCTTTTGTTTTTGCCTCTCTTGTATCCTCAGTACTTAGCACTACTAGGGGAAGAGTAGATGCTTAATAAATGTTAATTGATTGATAATTGAAAAAAAAAGCCTGTCTACCCTCAACCAGGTTTAGCCCATCTGCAAAGAAGGTTTTACCAAGGTGTGGCCTCTCTGCATGCTATAGCTTCTTGGAGCCATAGGTGAGAGCTGGGTGAAAGTGGACACCAAAGGTGGATGAGTAGCCCTCAAAAAGGCTCAGCAAGCCTTCATATCAGGGGTACTAGTCTTCAGTGAACACTCCATGCACCCCAATACTCACACCTACAGAAGTAAGGATAATAGGATGAAGAGAGGAAACTAATAGTTGGTTTTGCATTAGTAGATTCTGTTTGGAGGAGGTTGAAACTATTGACAATGAGATGTTTGAGCTGACCTATTTTCTTTCCTTGTCCCTAATACTGGAAGAGAGTTAACTATTCTGATTAATATTAGAGCCCCCAGGTGGCTCAGTGGATAGAACACTGGGCCTGTAGTCAGGAAGATCTGAGTTCAGATCTGGTCTCAGACACTTAATAGCTGTGTGAACTTGGACAAGTCACTTAAACCTTTGTGTGCCTTAATCCACTGGAGAAAATAATGGCAAACCACAAAATGCCAAGAAAACCCCATAGACAGTATAGTCTACGGGGTCATAAAGAATCAGACATGAATGAACAACAACAAATTATTACATTCTACACGTTAGGTCAGAGGGGTTGTATCATGAAATACAACCTAATGTTCCACCATTCTTTTTCATTCTAGCTGTTTGACTAACAGGGAGTACTGATTGTTGAAATTAGATGCTGTTCCATATTTTAAACATCATGTTCTGAATGTCCTTTGTTATTTTTTATAGTTGTGTTTTCTGTATCCTATAAGTTCCTTTTTCAGTTTCTTACACACCATTGAATTAGTGTATGTTGCATATTTTTAAAACTTTTAAATTTTATTTTTATTCAATTTATGCTGATAGTAACTTGGACCTAGAGGACCTTATTAGCTTTATCTTTTTTTTTAAACCTAAAGAAAAATGAATTTTTTGAAAGAAAAGTTTATTGACGTTAGATGTTCTAAAAAGGCTTGTTGTATTTTGTGTTTTGAGACTACTCTTTGAAATCAACAGATGAGTAGCATATCCAATATTAAGGATGCGGACTTACAATCAATAGCACATACTTTTTAAATGCTTTGAAAATTTTGAAATGCTTTACTCCTATCTACCTTGTGAGATCAGCAAGCCCTTGAGATATTCAGTATTAGAGCTTGAAACCTAGGTCTCCTTACTTCTAAGAGTCTTCAACTGTACTACTATTACAAGTACATGGAACTGACTGATCAGCATTATTTTGAAATAGTCACCAAGTCTATTAACTTAAGTATAAAACAACAAACCTACTTAAGTTTAATTCCAAATGCCTTTTCAAACCTTTTTCTCCTCACTTAGGAAAAAGGCCCATGTCTTATCAACAGTTATCTAACAGCATGCTGCAAAAAAGAAACTATGAGAATCTTATTACTAATACACATTATCGACCGAATGACAAGAAAACTTGATTTTTTTGAGGGGGGGAAAAGGTAAGCATATGTTTTAGTTATATGTACTTTGATTTCTCTATAAAATTCAATGTGATGAAACCCATTTGTAATTATCTTATACTAAATCTAGTTTGTTTAGTTAAATAATGCTAATTTTTAAATTAAATAATTGGATTTTAAGAAACAAACTTAAGAAATTAGGTCAGGCCTATCAAGGTCCCTGCACACTCTGAACAAGGTAAACTGCCAAGAGCTTATTTCTTTAAATTAAAACAAGTTATAAATATCATTGTGTAAGTAGAATGTAAATTTTTTAAAAAATCATGTAAAATATGAGAGTTAATTTTGTTCTTCCTAGATTGCATGTGTTATATTAATCAGATAATGAATGTTGCTTGTAAAGTAGTCCAAGAGCAACCTTCAAGTGGTGTTTTAACAAGGCAGAGGATATGATACTTACTTTGGGCTTCTTAAGGATTCTTTTAACAATGAGGGTGAATTACTGAAGAGGGCTATGTGGAGAGCAGCACTATAATATGACTTGTTACACAGATGTAGCTAAAGCAGTTCAAATTACATTTCATGAAACATACTCTATAGTCAATCTGATGTGATTATCCTATGAGGCAAGCGATTAGCTTTGTTCTTCTGTGTCAGAATAGTATTCTGCTGTACCCAGCTTGCTATTTAGCCCTGTTTGCAACTCTAGAAAGAGTTTTAGAAATACTAGGTTTTAGAAGCATTCAGCCTCCATTCTTTTGAAGAAAGATTATATACCATGTTCGAGTTTTTACTTTAATGTCACTCTTTCAGTTAAATATTTAATCCCGGTCCATCCTATAAATTTTGTATATTCATGCCTGTGCCTTCAAAGTGCATTATAGGGGGTAGTTGCATATTTCTCTTGGCCAGCCAGTACTGTTGTCTTTCTTAACCACTTAAGTAACTAACTTGTGAGTCTGCAACAAAATATTTCAGTACCTATAATTCCACTTCTACTTTACAAATTTCTAATTATATCTTTCATTACTCACTTGTAAGAACCTAGGCTTAGATTGCCATTAAAAGTTTTTTGACTGCTTTTCTTGGTCTTGTTCAGTTTTAGAGTTTTCTTACCACTATTATATAATTCCATTAATCAGTTTTCTTTTTCTACTCCCCAGGTCTTAAAAAGATACAAGTACATATTCTCTGTGGAATTACCTTCAGCTCATCCTTTGAGAAAATGAATGGTGAAAGCTACTGAAATAAGCTGTGATTGTACTGTGTATATATAAAGAACACTACAGTTTTATAATGTTGGTTCTGTTTAAAATTTGTACCAAATAGCAATAAAAATTGTAGTTGGAAAAGTTGGGTTGTAAAAGTGGAGAATGTATATCTCTATTTTGACCTTGAATAATATTTTTTTTAGAATTGACCAAATATTAAGTAGTTTTTTGAATACTTGAGCGCTGCTGAAAAGTAAGTGGGGGAGGGAGGGAGTATATAATGCTTGCACCTCAGGTAAAATTTTGTAAATATGTGTTGAAAACTTGTTTAGATGCTATGGTTCTCTCTCTCCCCCACCTCCCCCCAAACCCTCCTTGCTCCTTCAAAGGTAGCTCAACATTTTGAGCAGTTTCTGATCTTGTGCTTTTTCAGTTAGGATAGGTTTTATTTTAAAACAAATTCCCAATGATCTGTATGATATCAAATCCTAGGCAGTCTAACATTGTTGTCTTTATGCAGATTGATGTGAGTACACCTAACTGAAGTATTGACCTTCTCTACCAGTTTGTGCTGCATATTATAAGATCACTTCTGAATTTTCAGTTCCTTTTTATTGCAAATTACTTCAGCATGTTAGCTGAGAGAGATATATTACTTGTTAACTAGCTGTTTCATGGTTTGTAAATTGTCCTGGAACCACCAGACTACTTTATTTGGTGACTTTTTTTTTATTGATGGGGTGTGGTGGTTATGTGGGATTTTTAAGTATGTCTCTACTGAGAACCATTTGCTCTGAGCAGACAAATCTTTGCTAATAGTGAACAAAGTAATATGTGGAATTTATTTAAATTTGTTTTCTATCAAACTAAAATCATTTTTTAAAAAATTTGACATGTCATATATTTACTCAAACTGGTAAAGTTTTGAGTGCAAAATTATAAATATCTTACAATATGGGGAAGCAATTTTAAAATAAAAGACTTTTGGTATATCTTATGTTTGTATTTAGAGATCTCTTGGTGTTTCTGGAATCTTAGTTAACTGAAGACATATTCAAGTTAATTGTAGACACATTGATTCTGAATAAGAAATTGCCCACTGTGCAGAGGGGGTGGAAAAGGGATTATCTGTTTGTTGTTTCCCTTCCTCCATCACAACCCTAGCCCCATCCTTTTTTGTGTGTGTGTGTTTGTTTTGAAATGACAAGGTTTTTCTCTTTGCTCATTCAACTTCGGTTTTAAAAGGAGGGCAGCCACCAGCCAGCAGAACTGATTTATTGGATATTTTTAACTTTTGCTCATAGTTACCTCTACTTGTAGCTGATAGCTGAAGATTTATTACTTCAGCATATACATGGCTTTGGCTTCCATGTTGTATTTTAGTAAGAAACTGTTTCAAATATTTTTGCACTGTTAGGTTTTTTTACCCTGCCCTTCTCTTCCACATAGAAAGTGTAAATGTCCTACAGTAGCAAAACCTAGAAATACTCTTGTTTTCATTATGCAACATAAGACATCCTTGATGTATGTCTTAACTCCTGTGTTAAAGGGGACCTAATTGAGATCTGTCAACTGGCATTGTAATGAAGTGCTGTGTATCAGGAAATTGTACACTATTTACCTTTTTTCCTGTTCATAAGCTGAGCCATATGTACATAATCTAGATTTTGTTTTCATAGTTTTGCACTTTTTTATAGCCTATTTTTCAAAATGAACACATTTGGAAGGTGGTTGGCCTAATATTTGCCTGATTTGCTGAGTCTTACACAATGCATGCCATAAGGATATTCAAATCTTAAGGGGTTGTGTGACAGAGGGTTCAAATTTAAACTTCTAAAAAGAAATTACCAAATCTATTTGAAAACAATCAATTCATGTTATGCTGCAATTTTCAGGGGTTTTCAGATTTTTCCTTTTTAACCACATTTCTTGAATGCATAACAAATGTCAGTAATTCCACAGCCCTGTACTTCAAAGTACTCTTTTGCCCATCAGTATTAACTATTGGGATACTACTGGTTTTGTATTTTTTTTCCTTTAAGATAACAGTGCATTTATATAGAGGTACAATTTGTTGGAATTTTGTTTATATTTATTTCATTCCAGTTTGATTTATTTTAATTGTTAAAACTTAAGTTTGTCAAGCAGTAGACATTACTCGTTTAATTTATGATATATTTCAGTTTAGTCAAGGTATGTTATATGTGGATGTAAATATAGATTTGGTGTTTTGCAATTTTGGCTTCTGGTCTTTATTCAGCACTTTGTTGGCTTCTAATTTTTTTCTGAACTTATACTTAAAAAATGTTATATCAGGACTAAGCTAAAGCTGCCTTTATGCTTGAATCTATGATGGAAGAGAACATTTATATACAAACTGAATGATTTGAAGATCTATTTTACCCAACTGGCAGATGACACATAATGGGAGAGATAGCTAACACTGAATGAGGTTGTGTTCCAGAAAGATATTGACAGACTAGAATGATCGGCTGAATTTAAATAAGATGCAATTTACATAGGCATATATGTAAAACTCTACACTTAAATCTTTTTTTTTTTAAACCTGCCCTAAGTGGGGTGAAGCACAGGTGTAGCTATATAGAAAGTTTGAAAAGGATCTAGAGATCTCAGTGGACTATAAGCTCTATATGAGTTAATGTGACATGGCAGGCAAAATAGCTGATGTGATGCTAGGTTACATCAAGAGACGGGGATGTAATGGAACATAACGTTGACAGCACTCCAAGAAGGCAGAGACACAGATTTGAATCCAGTTTCTGATAGTTGTATGACCATATTCAAATCACAGCACTGGGCTTGTTTCCTTCTTTATAAAATGATTGCTTCTGTTGTCATGTTGTAAGAAACAAATAAGATACCTTGGAAAACAATGTTTAAGCCCTAAAGTGCTATGTAAAGGTTGACTGATTATTGTGTTCAGAAAAAGGCAGGGATTCTTGACTCTTCCCTCTGTGACCAGATTTAGAGCACTGTTCATTTATGGGCATCTTATTTTAGGAAGGATATTGCTAAGTTGGAGGGTGGCCCAAAGGTTGAAGGGCCTTGAGAGCAAGCCGTAATGAGTAGTTGAACTGAAGATGTTTTAGTCTAGGGAAAAGATGGATTAGACTTGTTCTGCTTAACAGGATTAGAAATTTAGAGCTAGAATGAATTCGAAATGTTATTTGGTCCAGCCTCCCCACTCCCCACTGATAAGGAAACAGATCAGGGAGGTTAGGTGACTTTGCCCAGGTCACAAAGCACCTACTATGTGCCAAGCATTGTGCTAGGTGCTGGTGTACAGCTTAGAAGATAATACAGAGACTTACAAGTGGCAGAGCTAAGATTTGAGCCTGGGTCTTGGACTCAAGACAGTGTTCTTTCCACTGTACCGCTCTACCCTCACTACTTTTTTTTTTCCTGAAGTTATCGGGACAAAGCATGGAAGTCATAGAGGCAGATTTCTGTTTAATACAAGGGGAAATCAACAATTATTGTCCAACTCTTTGTGACCCCATTTGGGTTTTCTTTGCAAAGATAACTCAAGTGGTTTGCCATTTCCTTCTCCAGCTCATTTTACAGATGAGGAAACTGAGGCAAGGTTAAGTGATTTGCCTAGGGTCACGCAGCTAGTGTCCGAGGCTGCATTTGAACTCTGGTCTTCCTGATTCCAAGCTTGGTGTTCTATCCACTGCACCACTTAGCTGCTCCAAACCAACAAAGCTGTCCAAAAGTGGAATTAGGATTAGCTTTGGGATACTGAGTTCCCTCTTAGTGGAGGTTTTCAAAGTGAGACTGGATAAACTCTTGTTGGGTAATAATACTCTTTCTAGGCTTGTAGGTCTATTCAGAAAGTGCTTTTAAATCTGAAAAGTTTAATAGAAATGTGAGCTATTATGATGACATGAACAAAGAATGTTTTAGAAACATTCAACTGGCTTTGGTGGATAGGATTAAAGGGGGTGAAAGCTGGTCTAATAATTGCACCTAATTTCTTCATTTCTCATTTGGTGCAGGCTTAGATAAAGCACAGTACTTGCTGTCTGGTGAGGAGAAGATAGGGTGGGGCTGAGGAAAAGAAGCAGGGTTGATGCCTGGGGGGGTGGGTGACTTGGCATTTGATTTGCATTTTAAAGGATGAGTAGGTAAAAGGGAGGGAGGGAGGATATTCAAGAAATAGGAACCCTCCAGAATAGTCACCCTGGAGGCAGAGCTCCAAGCCATGATAATCCCATCAAGGCCCCAACCTGGCTCCAGATTAGCTGAGGGAGAAGCCTCAGTGTTGAGCCCAGCATAACGAGAGGCACCAATGGCTCCAGCAAAGCTGAGGGAGAAAGGCCTTAGGCAAAACCCAGTCTCAGAAGCCCTTAAAGCTTACGGTGGTAGCCCAGCACGTAGGAGGAAGGACCTCGGGTGAAGGGAGCCCATCAGGGAAACAGTCTGGTGACAAGAGGGAGCCCTTGAATCTCTGTAAAGGAGGGCCCTACTCTGGCCCACTGTACTCGGGACCAGGAAGGCCATCATTCAGTTTTGGGCTTGACCCAAGAATAGGGTTTACCTCTGAACAAATCATGGAAAAGTGACCACCATGACGAAGAAATAACCTTGGTTTGAGAAACATCCCGGGGACAAACCCCAAAGAAGATAGTGATTCCACAAATCCAGGTAAAGCCTCAAGAGAAAAAAATACCTGAGCCACAGGAATTAACTGGAGTACCTAGAGGAAACAAAATACAAGATGGAAAAACTGAAGGAATGGCAAGGAAAATGTACACCGTAATTCAAAGTGGAGATCAAGATAAATTTTTTTTTAAATACACAGCCAATGAAAGAATTTGCTTATCCATATGTGTTTGTGATGGGCTTTGTTTTTCTTTCTCAATGTGTGTGTGTGTGTAGGGGGAGTTGGAGGGAGATAAAGCAGATTTTTGTTCATTGAAAAAAAATTTTAATTAAAAAAGAGTACACGATTGAAGATTTTTTTTGAATATTCATTCCTTAAAGACATTTTTATTTACAAACTAGAAAAACTAAATTTCTTAAAAATTAACAACTTTAGATAATACAAACAAAAAAAAGACAAACAAAAATGAAACACTAGAGTGTGCGCCTAGGCACACCTGGCACAAATAAGCATATGTTATCAAGCATCTGCCCTTGATACCTTCATAATTAATATCTCTGCCAGCAACTTTCACCTCCTAACTCCTCCAGGACTTTGCCCCAGCCAGCCATCCCTCCTCATGTAAGATGATTGAAAATTTCATACAGGACCTGAATGCTCTGAAAATTAGAATAAACTGGACAAAACAATGACTCAAAATTACAAGAAATACAAAGCAAAACCAAAATATTGAAAGAAAAAAAATCTAAGAAACTATATAAAAAACAAACAACATGGAAAACTGAGAGACTCTCTTGAGAATTATTAGACTTACACGAAAGGAGAATTATACATGTTGAAGGGACTCTGGGAAAATACGCACATTGATAAACTGTTGATGGATTGGTGAATAGAATAGCCATTCTGGAAAGTGGTTTGAAATTACACACAAAAAGTTAACAAACATGCTGTTTGACCCAGCTCTATTCCTGGTAGGCTTTTTATATATCTGTATATATCTACATCTATCTATCTATCTATCTATCTATCTATCTATCTATCTATC
>CM053625.1:148377408-148392590 GCA_028646595.1 Phalanger gymnotis
AGAAAATTTGTAATTCAAACTCCTGTGAAAATCAACACTGAAAACTAAATATATCAAATAATAAAAAAATAAATAAATAAAATAAAAAAATAAAGTAATCCTTACCCTCAAAGAGCTTGTAAACTGAAACTACCTACTTATTGACACTTCAGAGAATCTGTGATTGTATTAATGAGCCCTACACCCATGCAAATTATCAAGTTATCCATGCCCTATTATTCAGGGTGGTGCTTTCCAAAAAATTGTAAAGGATGTACCCAACCTGCTAGAAGCTCTTCCCCCAGGTTCTTATAATAGTGAACGTCCCCATGGACAAATAACAGAACATACTTTCCTCTTCTCGGCAAAAAAAAGTGGGGTACTGCAGATATGGAACGTTATATACACTCTCAGTCACTGAGTTGTTCATTTTTGCTTGCTTTTCTCAGTTATAAGAGAGCATATTTAGAAAAGTAGGGTTTAGAAGTGTATTATTTTGGGTAGAAGTATATTTAGAAAGAGCACTCGGCCCAGAGTGGGGAAGACCTGAGTTCAAATCCAGCCTCAGACACTTACTAGCTGTGTGACTCTGGGCTAGTCACTCAATCTTGTTTGCCTCAGTTTCCTAGTTTATAAAATGAGCTGGAGAAGGAAATGGCAAACCACTCCAGTATCTTTGCCGAGAAAACCCCCTGGACGGTATGGACCATGGAGTCACAAAAACTTTGACACGACAGAACCACAACAATATTTAGAAATGTAAGCTTGAAAAAAAAGATTTAAAAAAAAAGATTTGTATTAGACCTGTGATTTCAGCAGTGTGGAGAATTTTTGGTGAGGAAATTACTTATGCAAATTGCCATCTGCTCTCCCACTTCCAGTCTTAGAGAAGTGTCCACAGTCACAAAGCCAGGATATGTGAGAGGCAAGACCTAAACCCAGTTTCCACAGCTTCATGGCCAGGACTCCATCTATTATGACTCAGTGTTTCTCAAAGGCAGTATCAATGCTTTTAAAATATGTGTTTCATGGATACCAGCTCAGCATAGACCGCCACAGCCACCACATAAATTAAATGAAAGTCAATTGAACAATCATTTATTAAGTGCAGGCCACCTGGATGAGTCACAGGGAATGCAAAGATGAAAAATGACACAATCTTTGCCCACAAAGTATTTACAATCTAGTTGGGAGAAAGTGTATTCAACTAGGAATGTGATTAAATGCATGGAAGAGGTCAGGATGGAATGAGGGAGGGATCACTTCTTGTTGGGAAGGACAAGGGAAAGCTTCATGGAAGAGGTGGCCCCTTCAAGAAAGAAAGATTTCAACAAGAGATGTGAAGCTAATCTATTCTGTGCTATATCTCCAACTCTGGGGGTAGAAATTCAAAAGCGAGTTAGTTCCTTTCCTCAAAAAGCCTATATTCTAAGAAGAAGAAGCAATTAGCAAAGAGGAGTGGTGACCAGAGATGGGAATTTTGGTCTCCAGGGTCGCAGAAATGGTGACTTGATCCTTAAGGCAGTCAGTTAGCATGCCCTTTCCAAAAGCAAAGACCTGAATTGAATTTTTTTGAATCTATGGCAACTACTGAATGAAAACAGAATGGCGTATATAAATAAATATATATATGTACATATATATATATATATATATATATATATATATATATACACGCATTTATATATTCCCTTACACTGTACATGCTGCCTTTACAAGAGCAGACCATATTTTAGGGCATAAAAACCTAACCAAAATGCAGAAAAGTTGGAATGTTAAATGCCAAGAGGCAACCAAAATTCATATTTAGGTGGGTACCATATTATTGGGCAGCTAGGTGGCACAGTAAGGCAAAGTGGATAGAGTGCCAGGCCTGGTGTTAGGAAGACTCATCTTCCTGAATTCAAATCCGGCCTCAGACACTTACTAGTTGTGTGACCCTGGGAAAGTCACTAAAGCCAGTTTGCCTTAATTTTCTCATCTGTAAAATGAGTTGAAAAAGGAAATGGCAAACCACTCCAGTATCTTCACCAAAAAAAAAAACAAAAAACTAAAGGAGGTCATGAAGAGCCAGACATGGCTGAAACGGCTGAACAGCAAAAATTCCAAAAACAATGGTAGTATTGATTTCATTCTTATCAAACAAGAACAAGAGAGGGCAAAGGGCAAGGGGAGTATAAGATAGCTTAGCTCCAGAGTGAAGTTCCAAAGCTTACTGAATTAAGATTCCCTCTGGCAAGAGGCTATGGTCTCTGAAGGTATGGCCTGAGGGTGCTGTTACAAGTGGAGAGGGGAAAGTGGCGAGAGGTGCAGATGTCCAGGTTTGTGGATGTTAGTCAATAAACATTCATTAAGCTCCTATTTGCTCTATTTGCCAGACACTGGGCTAAGCATTGAAGATATTAAAAGAAGCAAAAGATAGTCTCTGCTCTCAAGGAGCTCCCCATCAAATGGAGAAGACAACAAGAAAACAAATGTGTACAAACAGGCTATAAAAAGGAAAGGCACTAGAATTAAAAGGGGTTGGAAAAGGCTTCCTATAGAAGATGGGATTTTAACTAGAATTCGAAGGAAGCCAGGAGGTGGAAATGAGGGAGATTCCAGGTATGGCAAGCAGAGAAAATGCAAAGATGGAGGGTCTTGTTCAGGAAACAGCCAGGAGGCTAGTGTCACTGAACTGAAGAGCTCATGTTCAATGGCAAGGTGTAAGAAGACTAGACAGGTGGAGGTGGGGAGGGGTAGATTAGGAAGAGCTTTGAATGCAAAAGGATTTGTGGTTTGATCTTGAAGGTAATAGGGAGCCACTGAAGTTTATTGAGTAGGGAAATACTAAAATCAGAACTGTGTATTAGGAAGCTAAGCAAAGTAACTTTGATCACACCCTTTCTCACCTTCAAACCTCAGTTTCTTTAAGTAAAAAGTGATGGTTTTAGATGAATAGATTTTTAAGGTCCCCTCCAGCTCTAAAGTTCTATTCCAAAACTAAGTGAAGTTTGAGCAGATATCTGATTTATTGTCATCTCATTCCAAACATAAAGCCTAAAGGTGAAGAAAAAAAAAAAGTTACTGGAGAACAAGGACAAGGGAGGGGCTGATCTGCCTGATTGTACCTGATCAAACCGCCGCTTGGTTTGATGATATGATCATAACTAAATCTAGCCAGTGGTGATGAACAAATTCATTTCTGAACAATTGCTCAAACAGTATCCTGGCTGATCTCTCTGAGTCCTGGGTCATCATGTCACTTAAGAAAAATTGATTGGATCTGGAGTCAGAGGAAATAAATTCAAATCCTGGCCCTGCTATTCTACCCGTAGGACCTTGAATAAATTACTTCCCCTCATTAGACCTCAATTTCCTTATTTATAAAACATGGAAATCTGGCAAGGTAGTCTCTAAGTTCCCTTCTAGTTCTTGATCTTATAATAATTTTCATCATCTAACTTCCCTGCTGAAAAACATTCAGCAGCTCCCTATTTCCTAACTATTTCATGTCTATGCTTTTCTGACAGGCTGTGAAGCGGGCCCTTCTTCATTGTCAGAGGCAGCAAAGTGGCACAGTGAATAGACAGGCGAACCTGGAGTCAGGAAACCGGAGTTGAAATCTAGCCTCAGACACTTCCTGGCTGTGTTACCCTGGGCAAGTCACTTAACCTCTCTGTGCCTCAGTTTCTTGATTAGTAAAATGAGGATAATAACAGCACCTATTGCCCAAGGTTGTTGTGAGAATAAAATAATATTTGTAAAGCACTTAGTACACAGTGTGTAGCATGCCAGCTTCCTTCCTTCCTTCTCATTCTTGATTCCCAGCTCTTACTTATGCTCTCCCATTGCTGATAATGTCCTCCTCCTTTGTCTATTCCAATCTTACACATATTTCAATACTCATACTCATGTCCTATCTCTTTCTGACTCATGTCCTATATCTTCTAGGAAGCTTCCCTTAATGGCTCCAAGCTTTACTGATATCTCTTTCATCTAAAACTGCTACAGAATGTGATAGGCACTTCGAGATTTAATATAAAGTGCTAAATTGTATGCTGCAGAAACTGTCCTGTGTTAGTCTTGCCTCCCTTGCTAGATTATAAGCTTCTTAAGAGCATTCATCTCATCCATTTCTAGATTTTTGATGGCATGTACCATGGCTGGATGCAGAGCTGCTCAAACACTTGTTGGTTGATTGACATTGAAAGAAGGAGTCTATTGAAAAAATATACTTACATATATTAGTCATAATTGTATATCATATTACTATCATAATACATATTATCTTACATGTTATAATATCCATTTATACATATATGATTATATATTAACATTAGGTTATGTTAATTATATTAATCATAATTATCATTAAGATAGTGTAAACCTTCCTTGGACCCTGCTACACCCTCACTCTATCTCTCTCTTCCTTTTTACTACCAAATTTCTAGAAAGTGTACCCTATACAGCCTACCTCTATTTCCCCTCTCACCATCCACTCATTGTCCTATGCCTTGCTAATCTGGTTTCCATCTCCACTACTCTAAAGAAACAGCTCTGACCAATGATAGCAATTACCTCCTATTGCCAAATCCGATGGCTTTTCTGGTTCCCATCCTCCTTGACCTCTCTGCAGCATCTGATACTGGGGACAAACCCCTCCTTCCATATACCCCCACTCTGGGGGACATAAACAAACAGGGCAACATAAATATTATTCCCATGTTAAATTTAGTGTAGATTAAAAGGAACAAGCTCTTTGTCATGGGTTCGGTGTTTGATGTACAATCCCACTTCTGTCCTTCTTTGAATATAGAAACATTCATATGTGTTTACAATTTTTCTAGTTCATAATTTCTTTTAAGTTTTTAAAGACATTCATTCTTTCCTTAGGTTCCACGACACTGTCTTTTCATAGTTCTCTTTCTCTATTTGACTATTCCTTCTCTCTTACACTAGTTCCTCTTCTTTCTTCCTTCCTTCTATCTCTTAAGTGAAAGTGTCCCCTAAGCTTTGGTCCTTGGGCTATTCATTTCCCTCTTTATTCTCCTCTGATTATTGGTATTCCTGTGGCTTCAACTATATTCCTTATGCTGATGACTCCCCAAAACTACATCTCTGCCCCACCCTCATCCAGAGCTTTGCTCCTGTATTTATTGCTGCTGAATACCTCCACCTGGATAGCCTGTCAGCACTCCAAACTCATTATGTACCAATGCAAATTATCATCTTCCCCTCAAAACTGTGACTCCTCCCTCCCCCCAATTTCTCCATATCTATGGCTTGCAGTAATCTGGACATCTAGATTCAAAATTTAAAGTCATCTCTCTCTCTCTCTCACCACTCATATCTAATTAGCTGCCAAGTAGGTTGCACTCTCTCTCTGCAGTAAACCATGGAGAACCAAGCTCTAAGGCAGTGCTTCTTAAACTGTGGGTCACAGTGGGGTTGTGTAACTTAATGTGGTGGTTGTGAAAAATTTGGCAATAGTAAAAGGTTTCTGAACACATGTTGCATCGAGTAACTTCACTGTAGCCTTGGTTCCGAACACACAACATGTGCACTTTGCACTGCTCGTGTTGTCATACCACACAACGCCCACGAACACTGCCAGAAACACCAAGGATCTAACTCGAGACTATTGTATGTTATGAATTACAGTGTTTTTACTGTACATACAAAATCACTAAGTGAATTTTGGCTTGGGATTAGGAGAAAATTTCCAACAATTTCATGCATAAACATACTTTTGCCATTTTGTGTTATGTATTTATGCAAAGTGGTGTTCTTAGCTTTGACAATTATAAAATCGAAATATCAAATTTGAAAAATGTTGAAGATGCGTGCATCCTGCAGTATCAAATATTCCACTAAGATTTAATTCTTTATGTAAAAATAAACAAGCACATCCATCTCATTAGTATGTAAATTTGCTTTGGTCTTTGATAAATGACAAAATTACATCTATACTAAAGGATTGATTTAAAATAAATTTCTTTATGATTTACTATCAGTAAATGTCTGACTTGTATATCTATTTCATATACCTATATAGCTGGCTTGAGTGTGGGGTGGGGGGAAAGGATCATGAGTAGAAAAAGTTTAAGAAACACTGTTCTGTTATATGAAAGGCTTGTGATTCACTTTGCTGGAGGGAGTTTCCATGCCAATGAAATCACTAGCCTCTTGATATATTGTAGTATTTGGAAATAAAGATAGAATATGAACACATTTTACTTTCCTAGGTTATACCTATATTTTCTGGAATGATCATTTGTAATTAATGTGACAGTTAAAAGATGATGTCTTGAATACTGTATTTTAAGCTTTTCTAGGTCACGACTAAAGATACAGCCAGCAAAAAAAAAAAAAAGAGTAAATGGTAAATTTATTAATTCTAGCTATTTTTATACTTTTCTTGCCAAAGTTAAGCTCGTGAAAGGAAGAGGATTAAGTAAACTTTATCATTGTTCAGTCATGTCCAACTCTTCAGGACTCCATTTGGGATTTTTTAGGGCAAAGATAATGGAGTGGTTTGCCATTTCCTTCTCCAGCTCATTTTACTGAAGAGGAAACCGAGGAAAAGAGGGTTAAGCGACTTGCCCAGGGTCACACAGCTAGTAAGTGTCTGAGGCTGAATTTGAACTCAGGTCTTCCTGACTCCAGGCCTGGCACTCTATCCACTGTACCATCTATCTGCCTCATTAAGTAATACATGTTTCTTTCATGAAAATTTTCAGTAACCAGAGGTGAATCCATGAAGCACATTTTGCTGAGAACAAAGGAAGAAATTGTTTAGAAAAAAGAAGGCGCTTGTTGCCTAGGTGCTTACAAATCCCATCCCAAATACCAGTAGTTGTATAACAATAAGTTAATCAGGACAGTGTCCTTATCTGTAAAATGGGAAAGATAATACTGGCCCCTCCCAGGGCTGTTGTTAGAACAACACTTTGCAAATCTTAAAATGCTATAGAAATGTGAGCTGGTGATAGTAGCAACAATAGCAGCAGTAGTACTGGCAGTTTTGTTTGTTTTGTTTTGTTTTTAAGACCAGACCTATGATTTCAAGGCATAAGAAACTCAGGATACCAACACAGGTCTATACCTGCTCCACAACTTACAGCCTGGTTCTCACAGCCAATATACATTAGAGGTGGGAATCATCAACATCATCCCCAAAGACATAGACTACCATGTTCCAGGCATCATGATGAGGGCTCTACGGTTATTCTGTTATTCGGTCCTCACAACGACTCTTAAGAGGGGGGGCGCTATCACTATTTCCATTTTACAGATGGAGGTCCCATGATGAGGCAAACAGAGGTTAAGTGACTTGCCACCCAGTCACAGTTAGTATTGGAGACCAAATTTGAACTCAAGTCTTCCTCACTTCAATGCTGGTCTCTCTACACACTAGTAGTAGTGGGTGTAAGTGCTTAAATTTATTGTCAGATTTAGGGAAGCTCATTGCTTTCTTATATCACTCTCACTTCTTTTCCCAATTTTTCTTCTACTTACTTGATTTTCAAAATCTTTTTTGAGCTTTTCCTGGCCTGTGACCAATTCATATTTTTTGGAGGTTTTTGATGCAGGATCTTTGAGTTTGTCATCTTCTGTTTGTATGTTTTGATCTTCTTTGTCACCAAAGTAAGATTCTATAGTCTGCTCATTTTCCCAGCCAATTACTTGACTTTTGAGCTCTTTGTCAAGGTATGGCTCTGCTTCCAGAGTGGAGAGTACTCTGTCCCAAGTTTCAGGGGTTTTGTGCAGCTGTTTTCAGAGCAACTTCTAGACACCTGTAAGTTTTCAGTTCTTCTTAAGTGGTATGATCCAAGGAGTGGTGCTGACTCCTCTCCTTGCCTGTATTCTGGTCTGTGAGTGACCTCAAGCACTCTTTTCTGCCTTGGAACTGTGAAGAGGACTCCTTATCCACAGCCACCACAGGCTCTTCCACACCAGCACTCCTCCTCATCCCAGGACTACCACCCAGGACTGTGACCCAGATCCAAGCAGGGCAAAGCAAGAGAATCCTGCTTCAGCACCAGCAAAGAGATCTCTGCACTCCCACTCTGATCAGCCACTTGATCCCCGCACTGTCTGTGGGCCTGGAGCTCTGGAAGCAGCCGCTGCTGCTGCTACTGCTGTGGCCACCTCTGACACCCCAGGGCTGGGACCGTACCACAATCTTCTCTCACCCAGGTCCAACAGAGTTTTCCCATTGACCTATTAAGTTGTCTTTGGCATTTGGGGGTTGAGAAGTGATTCGGTTTTCCGAGGCCTGCTCCACCCTGTCTGCTCTGGCCCAGTCTGTGCCGGCACGGCCCACGCTGGGCTGTGCTCTGCTCCTAGCACCATGCAATAGAAATTCCTGTTGACCTTCCAAGTCTTACGCTGGAGACTTGTTTCACTCTGTCATTTTGTGAGTTCTGTAGCTCCAGAATTTGTTTAGAGTCATTTTTACATTAATTTGGGGGAGAGCTCAAGCAAGTCCCTGCTTTTACTCCACCACCTTGGCTCTCCCCCTAACCCCTTCAGTATCTAACATTCTAGACTATCTTGAGCGGTAATGGTCTTAATGAACATCCTTACTTAATTCATGATCATACTGAAAAAGTCTTCTAGTTTATCCCCATTACAGATAATGCTGGCTCTTGGCTTTAAATAGAAAACTACTTATCATATGAAGGAAAGATCTGTTTATTCCTATGTTTTCTAGTGTTTTTTTTTTTTAAGAATTTAATGTTTATCTTTTAAAAAGCTTTTTCATCGTCAGTTGACATAACCATATTTTTGTTTTCCTTGTTATTAATATGGTCAATCATGTTTATAGATTTCCTAATTTTGGATTAGTCACACATTCCTTTTATAAATCTAATCTGGTAGTAGTAAATAATCTTTGTGATAAGTTGCTGTAATCTTCTTGTTAATGTTTTATTTAAAATTCTTGTGTAGATATTTTTTAGGAATATTGGTCTGTAGTTTTCTTTTTCTGTTTTGACTCTCTCTGGTTTAGGTATCAAGATCATATTTGTGGCATAGAAGGAATTTGTAGAACATCTTCTTTTCCTGTTTCTTAAAACAGCTTTTATAGAACTGGAATCAATTATTCCTTAAATGTTTGATAGAATACCATTATAAATCCATCTGGCTTGTGGGTTTTTTTCCCCTCCCCTTTGGGAGCTCATTTATGGCTTGTTAAATTTCTCTTTCTGAGATTGGGTTATTTAAATTTCTATTTCTTATTCTCTTTATATGACCATTTCATATTTTTGAAGGTTTTCATTTATTTCAGATTGACAGTTTTATTGGCATATGATTGGGCAAAATAGTTTCTAATAATTACTTTTGATTCTTCTTCATTGATTTTGAATTCATTTAAAATTTTTTTTATACTGGAAATTTAGGTTTTTTTAATAGCTAATACTTTATTTCATTGTTTTTTAAACCTGCTCCTAGCTTTATTTATTAATTCATTGTTGTTGTGTTTTCTTTTTGCTTTAAGTTCTTTTGATTTGTTCTCTGATTTTCAGTATTTCTATTCTGGTACATAATTAGGAGTTTTTAATTCATTCATTTTCTAGTTTGTTGTTTTTGCTTTTTGCATGTCCAATTCATTTATCTGTTCTCCTTCCTCCCCACTTCTCTCTATTTCCCCTCTGGTATATTCCTTTTCTCTTCCCTTTCCTTTCTTCTTTTTATGATCATCAAAACAAAACAAAACCACTCCCAGTCCTTCTGTCTGCTTAAACTCCCTTTATGACCCCTGATAATAGGGTTCTGGAGGGGACCCATGTATCATCTGCCTATGCTAAAATGTAAATAGTTTATCCCTATTAGTCCCTTATGATTACTCACTCATGTTTATAGTTTCATTCTCTTGACTTTTACGTTTATATTTTTTTTTCCTTTTTTAAAAATTAATTTATTTTTTATTTTTAGTTTACAACACTTGATTACACAAGTTTTTGAGTTCCAAATTTTCTCCCTCTCCCCCCGCCCCCAAGATGGCATATAATCCAATATAGGTTCTATACATACCTTCGCATTAAACTTATTTACACAATAGTCAAGTTGTAAAGAAAAATTATAGCCAATGGAATGAATCATGAGAAAGAAGAAACAAAACCAAAAAAGAAGGAAAAAAAAAAGAGCAAATAGTTTGCCTCAATCTGCATTCAGACTCCAAAATTCTTTCTCTGGATGTGGACAGCTTTTTCCATCATAAGTCTTTTGGAGCTATCTTAGAACCTTGTATTGCTGAGAAGAGCCAAGTCTATCAAAGTTAGTCATCACAGATACTGTGTGTCCGTAATCGTGAATAATGTTCTCCTGGTTCTGCTCCCTTTGCTCAGCCTCAGATCACATAAGTCTTTCCAGGTTATTATGAAGTCTGTCTGCTCCTCATTTCTTATAGCACAATAGTATTCCATTACATTCACATACCACAATTTGTTTAGCCATTCCCCAATTGATGGGCATCCCCTTGTTTAAAATTCTTTGCCACCACAAAAATTGCTGCTGTAAATGTTTTTGTACATATGAGTCTCTTTCCCACTTGTATGATCTCTTTGGGAAAAGTGGTATTACTAGGTCAAAGGGTACGTACTTTTTTATAGCCGTTTGGGCATAATTCCAAATTGTTCTCCAGAATGGCTGGATCAGTTCACATACATTTACATTTCAAAGTTTCTATGCAATTCTGGTCTTTTCATCAAAAAAAAAAAAACTTAGAAGTCTTTTATCTCAATGAAGACCTATTTAGGATTATACTCAGTATTTTTTCTTTCTTTGACCTGGAAGCTCTGAATTTTGACTACAATTTTCTTAGGAATTTTCATTTTGGGGTTTCTTTCAGAAGGCTACCAGCGAAGTCTTTCTATTTTCAAGTTGCCCTCTGTTTCTAAAAGATCTGGGTGGTCTTCTTTTATGATTTCTTGATGATGTCTGGACCCTTTGAAGAGGCTGTCTCTCACACCTAGAATACCCTCCCTTCTCACCTCTAATTCTTAGAATTTCTTTTCTTCAAAGCTCAGTTCAAGTTCTTGTTGTTTGTTGTTCAGTCTTTTCAGTTGTGTCCAACTCTTTATGACCCCGTTTGGGGTTTTCTTAGTGAAAATACTGAAGTAGTTTGCCATTTTGTTCTCCAGCTCATTTTACAGATAAGAAAATTGAGGCAAAAAAGGTTCAGTGACTTGCCCAAGGTCATTAGCCAGCGTCTGCCATATTTGAAAACAGGAAGATGAGTCTTCCTGACTCCTGACCTGGCACTGTATCCACTGTACTACCTAGTTGCCCTTAATTCAAGTACCGCCTCATATCTATCATATGACAAAATTGATAAGAAAGAAAAATGACGAAACACTGAAGAGGCTATAGAAAAAGACATATTAATGCACTGTTGTTGGAGCTGTGAGTTAGTATGTCATTCTGGAAAGCAATTGGAATTATTTCCAATCTAATCAATTTAACATAAATTAAAAATCCAGAATACTAAAAATGAAACATGCCACTTATCTCTTGCCAAAGAGTGATGGACTTAAAATTCAGAATGGCATTTTCAGGCAGAAGCAATGAGAGAATTTGTTTTGCTGGAGTACAACGCATAGTTTTGTGTATTTATGATGAAGATTTTATTTTTCATTTTTTGCCGTTGTTGACCAAGTTGAGGGAGAGAGGGGCAATAGAAGGGAATGATTACAAATGTATATAAAAACAAATGACTAAATTGTGCTTATGGGAGCTAGGTGGCAGAGTGGTCAATTTGTATAAAAAATACAAGTAGGTAAATTCCTTTCTATCTTCAATAATGGCTACATGTTTATTTTTCTTTAATTTTTCTAAAGATTTTTTCAGATTCTAAACTTCTTTCATATTAATTTTATTTGTCTGGCTCTGCAAAGGTTACATTGAGGTCCCCCACTATTCTAGTCTTACTAGTTACTTCTCTTTTGAGCATTTAGATGCTATTATATGCATATATACCAACTATTGATATTGATTAGTGATACCTTTTAGCATAATTTCTCAGCTTATCTCTTTATCTTTTCTATATTTACTACAGTCTTATCTGAGATCATGATTGCTAACTCTGCTTTTTAAAATTCAGCTGAAGCATAAGATTTTGTCCCAGCCCTCATTTTAATTCTGTTAAATGCACTCTGAATCTGCATGCATTTCAAGTGTGTTTCTTATAAAACATAAATTGATGAATTCTGTCTTCTAATACATTCTATACTCTTCCATTTTATGGGTGAGTTCATCCTGTTCACATTCTGAGTTATGAAAGTTAATTATGTATTGTCTTCCGACTTGCCCTCATATATTTTTCTCTTTCCTCTTACTTCCCTCTTTATAAGGTGGTAGAAGAGAAGGAATTTGCCTGACATTTGTTTGTTTGATCTTATAAGTAAAATAGCTTCCTAACTCCTCATTATTTACTTTTCTTCTCCTTACCCCAACCCTAATCTCAAGTTTTTGCTTCCTTCTTTTCCTTCTGAGCTTTTATGTGGCTGGCTCTATCAATCAAGATTTTGTTATGACTATTCCCTTACAAATCCATGAGACTGGAAGTCCCTTTAGAGAAGTAAGTTTTTTTTGCTTTTCTTTGTATCCTTATCACTTACCAAAATGTCTGACACACTGTAAACCATTATAAATGCTAATTGACTGACCTACTGACTATCCTTCCCTCCTTCTTAGAGTCCTCTCTACCCCATCTTTGTCCTTGTCCCCTCTTATTTCCCTCTGAGATGTATTTCTACATCAAGATCTCTGAGTATAATTGTATTGTTTTTCTTTATACACATCAGATGAAATTTAGGCTCATAAGATGCCCATTCCCACCCCTTCCACCATGGCACAAAATATACATATATGCATGTATGTGTATATGTGTATGTATACTCTTTATCCTATGCACTTCTATTTTGCAACAATAATTTCCCTCCCCTTCCTCCTTTCCTTCATAGTAGTCTCATTCCTATTTTAATCTTCTAAGACCATAAAAACAAAATCACCCACAGATCCTTTGTCATTTTAACTTTTTTCTGTCACCCTTAAATGTTAGAGTTCTAAGAAGACAAGTTTCCTATCTCCATATTAACTTGTACTTTATCTTCATATATTCCAATTACACAAATATATGTAGCTTACTGTTTCTTTTGGTGCTTGTGTTTTCATATCCAAATATCTATTTAATTAAGGTCTTTTCATCTGGAATGTGTAGAAATCTATTCCATTAAAGACCTATTTACCTCCTTGTAGGCTTACATTTTGCTAGATACTATTCACAACTTCATATAAAATTCACTTAGTCCATATAATCCATATATGTCTCATTCCTCACCCTAAACCCATCAGCTGTCTGTAATGAATAGTATGCTTCAACATGTCCTCCAAAATCATGGTCAGTACATCAGTTTTTACAGCTTTCAAAGCTGTTTGTCTTTACAATGTTGTCACATAAATTGTTCTGTTTTGCTCATTTCATTCTTCATCAGTTTATAAAATTCCTCAAAACTGTTCACCTTTATCATATTGAAGTTACTTATAAATTGCTCTTCTGGTTCTGCTCACTTCACTTTCCATCGGTTCATCCAAGTTTTTTCATGTCTTTTTGAAATCATCTATTTCCTTACTTCTTATAGCATAATACTCCCTCTCATACTTATACCACAACATATTCATCGATTCCTTATATGTTAGACATCCTGTTTTAAACTTTTTGCCCCCTCAAAAGGAATTGCTATAAATACTTATTGTACATAAAGGGATTTTTCCTCTACCTTTGATCTCTTATTAAGCCTACCAGGGACTTTTAGGGGGGCAGAGCCAAGATGGCAGCTAGAAAGCAGGGATTTGCATGAGCTCCCCACCAGGTCCCTCCAAACACCTATAAAAAATAGCTCTAAACAAATTCTAGAACTGCAGAACCCTCAAAATAGCAGAGGGAAGCAGGGCTCCAGCCCAGGACAGCCTGGATGGTTGCTGGGTAAGGTCTATCACAGGGACCTGAGAGCGGAGCAGAGCAGAGTCCAGTGTGGGCTGAGCCCAGACCAACCAGACCGGGAGCCTGTGGAACAGGTCCTAGCATCCTGAATCAGTGAGCTGTGGCAGTTACCAGACTTCTCAACCCACAAACACCAAAGATAACAGAGGTTAGTGGGAAAAACTGCGGGGGGACAGAGTGAAAGGAGTTTGCAGTTCAGCCACCACCCCAGAGGGGCAGTGGAGTAGGTGCAGCTACAGAACTACAGCTGCAGTTGCTTCTGGCCCCAGGCCCACCTAGTGGGAGGAATTAAGTGGCAGATCAGAGCAGGAGTGCAGAGCCAGCTTAGATCTGAGTCCAGTCTGGGTTGGCGGTTCTTGGGGGAGGAGAAGCACTGGTGTGGCAAAGCTTGCTGTGAGAAATAGCTCTGAAAATAACAACACAGCCCCTTGGGACAAAGTACTCTCTACTCTACAAGCAGTCATACCCTGACAAAAAGCTCAAGTGTCAAGTAGTTGGCTGGGAACATGGCCAGGCAGCGAAAACAGTCTCAGATTCAGATTCAGACTTTGGAATCTTTTTTTTGGTGACAAAGAAGACCAAAATATACAGCCAGAAGAAGTCAACAAAGTCAAAGAGCCTACATCAAAAGCCTCCAAGAAAAATATGAATTGGTCTCAGGCCATGGAAGAATTCAAAAAGGATTTGGAAAAGCAAGGTAGAGAAGTAAAGGAAAAATTGGGAAGACAAATGAGAGTGATATGAGACAACCATGAAAAACAAGTCAATGACTTGCTAAAGGAGATCCAAAAAAAAAAACCACCTTAAAAACTAGACTAACTCAAATGGCAAAAAAGCTCCAAAAAGCCAATGAAGAGAAGAATGCCTTGAAAGGCAGAATTAGTCAAATGGAAAAGGAGGTCCAAAAGGCCACTGAAGAAAATACTACCTTAAAAATTAGAATGGAGCAAATAGAAGCTAATGACTTTATGAGAAATCAAGAAATTATAAAACAGAACTAAAAGAATGAAAAAATGGAAGACAATGTGAAATATCTCATTGGAAAAACCACTGACCTGGAAAATAGATCCAGGAGAGATAATTTAAAAATTATTGGACTACCTGAAAGCCATGATCAAAAAAAGAGCCTAGATACCATCTTTCAAGAAATTATCAAGGAAAATTGCCCTGATATTCTAGAACCAGAGGGTAAAACAGAAATTGAAAGAATCCA
>CM053625.1:148393090-148417685 GCA_028646595.1 Phalanger gymnotis
CACTAGCTTCCACTTGCTCCAATCTAATTTTTAAGGTAGTATTTTCTTCAGTGGTCTTTTGGACCTCCTTTTCCATTTGGCTAATTCTGTCTTTCAAGGCATTGTTCTCCTCATTGGCTTTTTGGAGCTCTTTTGCCATTTGAGTTAGTCTATTTTTAAGGTGCTGTTTTCTTCAGTATATTTTTCAGTATATTTTTGGGTCTCCTTTAGCAAGTCATTGACTTGTTTTTCATGGTTTTCTCTCATCTTTCTCATTTCTCTTCCCAATTTTTCCTCTACTTCTCTAACTTGCTTTTCCAAATCCTTTTTGAGTTCTTCCATGGCCTGGGACCAGTTCATGTTTTTCTTGGAGGCTTTTGTTGTAGGCTCTTTGACTTTGTTGACTTCTTCTGGCTGTATGTTTTGGTCTTCTTTGTCACCAAAGAACGATTCCAGAGACTGAGACTGAATCTGGGTGCGTTTTCGCCGCCTGGCCATGTTCTCAGCCAACTCACTTGATCCTTGAGTTTTTCAGTGGGGTATGGCTGCTTGTAGACTAAAGAATTCTATGTTCCAAGCCTAGGGGGATGCTCCAGCTCTGCTACACTAACACTCCTCCTTCCCCAAGAACCCCCAACCCGGACTGGACTTAGATCTTCAGCAGGCTCTTCACTCCTGCTCTGATCTGCCACTTAATTCCTCCCACCAGGTGGGCCTGGGGCCAGAAGCAACTGCAGCTGTAATTCTAAAGCTGCCCCACCTCCGCTGCCCCCAGGTGTGGTGGCTGAACCACAAACTCTATCCCAGTCCCCAGCAGCTTTTCCCACTAACCTACTCTGTTGTCTTTGGTGTTTGTGGGTTGAGAAGACTAGTAACTGCTGCAGCTCACTGATTCAGGGCACTAGGGCAGGCTCCACTCGGATCCTGGTCTGGTCGGTCCATGCTGCCCACGCTGGGCTCTGCTCCACTCAGCTCCGCTCCCCTCCGCTCCCAGCTTTGTGCGGGATAGACCTTACCCAGAGACCATCTAGGCTGTTCTGGACTGGAGCCCTGCTTCCCTATGCTATTTTGTGGGTTCTGCAGTTCTAGAATTGGTTCAGAGCCATTTTTTATAGGTTTTTGGAGGGACTTGGCAGGGAGCTCACGCCAGTCCCTGCTTTCCAGCCGCCATCTTGGCTCCACCCCCCAAGGATTACTTTTAATTTTAATTTTTGGTTTCTCTAGCGCTTAGCACAGTTTCTGCTTTTAATAAACATTTCTTTATTGATTGGATATTCGGGTGAAATTGTTGCTAAGACAGCAAGAAATATGGGCTAGGAGCTCTGTTGTTCATATCCAGGCCTCCAACTCCAAGTTTAAAAAAGAGTACCCCTCTCCCATAGGAGTAATACCCCCTTCTGATTTCTGTTGGCTCTTAACTACACGGGTTACTTGAGTAATAATTACAACTATGTGAAAAGATGAGCTGAGAATCGATGAAAAATGATATTATTAAATGTTAACAACTAATATACATGTGATGATTGAAATGAACATTGTTTTCCTTATCTGTAAAACGGGGAGTCTAATGCTAGTGCTACCTTGGGCGGAGGGGTTATTGTGACTTACAAGTGAAGGCTGAAATCACTCTGAGCAGCCCAGTCCTTGATCCCCTCGGGATTGCCTACTGACCTCCCTGGCTTCCTTTAAGTCCCAACTAAAATGCCATCTTTCACTGGAAACCCTCTCCAACTTCTCTTAATTCTAGTGCCTTCCCTTTGTTAATTATTTCCTATTTATTCCGTGTACAGCTTGATTTGTTTACATGTTGTCTCCCCAGTAGATTGTGAGCTTCTTGAGGGTAGGAACCATCTTTTGCCTCTTTTTTGCACAGTGCCTGGTGTATCGTAGACATTTAATAAATGTTTGTTGATTGATTCACCTTTAATTCTTTGGCCTTTTCTCTGTTGATTATCTCTAGTCTATCTTGTTTATACATAGTTGTTTCATGTTGTCTTCCCCATTAGACTGTGGGCTCCTTGAGAACAAAGACTGTCTTTTGTCTTTGCTTGTGTTTCCAGTGCTTAGCGCAGGGCCTGACACATAGTAGGTACTTAATAAATGTGTAGCGACCTATTGGGACAAAAAGGATAACACAGATATGGCCTAGTGTGGCCAGGAGCTTTGAAAATGGGCTAACTTGGTATTTAGAAAGAAGAGTGATCCTCAAGAAAAAAATGATTTCTTAGTGTGATAACAGTTACAAGTTGTATCTTCCTTTTCAAACTTTTTATTATGAACTTGACAGTCATCAACAAAACTACATTTCCATGCGACAGAAAAAGAAGACTTTGCATAAAACAGAAATACACAGCCAATTCAACATGGCAGCACCCAACACTGCCCTTCTTGTCTGCCTCTTGAACTTCTTCTGTTCTTTTCTGTGTACTTAAAAAATGTTTTTTATTGATGTTCTTTTCTTTCTTTTTGTTTTTTGGGCATTATTATCCTTCTTGACATCTCTCCTTCCATACCTTCCTTAATGCCCCCTTTCCCAAGGCTTCTGCAAGGCCATCATCCTCTTCCGAACTACTATGAGTCTGTTTAGATTCAGAGCTAGGAGCTTAAGATCTCTTCCAGCTCTGATATTCTATGTTCTTTGTCTCAGGGTCCTTTCTAGTTCTGAGATACCACGTTCACAGTCTAGAGCAGGGGTGAGGAACCTGGGGCCTCAAGGCCAAATGTGGCTCTCTAGGTTTTCAAGTGCAGTCCTTTGAATCCAAATCCTTGAGGCCACATCTGAGATTGCAGGCTCCCCTAGGCTAGCCTAATTTCCCTCCGGTTTTAATATTCCATATTCTGATTCCTAGGTCCCTTCAGATTCTGATATTCTACTTTTAAGGCCTCTTCCCATTCTAGTATTCTGTAAGACAATAAACTACAAGGATAATAACGATGAGAATAGCTGGTGTTTACAAGCATATTTTTATGAAAGTAGTGCTTTAAGAGTTGCCAAGTACTTTACATAGATGATTCTTTGTGGGAGATCCTATGGCTATTAAGCTCTCCATTTTACCAATATAGAAATAGGTTTTGATTTAAATTAAATCTATTTAATCTATTTAAATTTAAGCTATGGTCAAACATAATAAATGTCTAAGATAGGATTTGAACCCATGTTTTCCTGACTTCCAGGTCCAGTACCCTATCCACCAAACACACTGCCTCCCGGAAAAGCATCCTTAGAGAGTCTGGAGTGACCTCTTTTGGATAAACAGTGTTAAAGTCCCAGAAGTTTAACTCTAAGGGTATGGTTTTTTTTCCCCCAAAAAAACTTAGTTCCTAGAGAATTTGCCAAAGACTAGTACTGCTCAACAAAGGCACGGGTTATGAGTTTTTTGCTGTGTGAGAATAAGCTCTACGTAGCTGGGAAATATTGAAGCAGATGTCAGACTGACGAGCAACCTCTCAGCAATGCAGAAGAAGCGATCTGTGAATTCAGCAGGTGGTTGTACCAGAAGCCCTCTAGGGTTTCTTCCTCAGTGCTAAAATGGTATGTACTATCTGTTTCAAAAATAGAACATTTGCTTAATCAAAGAAAATGTTATTTTTGCCTAAAATTGAAAACAGGAGAATGCTAAACAAATGAAACATTCAACAGCAGAAGTATAAATGTCTGAGACTCAAATTTAGGTCCAGGAAGTGGTGTCTTTTATCGTGAACCTTAGGTTCCCCATCTATAAAATGAGTCAGGACCTCTAAGATCCCTTTCAGCTCTGACATTATAGGCTCTATGTTCTAAGGTGCTTTTAGTTTTGACATTCTGTCATTACATGAAATAAAGCAAAATTTTAAAAGTTAGGATGGGTGGGCGAGCGAGTGGAGTGATAAGCCTTTCCCTGGCTAGGCAGTGATAAGCAAAAGAGATGGGCAGCTAGATGACACAGCGGGTAGAGGGCTAGGCCTGGAATCAGGAAGACCTCTCTTCCTAAGTTCAAATCGGGCCTCAGACACTTACTAGCTGTGTGACCTTGGGCAGATTTTTTAACCCTGTTTGCCTCAGTTTGCTCATCTGTAAAATGAGCTGGAGAAGGAAAGGGCAAAACACTCCTGAATCTTTGTCAAGAAAACCCCAAAATGGGGTCACAAAGAGTTGTGCGCAACTGAAAACGAATGAACAACCACAACAAAATGCACATGAGACATTTGGTAATGTTTCTGTGACTTATCTACTGCTCTGAAACAAGTAGAAACCTGATGTACACACCGCACTTTGTCTTGCCTGTTAAAAGGAAGACGGTCATTGTAACTTTACCAACCTTTTCATGGTTGGGCTAACTAGGAGGAAATAATTTTCCAGGTGTTGGTAGATACAAGCATTTCCCATTAGGTGGCAGTGTTCGCTTAGGATAACAACTTGGAGAATCCAGGGAAACAAAGAAAGAGCTTCGTAGAGCATCTTAAGAATAAGCGAGAGACAGTGTTTCTAGGCCAAGTTGACTCGGCAGAACCTCAACGACTGTATAACTGTTGGTAAACAAACATAAAACGGAAACAGACACTGCCTCCACAAAGCACAATGAGGATCTGACCTCTTTTAACTTGCGGGAAACCCAAGTTTCCATGCACAAACACAAGTCTCCATGGGCAAAAGAGATATGGGGACAGAGTCTAATGGCACACTAATAGAGTCTTTGATTGAATCTCCTATGCGTGTTTATTTTTAAAGATGGATTGCAGATGCACATTGCAAAAGTATAAAGAAACATTCAACCTCTGGCTAAACTCTTCTCTTTCTTCTTGGTAAACAGGAGCCTTGCAACTATCAAACATACGATTGACTAAAAAAAAAGAGGTTGAAGCAGACGTGGCTGGATTTTGGAGTCAGAAGACCTGTGTTCCAATTCTGGCTTTGCTACCTACTCCCTGTGTAACCTGGGGCACACTATTTGACCTTTATGAAGTTCAGTTTCCTCCTTTAATGAATGACTGATTTCTAAAACAAAGGGGTTAGATTAGGTGCCCTGTAAATTGCTTCCTAGATTTATGAGCTCAGTTTTGTTGGTGGGAAGGTGCTGGGAAAGTCCTTTCTGAATCTGAATCTGAATCTAGCTCAGTGCTTGGCACATAGTAGGAAATTAACAAAGGTTTAATGACTGATTTTTTAAAAAAAAATTTATTTATTTTTAGTTTTCAACATTCACTTCTATTAGATTTGGAGCTCTAAATTTTCTCCCTCTCTTTCTCTTCCCCCCTCCCCAAGACAGCATGCAATCTGATATAGGCTATACATGTACAATCATATTAAACACAGTTCTACATTAGTCGTGTTGTAAGGAGACTTAGAACCAAAAGGAAAAAAACATGAGAAAGAAGAAACAAAAAAAAAGGAGAAAGTAGTATGTTTTGATCTGCATTCAGACTCCATAGTTCTTTCCCTGGATGTGGATAGCATTTTCCATCATGAGTCTTTTGGAATTGTTAATGACTGAGTCTTAAAGTCACATAGGTAGGCTAAAAGGAAAGCTTAGTTGTAAGTTTCCCAAATTCACAGGCCAGCAAGTTTTTCTGGGTACTTAAAAAACAAATTTTAAAAAAAAAACAACAAAAAAACCCAACCAAACAAACCCCACTGTCAGTAACCACTAGTTCCACAAATGCCACTTGATAGCCCTGTGAGACATGGGCAAGTCACTTTGAATGTTTGAGCCTCATCTTCCTCATTTGTAAAAGGAAGGGTTTGGATGAAGGTTCCTTCCAGCTTTGCCAACTACCGACTCTCAATTTGAAGAAGATTGAAGACTGGGAATTAACATAGCAGGATCTGAGTGGCATGAACATGGCTTTTTAGATGTGTCAGAAGGCAGAATGAATAGAAGACATGACCTTAGTTCATGGAAGAAAGCAATCAAAGAATCTGTAAACATGCAGGTTAGGAAAGAAACTTTAGAAATGCAAGCAGGGTAAGATCAGAATAATGGGTGTCATTTCTGTCCTAAGTATATAAGGTAAGAAAATTTTAAATGGTTTCACTAGGATTATTTGCTAATTTTGATTAAAGATTCATCATGATGAAATGAAAATAAAACACACCACTGTGGACTTGGAACAGCAAGATCTTGGGCCTCCCCCTACTAGCTATATTACTTTGAGGAAGTAATTCAAGTCTCTAAACCTCAGCTTCTTCAATACCTTCAATCAGATTGAGAAATTTATTATTTTCTCACCCAGATGTTTCAAAGATTAAATAAGCTGATGTATATAGCCATTAATAAAGTTAAAATAATGCTCTTCCTTTAATGGAACAAGACAGTATTATGTGTTAATTCAGAATTCTCCAGAGTGAGAGAAGACTGGGCTACTGCAAAATATATGGTGCGCACTGCCCTCCCTAGACATGAAAGTGAGAGTGAGTGGGCATTGTAGAACATGTTTAGTCCATCTTATTGGTCAGGTGACCTGGAAGTTTTCACTAAATATAAAAATGAAACTGTTATTTAAAATACTAAAATAAAATTTGTGGTTGTTGTTCATTTGTTTCAGTCATGTCTGACTCTTTGTGACCCCATTTGGCTTTTTTTTCGGCAAAGATCCTGGAGAGGTTTGCCATTTCCTTGTTCAGCTCATTTTATAGATGAGGAAACTGAGGCAAACAGCATTAAGTGACTTCTCCAAGGTCACCCAGCTAGTAAGTGTCTGAGGCCGGATTTGAACTCATGTCTTCTTGAATCCAGACCTGGTGCTCTAAAATAAAATAGATGTTGCCTAAAAGAGGGCCAAACAGGGACAGGTCAGAAATTGAGGAGGTCAAAGTTTCCAAAGAGATCTTTAGCATAGGATCACCTATAAGTGGCCTCTTAATTTCAGTCCTGGTCCATGAGTTAGGGAGAGTCAGTCTTTAAAACCAAACCAAACCAAACCAGTGGATGAGGAATCCACTATCTGTAGAAGCAGCCCAGTCTGCTCTTGGGTAGCTCGAATTGCTAGGAAGTTTTTTCTTCCATCCTTCCAAATGTGTTTCTTTGAATTTCTCTCTACATACTGCTCCTACATCTGCCTCTGCCAGTCTTCATATACTATGATTCCTCATCTCAATCTCTTAGTTGCTTTTCTCTGGTTATGCTCTGGCTGGTCATTTCTCCCCAAAATGTAACACCCAGTACTAAACACAATTGTGATCCAAAGGGCAGAGGGGAGTGAGGCTGTCATCTGTTGCATCTCTGTCCCAGCAATCACACAGTTCACCGGGGTAAATAACCAAATCTTCTTCTGCCCCTTAAACACAAAAACAATAGAATTTTTTGAAAAAATAATGGATGTCTTTTGTTTTTACATCACCGTCATTTCTGGAGATTCTCCTTTCCTTCTAATCTCTCCACCCCCTCCCTCTTTGGTAACAAAGAAAAAGTTAAGCCAAAGCTGATCAACACATTGATTATCACAGGTGTAGGCCACATTCCACACCCACAGTACTCCATTCCTCTAATGAAAGGAGAATGATTTCAACTTTTCTCCAGGGCCAAGACTGGCCATTTTAAGGCGTTTTTTTTTTTTTTTCAATAAAGAATCTCTGCTTCCTCTTGGAGAAGAGGCAGAAGTAACTAGCAGTTGGCCAATGTCCCCTGAGGGGGAGTTGAAACAAAGTCAGAACTCACAGGACCAGTACTGTTAATGAGCCATTAGGCAGACAACGCTTTGCCATCAGACTTTACCTGAGCATTAGATCATAATGTACTAATGACATTATCTTGAAATTATCTCAGTCAGGTCAACCTTACTTGAGAGTTCACCTGCATTTAGGGCCATATCAGCAAACTGCTTTAGTGTGAGTTCTACCAGTGGAATGAAAAATGCCCATGGGTATCAGAGGCAGAGAAAGAAAAAGAAAAATTAAAAAGCCTGGGACAGAGAGCAGGGAAACATGGAAGGAGATGAGGCCAAGAGTTGCCTTGGGTAGCCCCTCAATGATACCAAAGCTATGGGTGGCTGATGCCTGTCCTGGGGCCTTCTGGGTGGGATGGATGTTTTCAGCGAAATGGTACACTTTGAAATGGTGTTAGTAAGTTTCTCACCACTGCAGGAAACCACTAGGGTTTGACTGTGTTAATGCAATTTTTCACTAGCCAACCTTTAACTTTGGACTTAATTTTATCCTCACAAAGATAGAGTATTTTTTTTTCTTGTTTAAATTACAAGTGCCTTGATTTTCATGATGTTCCCAGTGTTTGAAGGGCTGGCTTAGGAGGCTTCTGGTCGGTGATGTCTCAGTGAGACCTGGTTGTTTAAACAGGGATTTGAGTCATGAAGGTCTCTCTTTCTCTTTCTCTTGATATAGAAATGTTTTGATTTTGCTGAAGGGAGAAGGCTTTCAAAGTTTAACTGAAAAACTCCACATATATCCTCAGACACGGTGATAGTATTTTCAGTGGAGTCAACTGGGAAGAAATCAGTGAGAGAGAAAAAATATATACCCCAACTGACAAGGTTTAATGTAAATACAAGTCAAATCCTAAACCAAGCACTACAAATACAGTTAAAATGCTCAATACAACAAAAAGATGGCCATGTCATTGCACTTGTTTCAGAAAATATTTAACCCAGCAAAATTGAGCTTCATTTGAATAGCATTTGGTTTGTGTATTGCCTCCCTTCTGACTTTTCTTTTCTTTCTACTGACAGAGTAGGATATTTGGGAAGCCCGGATTTAGGGTTTGCCTTTGGAAAAATCCTAATTTTTCCCCCTAAATCTTCTCCTGCTCCTAACCTGCCTGTTTCTGTTGGGGGCACCACTGACAGTCTCCCCTAGGTTCGCTGCCTTGGAAATATCTTCAACTCTTTACCCTTCCTCACTCCTACTTCCAAAGGGGTGCCAAATCTTATTGATTCTATCTCTACGCCATGTCACATGTATGTCCTCTCCATTCATTTAGCCACCACTCTACTTCAGGATCTCTTTCCTGGACTAATCTAATTACCTTGTAATTGGTCACCTTTCTTCCTGATGAGATCAGGGAACCATGTTTCTTTAGGCATACTCGAGACCCCAAAATACTGACATGCTGCATGCTGCTGAATGAATTCAACTCAAGCTTTCTCAGCCAAAGAAAGACAAAGTTTATTAAAGGTTCACCATATTGGGTTGTCTTAAGAAATCTCACCATTTGTGACGATTTGGGCCTAGTGATAAAGAAAGGATTATGGCCTCAGGCAAATGCTTCATCTAGTGGGAAAATTCAAGGAGAGTTTGAGGAGGCTCCCACAGTCTAAACCCCGTCATTCCCATCTGTCACTCATGCAATCCAATCTCCATGCAACTGCCAAAATCATCTTCCCAAAGCACAGATCTGATCATACCGCTCCCTTGGTCAGATATTTTCAAAGGCTCCTTAATGCCTCTGTTATTCTCCATTCTCTTCACACACCCTTCTGCCTTGGCCAGTGGTCTCTATTTTCTAGTCAGGTAGAAAAGTAATTTATTAATTCATTCAACAACATCTAAGTACCTTCTATGTGCCAAGCACTACACTAGGTGTAGGGGTGGAGGAGAGGACTGACATAAAGACAGGATAAAATGCAGTCCCTGTCCTCAGTGAGCTTACATGCTAATGGAGGAGGTGAGAGGTGGTAATACAACATGTATAGAGACATATATATACTTGTAAGTCAGTTTGAGGAGGGAGAAATGGAGAATAGATAAGTTTTCCTATGAGATATGACACCAGAGATGAGCCTTCAAGGAAGCAAAGATCCTAAGAGGAAGAGATGAGAAGGAAGTGCACTCCTATCATGGGAAGCAGTAGCCCATTCAAAGGCATGGTGATGGGAAATGAAGTTCTGAGTTCAGGGAATGGCGAGTAAATACAGTTTGGCTGACACATGTAGTGTGTAAAAGGGAGTACTATGAAACAAGCCTGGAAAAGTAGACTGGAGCTAGATTGTGAAAAGCTTTAACTATCAAACTGAGAAGCTTATATTTTGTACTAGAGGTTATAGGGACCCTTTGAAAATTCCTGAGGAGGGGAGTGGCACGATCAGATCTGTGTTTTGGGGAAATAATTTTGGCAGTTTTGTGGTGAATGGATTGCATGAGTGATAGAGGGAGAAGAAAGGTGACCAATTACAAGGTAATTGCATTAGACTAGGAAAGAGGCTACAAGAGCCTGAAGTAGCATGGTAGCTGAGTGAATAGAAAGGAGGAGATAGATGTAGATAGTGTGGAGGTAGAATCAGGAAGACTTGGCACCTGTTTGCATGTGGGAGTGAGGAAGAGTAAAGGGTTGAGGATATTTCCAAGGTAGTGAACCTAGCAAAAATTTGTCAGTGGTGCCTCCAACAGAAACAGGCAGGTTAAGAGGAAGAGATTTAGGGGGAAACATAATGAGTTCCATTTTGGACATGTTGAGTTTGAGGTGTCCAGCAGGCGGCTAGTGATGGGGGACTTTGGTTCAGGAAAGAGATAAAGGCTCTGACCAATCTATTCTCACTAAAGTGTTAAGGGCATTTCATAGGGAAGAGTACAGAAACGGAGTGGGGGGGGCAGGAGACCAGGATGCTCATATTAGCTTCTGATGGGAACTCCCCTTGAACTCTCCTTGAATCTTCCCACTTGATAAGGTGTTTACCTGAGGCCATAAGCCTTTCATTATTGCTAAGTCCAAATCTCTGTTACTCAACCTAGCCTAGTCCTATCTCCTCCTCTCTATTCACTCAGCCACCGTGCTACTTCAGGCTCTCGTAGCCTCTTTCCTGGTCTAATTGTCTGGCTGCTTCCTACCCTTGATCTTATGAAAATATCTATGACAAAATCTGTTACTCTTAAACTAGCCTAGCCTTCCATTGTCTTATTACCCCCAGATTGCCTGGCGCTATTTCCCACCCTTAATACCTTTCCTAGAATCTGACGTCTAGTCACCCCAGTCCCATTAAAATTCTCCTTAGACTCCTTCTCAAGACCCTCCCTAAACCCCTCCTCCCATCACCCCAGAACCACCCCTAGATCCCTCTCACAGTCTTTCTGTATATAAGATCCATCTTACCTTCATGGAGGTGCTCAGATTCAATCTAGCAGAGACTCAATCTGGCCTACTTATTAGTATGTGTCACAAAATGGTGAGATTTCTGAAGACTCTACCCAATATATTGAATCTTTAATAAACTTTGTTTTTCTCTTTGGCGGTAAGAAGGCTTGGGTCAAATTCATTCAAGCAGGACCTCGCGTGTCAGTATTGGGGTCCCTAGCACCCCTAAACCCCAAACCTCAACATATGGTTTCCTGACCTCATCACTTCCACCACTCCATGTGTGACTCAGCTAAGTCATTTCCACCCACTGAGTTTTAGTTTTTCTCTAAGGATTCCTGAGTCCCCCTAGAACAATTTACATTTTAAAAGAGAAAGCTGGTGAGGAGTTTCTTAAGATAAAGGATTATAAATGTGGAATTTCAGATAGCAGAGGTAGAGAGATTTGAAGACTGGCCCCTAAGGCTAGGTGTGGCTGTCTTCCAGACTACATGGATGCCTGTTTCTCCTTCCAGCCTTGGTAATATTCTAAATACCACTATACTATGAAAGACTTATGATTTGATATGTACTAATTCTCCCTCTACCTATACAAACTGCAATCCTCCAAGCCTTTGGAGATGTTCTGGAGACGAGCTGCTGTGGTGAAAAACCCTCACTTCTTAGTGGCCCAGCAGGGAGAAGTGTCTTTGTGTTTAGCTAGGCCTATAATGAAAACCCTTCCAGTTTTTGTAGGACCTAAAAGACTGATTACCAAACTGAAGGTCTACAGAGCTGTGGTGCTGACCTTATTGTTGTATGCCTGTGAAATATGGACAGTCTACCAGCACCATGCCAGGAAACTGAATTACTTCCATTTGACTTGTCTTAGGAAGTTGCTGATAGGATAAGGTGCCAGACACTGAGGTCTTACTCGAACTAAACTGCCAAGCATTCAAACTGCTTCAGAGAGCTCAACTCCGGTGGGCTGGCCATGTTGTTTGAATACAAAATTTACGCTTGCCGAAAAAGACTATTTTATGGAGAACTCACACAGGGCAAGCGTTCACATGGAGGTCAGAAGAAGCGATTCAAGGACACTCTCAAGCTCTCTCTCAAGAACTTTGGAACTGATTGCGTGACCTGGGAGACATTGGCACAGGACTGCTCAGCATGGCGTGCCACATCAGAGAAGGTGCTGTGCTCTATGAGCAAAGCAGAATTGAAATAGCTCAAAGGAAATACAGGAGGCACAAGTTTGGAGTATCCACCCCAAATGTTCACATGCTCTATTTGTGTCCTACTTGTGGTAAAGCATTCTGAGCTCGTATTGGCCTGATCAGCCACCCCTGGACACATTGAATCTTGACTGAAACATAGTGATGTCATTTTGGTCTTCTTTGAGAACGAAGGACAACAACCAACCAAAGACTGAAAAGAGCACATACTCTTCAGTCACAGCTTTTGAGAATTCAGCCACAGGAATCTTCACTTCCCTATTCTCAACTTTGACGTGGGGGGAGTGCATGGGAAGCTAGAAGGGTAGGCATTTTTCTTCTCTACCTTCCCCTACCCTTTTTTAATTTTAGAAGAGACTATATGTCAGCATTTATTCTGTATATACTTATAAATGAGAAAGGCAAAATGATATAGTGGATAGCTGGCCTCAAAACCAGGAGGACAGGTTCCAGTCCCCTTTGTGACACCTACTGGTTGTCTGACCCTGCCTGGACAAGTCATCTAACCTCTCAGTATTCTAGGTAACTCTCTAAATTGCCAATAAGTGCCAACCAGCATTGGCAGAGGCAATTTTCACACTTCTGAGTTCAGGATGGCCATCTTCCATCTGCACACTTCCTGCTGCCACTTCATAGGCAGCCTCCTCAGTTAAGAAGATTTCTCCCTTGTCCATGCTAGTTCCTTGAGCCTTCAGTCTCTTGCTTTTTGCGCCATGTTTCCCGAGGAAAGGCCAAGCCAGCCATCCTCCATCTGTCCCAAAGCAGCCGCTCCCATCTGTACCAGCACAAGGCATATTCTACCTCCTACTGTCAGCCCAGGCTCCCAAATGGGATACATAGAACCTCTAGTGTATAAAGAAGAGTGACCTTGCCTTCAACTCTCATCTTCCACTGAGCCCATTCTTTGCAATAGGGGAGTGGTATCTTACACTCAGTGATGAGCATTCTCACATTTATTACGCTCTTTACATGCCAGTGTCTCTGACTTGTGTAGATCATCATCTGAACCACATCCCACGTCCCCTACCACCTGCCAAAGTTTCCACCTAACTTTACCCAGCTGCTTCTCTGTGCTCTCTGGAATGCCTGTTCCATAGACAGCGTACTTCCCTTCATTCTAAATCTTTTCCTCTCATACTCCTTCTATTTACTAGGTATTACTAAAAACTTCCCCCTCAACTCCTCAATTACTGGCTCGCCGGCCACCCTTTTCATTACACGTTGCACCTTCACTTGTCCTTGACTCACTGCTTGACACTGGAGATTTGGAATACTCCTTGCTCTCTGCTGCCCCTACCAGGTTCTCCCCTTATCTTCATCACTCACTAACTTCTTTGAGGTTCATGCTATACATGTCTACCACCCAATCAAAATTATGGTAGCTATTGTCTAGAGACCTCCAGGTCACTTGTCTTCCTTCTTCTATAAGTTCAATACATAGCTCACAATTTTTTTCTCCACCCTAACTCCTGTTCTCACACTGGGGATTTTCAATGTATATATTGATTTTTGTTGTTGTTGTTCCAATTAATTTATTTTAAATTTAAATTTATTTATTTTTAGTTTTCAACATTCACTTCCATAAGTTTTAAATTTTCTCCACCTCCCTCCCCTTCCCCCTTTCCCAACAGTGTGCAATCAGATATAGGCTCTACATATACATTCTTATTAAACATATTTTCACATTAGTCTTGTTGTATCGAAGAATTAGAACGAATGGAAATAATCACTAGAAAAACAAAACGAAACAAAGAAAGAGAGCAAATAGTATGCTTCCATCTGCATTCAGACTCCATATTTCTTTTTCTGGTTGTAGATGGCATTTTACATCACGAGTCTTAGAGTTGTCTTAGGTCCTTGCATTGCTGAGAAGAACTAAGTCTATCAAAGCCAGTCATCACACAATGTGACTGTTACTGTGTATGGTATTCTCCAGTTTCTGCTCACTTCACTCAAATTCGGTTCATATAAGTCTTTTCTAGTTTTGCTGAAGTCTGTCTGCTCATCATTTCTTATAGCACAATAGTATTCCATTACATTCATATGCCACAACTTGTTCAGCCATTCCCCAATTGATGGGCATCCCCTCAATTTCCAGTTCTTGGCCACCATAAAAAGAGCTGCTATAAATATTTTTGTACATGTGGGTCCTTTTCCCATTTGTATGAATCTTTAGGATACAGACTGAGAAATGGCATTGCTAGGTCAGAGGGTATGCACATTTTTATAGTCCTTTGGGCATAGTCCAGAATGGTTGGATCAGTTCACAATTCCACTAACAATGAATTAGTGTTCCAATTTTCCCACATCTTCTCCAGCATTTATGGTTTTCCTGTTTTGTCATGTTAGCTAATCTGATAGGTGTGATGCATTTCTCTAATCAATAGTGATTTAGAGATTTTTTCATATGACTATAGATAGCTTTAATTTCTTCCTCTGAAAACTGCCTGTTCATATCCTATCAATTAAACAATCATGCCATGTCAATTGGGGATAATCAATTAATTTTTAAAAATTCATTAAAATATTTTGGGAGGTTCCAAATTTTCTTCCTCTCTCCTTCCCTCCCTTCACCCATTGAGAAGGCAAGCAATCTCAGTTATACGTATGGAGACATGCAAAATATATTTCCATATTTACCATGTTGCCAAAAATAAAAAAAAAAACCCAAACCAAAAACAAAAGCCCCAAACCTTCACAACAGTAAAAAGCAAAGAACAGAAAGAAAGTAAATAAAGTGTGCTTCAATCTGCACTCAGAGATCAGTTCTTTCTCTAGAGGTGAATAGCATATTTCATCACGAGTTCTTTTAAATTGTTTTGGATCACTGTCTTGATCAGAGTAGCTAAGTCTTGCACAGTTAATCACCATTAGAATATTGCTGTTACTGTGTACATTTTCTGCTTCTGTTTATTTTACTTTGCATCCTTTCATACGTCTTTCCAGGTTTTTCTGAAGCCATCTTCTTGTTACATACTGATTTTTCCTCAAATACCCTAATCATTAAATCCCTCACCCTTTTCATCTCCCATGAGCTAGTCCTCTGCCCAACTTCAGCCATACACAGATAGTTAAGTTATATCCTTGATCTTGCCATCACCCACAAATATACCACTTCTATATTCAAGAATTCTGAAATTCCCTTATCCAGCCATGATTTATGGGCTTTCACTTTTTCTGCTGTCTTCCCTTACCAACCCCTACTTTTCATCCATAAAATGACTCCTAATTCCTTGACCTCTCAGTTCTCTCGCAGGCCATCTCCTCTGCACTAGCCAATCTCTTTTCCTCACCTTGACTCCTTGGTGAACCAATTTAACTCTACACTGTCTTCTTCTTTTGAATTCCTAGTCCCCCGTATATCATTGATCATATTTACCCAGTCTTCAGCCTTGGATCACTCTCACCATTTGTGTCTTTGCTCCTATATATATGCTGCTGAATGAAGTAGAGAAAATCATGCGACATTCTTATTTGGTATACTACAAATTTATGTTACGCAATCTTAATTGAGCCCTCACTGCTGCTAGGCAATCGTATTTTACCTCCCTTATCAACTCACTATCCTACTCCCCACAGCGGTTCTTCCAAACCTTTTCATCCCTCCTCAAATCTCCTGTGGCTCCCCTTCCCCCTACTCTTTCAGCTAAGAACCTTTCTTCATATTTTATAAGAAAAAATTGAGGCCATTTACTGCGAGCTCCCAATTCTCCTCTCTTTCTCATCTCCTATCACTCAGGTGCCTTCTGCTACTATCTTCTCCTTCACCCCTGTCTCTCATGATAAAGTGGCCTTACTCCTTACTAAGGCTGACACCTCTACTTGTTCAAGTGATTGCATCCATCTCACCTCCTCCAACTGATTACCTCCTCTGTTATTCCCATTCTTTCACTTATTTCCAATTTCTCCCTCTATACTGGCTCATTTCCTACTGTGTACACATATGCATTTATCTTCTCTATCCTGAAAAGACCCTCACTTGATCCTTTCATTCTCACTGTTTTCTTCTTCTGCCCTTTATAGATATACCCCTCGAAAAGGCTGTCTACAACAGGTGCCTCTACTTTCTTTCTCTCCTCTCACTCTCTTCTTAACCCCTTACAATCTGGCTTCTCATTTTATCATTCCACTAAAACTACTCTCTCCAAAGTTACTAAATATCTCTTAGTTGCCAAATCCAATGGCTTTTTCTCAATTCTCATTCTCCTTGAAATCTCTGTGGACTTTGACACTATTGGGCATTCTCTTCTGCTTGATAATTTCTTCTCTCTAGGTTTTCAGGACACCATTTTCTCCAGGTTTTCTTCCTTTGTATCTGATTGCTCCTTCTCTGTCTTCTTTGCTGGATCTTCCTCTAGATCATGCCCCCTATCCATAAGTGTTCCTCAAGATTCTCTCTTGGACCCTTCTTCCTCTATACTGCTTCACTTGCTGATCTCATGTATTTAACTACCATCTCTATGCTAATATTTCCTCAGATCTACCTAACCTGCTCCAATCTCTCTGCTGACCTTCAATCTCACATTTACAACTGCCTTTCAGACATTTGGAGACATGTCTAGTAGATACCATAAACTCAGTATGTCTAAAACAGAGCTCATTGACTTTCTCCCTATACTGCTCTCTCCCCTGCTCCCTGCTGTTACTATAAAGGGTGATACCAACCTCCCAGTCCCTCAGGCTCTCAACCTTGGAGTCATCCTGGATTCCTCACTATCTCTCCCCTTCCTCTCTCACCCCATCCCATATGCAAACCATTGCCAAGCTCGTTGATTGCATCTTTGTAGCATCTTCTAAATATGGTCCTCCCTTCTCTCCTCTGACACTGATACCACTGGTGCAGGCCTTCATCACCTCATGCCTTGATTCTGGCAATAGCTAGCTGTTTAGTCTGCCTGCCTCAGGTCTCTTCTCAATCCAGTCTATTCTCCATTCAGTCACCAATGAGATTTTCCTAAAATGCAGGTCTGACCATGTCAATCCTCTAATAAATAAACAAATCCCAGTGGTTTCCTATCACCTCCAGGATCAACTACAAAATGCCCTATTTGACATTCAAAATCCTTCATGACCTAGTCCTCTCCCCTATCCTTGACCTTTCTAATCTTCTTATACCTTACTCTAGGACACATACTCTTCTATCCAGTGACACTGGTCTCTTGGTTGTTCCGCTGACAAGTCACTCCATCTCTTGGCTCTGGGCATTCTCTCTGGTCTTCTCTCATGCCTACAATGCTCTCCCTCCTCTGCTCTGACTACTGACCTCCTGGGCTTCCTTTAAGTCTCAAATAAAATCCCACCTTCTACAGGAAGCTCTCCCCAATGCTTCTTAATTCCAATGCCTTCCTTATGTTAATTATTTCTTATTTATCCTGTATATAGCTTGCTTTGTATATATTTGTTTGCATGTAGTTTCCCCCATTAGACCGTAAGCTTCTTCAAGACAGGGACTGTCTTTTGCTTTTTTTTTTTTTTTTGGCATCTTCAGCACTTAGTACAGTGCCCAACACACAACTGGCATTTAATAAATGTTTATTGATTAATTAATTATATTAGTGAGACCACAGGTCCAGAGATTTATCCTTTCATTTACAGAATCTGGGAGTCCATATATAAACTCCTACTTTGACTGGCGTTAGGTCCCAAAGTAATTCTCCATCTTTCCCTCACGGTTTTAAGGGTGTCTCTAAAGGACTGGATTTTTTTAATCTGTTGTGTGTTTTCCCCAATATCAATCACCAATCACAGTTAGTATCTCTGTTAAATCATTAATTCATTCAGTGATTAGTGCTCCAGTATCATGTAACTGATTGGTATTAATTAGCTTTTACAAAGGTATGTTCACTGAAAAGATATATAGCAAGAACCATAATCCAAAGATGTTTCTCCCAATATCCAGGGATACACACTCCCCATACCACTTTGACCCTTGGAGAAAGTGAGCTCAAAATTTTAAGTGCTTTCTTATCCTAAATTCTTAAGTCTTGATATTTGTCAAATACAAGGTTATTATGTTTATTTGCTGCTGTAAATTCTATGTCTACTCTATTCCATCGATCCACCTTTCTATTTCTTAGCCAGTACCAGATAGTTTTGATAATTACTGCCTTATAATATAGTTTGACAAATTTCTTTCCAAAAGAGGAGGAAGAGGAGGCTGTTGCCATTTGGTCACTCTTTCCAGCCAAAGTTTTACAGTTGTATTGGCGTTCTTATTGGAACAGAGCTTGACAGGAAAGAGAGAGTTGAGTCACTGGGGAATTTTTTTTTTTTTAACATTCTCATTTCCTACCCAGAAGCCAATCAAAAGCCACCATATTGTAAATGAATAGGCAATGGTCTTGGAATAATTACCCATGCTCTGATGTGGTGAATCAGGTCCTTGCATTCTTCATGATCAGTCACTCCCAAAAATAGGTCCACCACATGTTTATGCTCCCAGGACTGAGTCCTTATTGGCCAATCCCTTCCACCTCCTTGTTATTCTTATAAACGTAACTGTTGTCTCCCCTGCTACGGTGTAAGCTCCTTGGGGGTAGGGACTGTTTATTCTTTGTCTACATAACCCCAGCACTCGGTGGAGTGCCATGGCACATAGTGCTTAATAACTTTTTAACTGATTGGCTGATTGACAGCAGAGCCGAGCACATCAGCATTTTTCCCCCGTAGGATTCAGGAAAACACCAAGCAAGGCTGAAGGACTCAACAGTGATACTCTGAGTCATATGTGCAAAACATGGCCACCTGGGCTGAAATGGAAGCTGTGAGTCCCCCAAAGGCGGCTAAGTTCCTTATAAACCAGGGTAGATGAGGTATTCTGTAAATGAATAGCCCTCCCAAATGTAGCCTGAATGTCTCCACTTTACCCTCCTCCAATGGCGACTCCACTGCCCATCTCTACCGGATCCTGCAGTGATGTCTGCATCACCATGGAGTTGACTCAGGCTGATGGCGTGGGACAGGGCATACGCATCTTTGACTTCTCTTCCAATTTCATTTGAATAAACAATGCCCTTGTTTCCCCAGTGCCCAGTATGCTTCTTGGATTACAGTGGGTGCTTCATAGGTACTTGTTGACTGATTGATCTTATGGAACTGATCAGGTAAGGAAGATAAGGCTAGGAGCAGTAGCACATTGGTTTCAGAGGGAGAGGGTTGGCGTTGGATTCAAGTAGGTTTTACAGAAGTCTTTCATAGACACATTGTCTAATATTGACCAACAGGACTAAGGCTAATTGAGCAAACTCTGCTTTAGCATTGGTATCTCTATACCTCAGGAGCTTTACCTTCTCCTACCATAGATAATAGAGATACGAAGGCCCTAGAGCAATGGGAGAGGCCTAGACTGTATGCATGGCTGGCACTGTCTCGTTTCATTTTTGTCTCTGTATGTGAAGATCTCAGCACAATGCCTGGAACATAATAAGTGTTTAATAAATGCTTATCCATTGGTTGATCATGGCGGATAAATCAGTGAACTGGGATCAAAGATTTAAAGAAATGGCCTCTGGCAATGCTCTTGCAGCCTCGCCCCAGCTCCACCTAAAGTTTGACTTTTTCTTCTTTGCCCGTGATCTATTCTTTCTATAGCTACTACCAGACCATTCCTAAACTAGGAGAATCTGAAGGAAAATTTGGATCCCTAAATACGTGAACCGGCGCCCGTTGTAAAGAGACAAAAGAGATTGCCAATGTCCAGTAGAGGACGAGTAAGGTCCAGCTTCATAAGAGTCTGGGCTGGGATTTGATTTGGAGGGCTGGCCCTCTTTCTTTCTGGGCTTGGTCCTGGGAGCATGAACATTTGCCTTGCTGTGGTTTCTTTACACAAGATATTTGGGTTTTAATATTGCTAGCTTAATGCCTCTGAGATCCTGGGAGTCATTACACCTCTCTGGGCCTTGATTTTCTAGTCTATAATACGAAGATAGTAATAATATATGCATTACCAACTCAAAAGGTTTTTATAAGATTAAAATATGCTTATTTTATTATGTCCAGCATCTGTGATTTTGTTATTCTGGGTATTCTCTCCTCCATGGAAGGCCACAATTCCTTTATGCCCTCAGAGATGGGCTTTATGAGTTTCCATAGCCAAAAGAATTCACCACCTGGCAGTCAAACATCAAGAGATGAGCTTTTCTGAATTTAGATAAGCTCATTCATAAATGATAGACATATTAGTTTACTGCCAGGCTCCAGGGCTACAACTAAGGTGGTGTAACCAGGGTTCTGCCTCCCAGGTCATGTTGGATGGTGAACACTTCCTCTTAGTGGCAGCCTTCTGACCTGCTGTTTGTTGCTCCCAGGGTCCTCCATGCTAAATCCCTTGCTTGATCCTGGGCCACAACTATCAGGGTTCCATCATGGTGGCACTTCTCTTTTAGAGATCCACTGCTCCATGTCCTGTCCTCTTGTCTTATCCCCCCTTCCCAGGGTTAAGAGAGACCAGAGGCCAATCATTTTCTGTGCTACAGGAGAGCAGATTAGACTTACTGGGGGTCAGGTTACTGTCTTTCTCAATACAACTACACTCCACTGGAACAGACTGTTCTGGGGGCCCCTGCCACTCTTTTCATGGAAGATGCCCACAATTTTCCTTTCCTTCCCACCCTCCTCATCATGGCATAATGTCCCTGGGCTTCTAACTCCATGGGTACTTGTATCCCAAAGTGTACCTCTTCCAACTGAACGTGCCCTTGGTGCCAGGATATGGCTTTGTCATGTTCCAACTCGATACCTTTTCCTTTGGTAGGACTTCCAAGAATCCATATCACTTTCACACTGCTGGAGTATCCACGTCCCTTACACTATAATAAGACACAGAGAAAGAGTGAATGGAATGCGTTCTAAGTATCTTAGAAAGGAAAGAAAGAAAAGAGCAAATGTATCTTTTAAGAATTATCCTTTTCTCCTGCCTTCCATTCACATATAAATATGTTTGAGCAGATGCAGGAACCTTGGCCTCACACACTGACAACGGGTGATTTGAGTTGCTTCTGTTTTTGCTGAGAGCATGCTGAGGGCCAGGCTTTTATGGCACAAAATTAGTCACTGTGTTTGATAAATGACTGTTTAATGCTGGCAGCGAAGCTGGTTAATAATCGAGCCATAACAATCATCATAATTAGAGATGGAATAGATGTATGAGGTCACTGAGTCTGCTTTTCTCTGGCCGCAACTCCTCTCCCCTCCCCTGCCTTTCCTGGGCCAGCATGGGATTATTCCTACTAACATGCTTTCTACGGCTTGGCCCACTGTCAGAAGAAATAGCCCAAGCAATGAATTGTCTAGGATCAATCTGTGCTGGTCCTTCATTCTGACTTATTTTCCAGCTTTTCCATACTTTCAAGGTGTCTTCAGAAATCTTCAACTCTTAGCTTGTAGGCAGAGCTATATATTTTTTTTCATTTTGGGGATCTGGCGAGTGGCTAAATGTACTTTAGTTATCTTGTGTTCAGCCACGGTAACACTTTCTTCTGACATTGTTGGAGAAAACAAGATACCTATCACTCATAACACAGGCAATATGTCCCCTACCCCCCTTTCAAATAGCTTATTAATACAGTATTTATTTGTCTTCCTTCTGTCAAACTGTGAGCCCATAGCTTTTCTCAGGGTTGTCCTGGTAAGATGGAGGGGGAGGTATCCACAGGCTGGAAGAGACATGGAAGGACCAGGAGGATGAGAAGGAACATTCAGAAATGGTGGGAGATAGATATGGCTCCATCACATGGTGAAGAGGATGAGGAAGGCCACCATCAGGCAAAAGAGCCCTATGGCCTCAGACAGGGCAAAGTCCGGGATGGCATAGGAAAAGAGCTGTTGCTTCAGAGAAGTGTTCCTGGCACAACCAATGATGAGACTTTCAAACACAGTCCCTTTTCCCAGCTCCAGAACTGGCCACCCCCACCGTGGCAGCCCCAGCCCCAACAAACTTGGTTGCTGTGTCAATGTCCCTTGAGACAGAGCTAGTTTGGAATCCACATCTGGGGACAAGTGAGGTCAAGGGACTGGATGCTGCCAATTGCTGACGTTCTCATCTGTCTGAACCTCTGGCTGTTTTAGCACCAGTGCATCTAACAGTCTACTCAGCAGCTGAGAGCTGCTCCTCACAAGGGGCAGGGGTAGAGACGAGCTTGGCGCAGGCGTACATTCTCAGGGGGTGAGGGGCAAAGCTGAAGAGCAGAGGAGACAGAGAGGGGGAGTGGCTCCCCTACCCTTTTTGCCAAAGAGAAATGCTCTATATCCCCATTTCATGCCCAGAAACAGCATCACTACCACATTTCCCCCAATTATCTGCTGTCCATTCTCTTTCCTCCTACAAACTCAGTGTTTTCACATTGCATTTAATCCTGATGAGACCTTCATGTAGAAGATCATTAGATAGGTCCAGGGCAGTTATTATCGGATTGACAACACGGTGCCATGCAAAGAGCATCGGGTTTAGAGTCAGGAAATGCCTAGATTGGACACTTACCACTTAACAAATAAGTCGGTTAACTTCTCTGAACCTCAGGGTTTAAATCCCTGAAGTGGTTATAGTGATAACAAACCTCACAGGACTGCTTTGAGAATCAAATGAAATAAGATATGTAAAGTGCTTTGCAAACTTTATATAGCTGTGTTGGACTCGGAATCAACAATATCTGAGTTCAAATCTTGCCTCAGACATTAACTAGCTGTGTGACTCTGGGTAAGTCACTTGATCTCTCTCAGTTTTAGTTTCTTAATTTGTAAAACGGGAACAATAATTGCACCTTCAGTTAGGATTCTGGTGAGAATCAAACGAGATACCACGTGTAAATCACTTTGCAGACCCTAAGGTGCTACATAAAGTGCTAACTGTTATTATCATATAAAGCACTTTGCAAACCTAAAACCTACATAAATGTCAGATTATTTTACAGAAATTAATTGTATGTTTACAGATTATAAATAGTATAAAAGAGACCCAGGTGATTCCTAACGCCTCGTGCTCCCTTTTATGTCATTATGCCATCATCATTGGGGAAATGGAAGGGTTATAATGGATGGTTGTTAAGCCTTTACTCACCATCCTTCAGGGTCTTTTCATTTTTTAACTTTGATTAAAAATTTTTTTTGAGTTCCAAATTCTGTCTTTCCCTCCAATCCCAGCCCAACAAGTTGAAGAAGCAGAAATGGGCCACCTAGCAATAACAGTCATATTGTATTTTTCAGTGTTCCACAGTTGCCAGGACCAAAAATTTCATCACCGAGTGTCTAGACTATTAGTATTGAATTTTTCCATACTTAGACAGTCTGGTCTTCAGCAAAGACACAGTCTGTTGTAGGAACCACAATCAAAACCTTCTCAGCATTGTCAAAACTACTTGAGCTTTTCCTCCTTTGGCATAACCTAAGAAGCCAGCATTGCCTCTATGCTCAATGAGGCATTAGAATGCAGAATGGTCCAGCAGAAAGAGCACTAAGTCTGGAATCTGAGGACTTAGGTTTAAATCCTGTTTCTGACAACTTACTGACTGTATTACCTTGGGTAAGTCACTTAACCTCCATAGGTTTCTGTTTCTCTCATATTCTCTCATATGAAGGGTTGGATTTATGTGGCTTCTGAAGTCCCTTCAGCTCTAAGTCTATGACTGAAAGGCAAGAAATTATGCAGGAGGATCAATGTAAAAGATATCATTGAAGAGATGGATGAATGAAAAAGAAAATGAACTGGTCACGTAGTGAGATCAAGGGAATGTACAGCCTGTGTGTTCCATTGGTGTCCTTTCTTCATAGCAAGAGAAGGGAAGGAAGGTCCCGGCACGTTGTGTAGGTGAACTGCCCAAGTGAACCACAGGTAAACCCCAGTGGTGAACTTATGAGAGGACACGGGTAAGAGTCGCACAGTTTGGACAAATATGGCTAGATTCTAATCTGTATTTCTGGAGGGATAAGCAGCATTATTTAGTATTTTCGAATTTATTGAATTGAATAGGATTATTCTTATACAAAACTGTGAAGCCAGCTATGTAGAAGTTCTTCTTCCTTGCACAACTCTTTTATGTGAGACAATGTTCCCCATTCTTCCTCTTCCGTCCCTCTTCTCCCAGTGCAGTCCTCTTTCTCATCTTTCTATTTTTTTCTGAGATCATTCGAAGTAACTGACTCATATCTATATCCTCTGTCTATGTAGATTTCTTCCAACTGCCCTAATAATAATAAAATTCTTAGAAGTTACATGTATCATCTTCTGAAACAGGACAGTAGTCAGTTTAACCATATTAACCATATTAACTGTATGCTTTCTCATTCATGTTTACCTTCTTATGCTTCTCCCAAATCTTGTGTTTGAATGTCAGATTTTCTATTCAGCCCTGGTCTTTTCATTAGGAATGCTTAAAAACCCTCTATTTCATTAGGTATCCATTTTCCAAC
>CM053625.1:148418185-148439323 GCA_028646595.1 Phalanger gymnotis
AGGCGGCTTCCGGTTCTGAGATGCTGCTTCTGTAGGTCAACTGAATTGAACAGAGTCTTTTGAAAAGACATTTTGAACCTATCTCTAGGCTCACCTGAGAAATCCTCTGTAGACTACACCTTGAAAATCACTCATCTAGGCAGGAAGGGGAGGGGGAGAACATTTAAAACTCAAAATCTTATGGAAGTGAATGTTGAAAACTAAAAATAAACTCATTATTAAAAAAAAAAAAAGAAAATCACTCCTCTAGTCAATTTTGGTTCCTGAGAACCCTAGCTTAGGATCCCTACTCCTTTGATACTTAGGTATTTGTGACTTTATTCCAAATGGATTGTACTTGGCTTCTTGTTTCATTGAACTTAAGGGATACATCTTCTAGTCAGTTCTGAAGCAAAGGTGATCAATCATAGATTTAGAGCTAAAAAGGGACTTGGAAATCATCTTATTCAACCTCTTTATTTAATATAGGAACTGTCCCAGAGAGGTGGAGTCATTTGCTAACAGTTACACAGATCACAAGTAACAGCCAGGATTTGAACCCAGATTTCAAGACTTGAAATCCAGTGTTTTCTACTATAGCACACTCAGGGCCTTCACATCTGTTCTCTGCTCTTCATTGTGTACTCCCTAATCTTTGTTATCACTTTCCCTTTGCCCTTCTACTTCTATACCTTTCCCTCATTGCTGGTAAATCTGAGACCTGAACTGGACCAATTCATGTGGTCACAGACCTATCATAGGAGCCCCAGTGGGGCCTTCCTGTCCCCCAATGGCCTTCTTCACTAGTTCAAGGATTGTCCATATCCCCAGATTGGCCCTATTCGAAAATTATTTCTCCTTCCGAGGTAGTGAGTGGAAGAGTAAATTACTGGAAAATTGAGGGTAGAAGGAGACGTTCAAGGCAAATGATAATAATATTAGTAACTAGTATTTACATATTGCTTTAAGGGTTTCAAAGTGCTTCATAAATATTGTCTGTTTTGTTCCTCACAATAAATAACCCTGGGATCCTGGTGCTATTATAATATGCATTTTACATATGAAGAAACTAAGGCAGAGAGAGGTTAAATGACTTGCCCAAGTAACACAGCTAAGTAAGCATCTGAAGTGGGATTTGAGCTTACATCTTCTTGATTCCAGATTCAGTGCTCTCTCTCTCTACCATATCACTTGGGTGCCTGGCAGAAAATGAAGATGGGCAGCTTAAACCTAGAAACGCAGTTCAATGATACCTAGACAAAACTGGATTGTCAGGAAAGCTATCTCTTATTGAAACTTAGAGCCATAATAGGTCAAGAACTTCGAAGGTTAGTTAGAAATGGACTTCCTGGTAGTATGTTGTCGATCAAAATGCTTCACCTTGCATCAGTGTTGAGAAAAGACCTTTTCTTGCTTCTTCTCCCTACCTGTTGCTTCTTCCTGTTTTCTCATTTCTCATCCCTTACATTTGATTACCCAGTTGCAGGTCAGTGACAACTAAGTGGTAGTAGTATTGACCTTTTAATAATTTAATGAATACATGGTTAGGAAATCTATGCAATCCCTGAGTTATAGAACTTGAGCAAAATAGACATTGCTGATCCTGGCATTCAAGGCTCCCTACTATCTGACTGCATCTAGCCTTATCTCATGTTCCTTCCCTTCATGTAGTCTTATCTCTTCCTCTCTCAAAGCTGTACCACTTCTCTTTTTTCTCTTCTCGCTCTTTCCTCTTTTGCCTCCATGCCTTTGCTTATACCATCAATCCTGAATGCCCAGAAGACAGCATCTCCACCACCATTGCCATCAATTGGAGATCCTCCCTTTCTTCAAGGTCTAGCTCAGACACCATCCCACTCCATGACGCCTCAGCTGACCTCCTAGGTGAAAGTGACTCTTCATTTCTCAGCTTTCTCCTAGTACTTTGCCTGGACATCTTTGCATGTATTTCACTTTCCCTTCTTACAATTTACCTGTGTATTTGACCATCTTCTTTCATCCATCTCTGCCTGTCTCTCCTTCCGCCCCCTCCCCCCAACGGTTACTTTAGAGGCTCCTTGAGAACAAAGCCTGTGTCATAGCCATATTTGGTTCCCCTGTGTCACATGGCGGGGGGGAGCTTTAAGCACCTAGTAGGTGATTAAAAATGTTTGTTGAATTAAATTGAACTGACAGCCATGACTCAGGGTCCTGAGGTAACAAATCATTTCTGGTGGGGTATCAGCTTCCTCTTCGGAAATCTGATTGTGAAACATGACCCAATTCTCCCAGCACATTAAGGGAAATGAGGGGAGTACATAGGTAAACTAAGTGCTAACCACAGCCATCACTCTGAGGTGGAGCACCCCAGAGCAGAGGACTTGCTATCTCAATCATGCCTGCTTTATGGCTAGCAATCCCGGAATTTGTGTGACAGCCGTCTGCTGCCTAGGACTAGATTACATCATAAATAACCCAGGCACAAGCTGGTCAGAGAGTTGAGCAGAGAGCAACATGAAACTACTGTAGAAACAAATGGGGAGGGGGCAGTGCAGTAGTGAGATTTTTACTCTATTTCAGATGAGAACAACTCTCGAAATGGGTCAGCAGGTCCTAATAACAGAGGAACCCACGATGGATTTTCTTGTTTGGTCTCCCTGGGTCAGCTTTTTTTCTGGCCCCTCACCACCCTCTCCCTCCCTCTCCCTGCCCCGCTTTTGCTTTTGCCATCTTAAAAAAAACACGCACACACAGAAATCAATCCATCAAATGTCATTACAGATTTATTAAGCCTGATGTAGAAAGACTTTTAACGGTAACATCTTCAGAAAGCATAAAAAGAACACTTCTATTCAGTCTTGTGCTTTGAAAATCTAAATATATTTTTATCATATAAATAATTCTTTTCATGTTTTAAGTGCATCTGTTTTTTTTTAATTTCCATTTTACAATTGGCCAAAACTGAAGTCTGCATTGACTGAAATGAAGCCATTTGAAAAGCTAATGATGTTGTGAGGCATGTCTATGGCCTACCCTATCAGCTAGATTTCAGAAAGGTGGTTCAGTGTCTGCAGCATTAAAATGAGGGGCAGCCTCCAGCAAAATCATAATTGAACACACCCAAATTCTTAATGTCGGCCGTTGGGTTTCCTGATGCAAATTATGATAAGGTTTCAGATGTGAACAGTCTATTTCCAATAACTGCAGTAGGGAAAAAAAGACATTTTTCTGCCACAAAGGAAAGAATTATCGTGTTTAAAAAATGTAAATAATAAACTTATATAACCTTTTTGGATGGAAATGAGGGACTCCATAGAGCAAAAGAGGGTTCTTTTTTTTTTTTGCACTATAGCTCAAAGAAGCAGGATCAATTATTTAGGGTTTTAATTACAGTTCTCAAATGAGAATGATTTTATTAAAAAAAACTCCAGCATAAAAAATATTACTCTTGCTGATATAATTTAAGGTATTTTTTATACTCATCTTCAAAATTTATTTCTAGTAGTAAAATTATCTTAAAAAAACCCTCTCCTACAGGTAATTTCAATGCTGCAACATCCTACACAGACTTACATCTTTACTGAACCCAAACAGTTTCGTTTTTAAGCAGAATGGTGCTTGTATAAATGCTTTTTTTTTTGTGCCTGTAATGAAATAAATGGACCACATTGTTTGTAATTAGCCAGGGTAGTAGAGTGGGAGGTGGGGCTATAACCCTATGTGACAAAGGTAGAAATGGTTTTCTTAGGATAAACTCCTGTAATTTTCTCAATCTAGAATATAAGATGTCAGTGATGATTTTATCTTCTTCCTTTGGGTAAAATTACATCATGGCGAAATCATTTGGAAAAAGTAGCCACCTTTGCAATCAGTATTTATGGAAAAAATGGGGAGAAAAAAGGGGACCCAGTAAGGGAGAATGAAATAGAAAAAGAAAGCGTACGGAGGCCTATCTGTGATGAATCTTTTTGGCCACAGGGTGGTATAATCTTCCTAGCAGAAACTTTTTTTTAAATTGTAAGGACCATTCATAATCATCAAAAACAAGTGAAACATGGTTTTGATTAAAACAGCCTGTTGGCTCAATAATCTTTGTAATTTTAAAAACATCCTTAATGTAGAAGAAGAACACGCCAATGTCAGAAATAGCCTGGGGGCCCATTATAACAGCAACAAAATAAATAAGGAGAAGAATTGCGAGGTCATAAAAACAAAATTAAGCTAATGTTTCAAATTTTGACAATTATGAATTGTTCCTCTAAGAAGACATTTAAAAAAAATCAGACAGTATTAGATAAAATACAAAGAGAATAATTTTACATGTATGAGTTTGCAGTTTTCCCAAGAGGTTAAGCATGCCTTTAAAGAAAAAACTCAGAATTAGAACAATTTCCCCCCTCTATCCAGCAATTGGGTGGGGCTCATGCAAAAGACTAATTTCTCATATTTTCTCTGTTAACTCAAATTTAATAATCCTTTTTGCAAACTATTGAACGATGATCAAGAAAGAAAAATTACAAGCATATATATATATATATTTTTGTACCCCTGCCCCCAAAAATTTCATGAACAAGTTTGCAGGAAATAGAAACAAGCCAGCAAAACAAAACCTATGTTCACTACATGGCAGTGGAGTTTATATATACAAATATGTACAATATAAAAATGCATCAAAGGCTTAATTTTCTAGCCATCTAATCAGCATTCTACACAAGGAAAGCAACCTAGTTTTGCTCCTAATATACAGGCAATGTGTTATATACACCATGCGGGTTACAAAATTAGTGCAGACACACAGGAATATTCTACATGTAAGGGTGACACCATTTCCCTTTGGAAAGATTCTAATTTGCTTTCTTACTATAAAAATGTATTTATCTTTTTGAGCTGAAGTAGATGCACTTTTCCTTCCGAATGAGGACAAATGGAATCCCCACAACTCATTCTTCCATTCTTCTCCTTCCTCCCTCCCCTTTCATTAATACATACATACATACATATATATATATATATATGCATATATATATATATATATATATATATATATATAAAGTCTCAAATACCAGGGGTCAAATATATAATCTGAAGATATGGCCAATCCTCAGTTTCCCAAAATACTATACTCATTGTGCACAGAAAGAGTTGGCTGACCATTAAAAAGACTGGTGTGACCAACTACCTCCATTATTTTCAGTGGGATGAAAATGCGTGGTGCATGCTGACAAAGTCTGGCTATTAGGAAAAACAAGGAGGGGATTAGTAAGGGGTACCTACACATTAGAGACAAAAGGGCATATTGTATCAGAGGCAGTGTGACAGTTAAGGACCCTGAGCTAAATGAGAACTGTTTAGCCTGTCAGCTTTTGCAACCTTTATTGCACATTTCAGCATCCACTGCATTGTAAAGCCAAAATGTTACATTTCATAACCTAGAGATTTCGGCTATTTCAATCTGATGCATAATGTGTACAGTTTCTACCATGGAGCTTGAGCATCCACAGAACTGTTGGACTGTGTGTGTGTGTGTAAAAAATTCTTGAATGTTATATGGACCATTTAGTAAGTGAAAACATTACTGTACAAGTCTTCCACATTTGAGTTATAATTGAATGGCTGTTTAAGTACTGTAAATATAGAGCTTCACTCTGGGATGACACCCAAGTGTGGATTTTAGTTTCATGATAATTCAGTCATCACCTCACAATTTTTTTTTGCATGTGAGATTAAAAAAATAAGCAATAAATTTGTCATATTTCTGCAATTTCTCTGGGGAGTTTCCTCACAAAAGAGATATTGCCTGTAGTAACAAAATTGCATTTATACAGTCAGATAAACTGACGGTGTAAAAAAAGTCAAAACAATGTGTACATTGCTATGAGTATTTAATCTGTCTTCTCAAGTAGGCCTTTGTCTTCTCTGAATATAAAGACATTTCTGTATCTATGGATATGATGATGTGGGAAATGGGAGGTGGGACATCAGTTACTGCCTCATCTTTTGGAAAAGCTATTTCACTTGGGATATGTATTTTTCTTCTTGAAGTCATATTTGAAGTCTTGCTGCAGAAATAGTTTCCATTTTATTCTACCATTTAAATTCAGAAACCGTTTTGAATTTTCCCCTAAATATTATTCATGGATAATTTTTGAACCTATATATTATTATTATTGTTAGTTTATTTTCTTTAAAAGAATAAGCCAGAATCTCAAAATCTGTCCATAGATATACTTCTAAAGCAAAGATATGCACTATGATTAGCAGACAACAAAGTAGTTGGATCTATCTATCTAATGGTGATTTTGTTCTTGACTTTAGATGAAATAGTTAAATTCCTTTCTTGCAGCTTTCTAGAAGCTCTGCCAGTTTCAAGACCTTTAATATTTTCTTCCAATGGAAAAAGTTCTCTCTGATTTGGTAGTGGAAATTTGCATCATTTTCTTCATATCAATCTCTGTCTAAAGCATTTTATAGGTTTTTGAGAAAAGGGCCACAGCTATGTATGAAGAAAATGAAATTAACATTTTAACACTTTGCTAACCCTTTTAGAAGGAAGACCACTCTTCAAGTTCATTGCTGATTTTCGTATGCCTACTACATGTTCAAAATAGATATTTTTTTTTATTACTGTTTGGCACAATTTAGTCTGATGTACGTTCTGAAGGGCCTAGCACACTTCTCTTAGTTTAGAACTAGGCTGTAGGTTATAATCTTACTTCCTAGAGAATTGAAAATAATGGGAAAATGATTCTTTTTATGAAAAAAAGCATTGAAACAAAGTCTGATAAAGGTGAATAAGGGTTAATACAAACACAGTTAAAGCAGATAGGAAGTAACTAATATTAATGTAATAGGAACCATGTACCATTTGTAGGCCTTGTATTCTTTGGGTTTGCGATGAAAAATTTGAGGGAAAAAATCAAACTCTTAGGGTGATATCATAGCCATTGAAAAACAGCAATAAAAGCCATAAAGGCATGGATAAATATTGAATACCTATCATCGTTTTGCATTGGTTAAATGCAAAATTTACACAAACTTGTCATTTCTTTCAGTTTTGTTTCTAAATCCATCATCTGCCCATGTAACACTAATATCTCAGTATCAAAGGAACCTGTCCATCCATTCTGGTGTGTGTGTGTGTGTGTGTGGTGTGATTTTGAGAAATTCATGTGAGGCCTGAAAGTTTTTTGGGACCATTTGTACAATTCAATCTATGCCATGGTTATATCTTGTTTCTAGACTCTGATCTATTTACAAGTTACTTTTTTTTAAAATTGTAATTTCACACAGAAGGAGAATGGACATATTCCTCACGTATATTATTGTTTTAAAAACAGGAAAATAAATGTAGGAGTGTTTATGAAGTGAAATAAGCAAAGTTCGGCTCTGCATCAGAAAACTTTCTGGCCAATCCAAAGCAGCTACTCCACCCTGGTTTCTGGAGTAAATCAACCTGGTTTCTTGGGCTACTCCAGACATATGGTTTTCAGCCATGCCCTGGACTCCTCAATGGGCCTTGTAATGTCTTCAGTTTTGGCTAATCTTGGCATGTTGCAAAATAGTACAAATTCACAAGACCTTTGTTAAAAACAAAACAAGGCATGGACCTTTCCGTAGGAAATTCTACATCAGATTTGAGGAGACTTAGCTTAGTCTTTCCTTCTTCCTTTTTCCTGAGAAGTCTGCCTCCCAACTTAGGTGGGGGTTGGGGAAGAGTGTCCAGGAAGGAAGAGGCTGGTACATGAGCTGCTTACTACATTCCTTCTCAATTCCAAAAGCTTCTGCAGAGATATGTTTGTTTAGGGGAAGGAAGGGCCAGTGATGGGAAAGTATTAAAAACATGCTCTTGATGTGTGTGTGTGTGTGTGTGTGTGTGTGTATGTATGTATACTTTCTTTTCCTCCTCCAAGTAGAAGCTCTTGGAAGCCTTCCAGGGCTTCTAAGAAAGTATAGGCCTGACATATGTGAATAAATTGAGACCTGCAGGAAGTGAATAGAGCTAGTCCAGACCATGTGGCCTAAGAAAAACTCAAGCCAGGTCACTCTATGGCCTTCATTGATACCAAGTGAACCTAGGTCATTTGTCTGTATTTTTTTCTCCTCCACCAATTCCCAATGTCCTCAAAGAAACTGAGCTCACAGAAGCTTGAGTATTTGTTGAAGATAATTATTTATTTTTTTATTTTGAAGAAAAAAAAAAGGCTGTAGAATTTGGAAATGCATTGTTTTTGCTTTCCCCCCAAAATGAAACAGTAGCTAAGCTTTGCTTTGGGACTCACCCGACAGGGTCCATATTACATAACTTCACTTAATAACCCTAGACTGAAGTGTACAATTTAACAGCTTCGAGCAACCCAATGCTAATGCATTGATTTTCCTTTAATAGAATTTTGTTGTCAATGGACAGCACTCGGCACAGGCCACACTCCAATCTTAACCCATCTCGAGACTGTTCGTTTCCAGTTGAGCTCCGTTCATTTCCAGTTGAATAGGTTAAGCAAAGACAGACCTCACTGTTCTCAATTCACTTTATGATCCTCCCATCATAAAAAATAATATCAGCACCTTGCTTTTCATGTCAGAACTACGTTTGAGCTGCTATTCCCTATGCCCATGAGTAAATCCCCTAAAAGCCGCCCCGGTGTAGTGTTGCAGTTTTTTCTTGTGCATGATTGATTGATGGATGAGTGCTGACACTTCAATGAAGCTATTTCGACTGCCATCTCAATCCGATGATGTGAGGGGTATATTTTCTGTCCATGCCTCATTACTTCAGAATGACATTCCTGGAACTTCATTTACTTTTTCCCTCCTTCCCTGAAGCGCCATATTTTTTCCCATCTAGGTTATGCATGCCATAAAAAAAGCAATTTGCTATTATATGTGGCATAAGGGCAACACTTTCCCTAGGAGGTAAATAAGAAGAGGTTTTTTTTTTTTTTGGTTGTTGTTGTTGGTTTTTCCCCCCCTTCAATGTTGAGCTTAGGGATCATGTCAAAATTTCCAGAACAATTCCAACAGACAGCTTCTGGTAGAAACAGGGGACTGCAATATGTATTTGGTTTCATTTTGTTGCCTGGCATTTGTAAAGATATTCTCGGTAATTAAAACTAACGCAAAAGAGGTTTCTTTTGTTTTGGAATCACCCAGTTCCCAGCATGAGGCCTAGCTGAGTTTAAACATTTCATTTGTAATGGAATAGCAGTTTACGACTTGATCCAGACTTATTTGTCCTTTGAGAATACGAAAATTTATTCCTTAAGCGTGGATAGATGGATTTATCTATTATAGGTGGTTTCAGTTGTATAGAAAATGCTCTGCCAAAGTAAATAGATCTACTCTTGTATTGCCTAGGTACACAAGACCTTTACTACTAAAACATTCTGTGAGTTTTTCCAAGTTGACTTAGGACCTGATTTTAATCTGTGTAATACAGTATTCCCGTTAATAATAACGTATAATTAAGACATCCGTTAAAAATCCATAACGTTAATTTAATGGAGAAAATCTAATACAGTTCTATTGGAATTTTTACGTTAAATTAACTTTAACGGGCTTTTAATGGATGTCTTAATTAGATCTCATTATTAACGTGAATATTCCACAAATTAAAATTGGGCCCTCAAAGTTTTAATGAAAAAAGTTGCAGGAACACATTTAAAACGGACACCCGTCTTTCAAGCTCTTGCTTGATTCTGAAGTGAAGCTTCTTCTTTTTCTTTATTTTTAAACAGCTTTTAAATACAGGTCCTATAGGGAGGACAACAGCAAGTTTACCAGAAGAGAGCCCCTGTTCCATCTGAGTACTGGAATGAGGTCATCTCACTCTCCTCTCACCTCCCTTCTTTGCCCCACCCCTATTCCCTTGTCTCTCTACCTCACTTCTTTCTCTCCACCCCCTAATCCCTTCTTTGTCTCCAGGTCCACCAGCTGGCCCTTCTCTCACTCTCTTATCCCTTCTTCTGTCTCTCTACTCCTGGGTCTCCTCTCCTCTCCCTTTCTCTTTGTTCACCCCCCCTCCCTCCTTTTCTCTCTCTATCCATATCCTAAATTATTCTCTCCTCTCTGCCTACCTTTCCCCTCTCCTTCCACCCTGCCCTACTCCTCCCTCCACCATGGCCCCATCTATCTCTGCCTCCCCTTCCCCTCTCCTTCTACCTTACCCTACTCCCCACTCCACCATGGCCCGCTGGATCTCTGCCCTCCTTCCTTTCCTCTGTTCCTTGTGTTTCTGTCTTCCAATCTCTCCCCACATCCTAATCTGCTCTCTCCTATTCCTTGGCCTCCTCTCTCTCTTCCCCATTCTCTCTGCACTCCACTCTACCCTTCCCTTCTTTCTCTCCCTCTTCTTAGATCCAATCATCTTTGAATTATATTAATCATCCAATTTCTCCATTTTATGGGTCAAGTATGGTAGTGGAGCTTGGGGGAAAATGTGGGCATGGAATCAAGTAAGCTAAAAAAAGAAGAAAGGACGGAAGGAAGGAAGGGAGGAAGGAAGAAAGGGAAAAGGGAAAAGATAGAAAGATGACTTCCCCACCCCTCTCCAGCGAAATCTTTGGCAGCAACATGGTTAAGCACAACTATTTGAACAACTTGCACCGAAGATTAACATTGTTCAGAGGTTTTTTGGCTCCAACTCTGTTTTAACTTAATAATTCTTCTGCTTGGGGTGATGTATTATTCCCTAGTGCAGAGGCTGGATTGGGCAACCCAGGTGCAACAGTAATAGCCTCACTGAACAGAAACATTTCCTTTAGACAAACTGTCCCAAAGGGGTTATAAATAGGAAATGGACATTACCATGAAAAGTAGGCTTCCAACGTGACTCCGGCGAGTGCAGCACACTTGGACATTACACTATGAAGAATTATACTTTTTTTCTTTTTCCTGTCAACTGTTACAAATTGACGGAATAAGTACGTCAATGTTCTCAGTCATTATCCCTCTCCAGTGACACTTTGTTTTAGTGACAGCGAAAAGGGGACCGTGGAGACAAGACATGCCCGCTGCAGTTTATCAATGAAAATCTAATATCGTCCATAAGCAGAGAAGTGGAAATCAATACTTCATTACCAAATTGTTAGTGAGGATGAAGAAGAATAGCGGGAGTGATTTTTGGCAGTCTTCTCGCGCGGGGTGTCAGGAGTTCAATGTCAGAAGCAGGGTCATGCGTAGAGAATGGCTCAGTGGGAGGGGTTCGGGCTGGAAAGTTGGAACTAAGGCATTTGTCCTGTAACAGGAACCAAAACAACAAAAATATTCATTATTCCTTGAGATGTGGGCCAAGATGCTTCTTTCCCCAGTTGACTTGATCACAGAGGTTAGGAGGGCTCCTAATTCATGGGAATGTCTTGAACCAGGTCATGGCTCTCCAGGATCTAGATGCCTAGAATCTTAGAGCTTGAATGAGACTCTAAGATTACCCAGTCGTCATTCAACCTTTTCATTTAACAGATGAACATAGGGTTCAGAGAGAGGGAAGTGATTTGCCTGATCTGTACCACATAGCTCAATTTAGGGACAATATTTGGGACCGTAACCCAAGTCTACTGGCTCTTCTGACTACCCCAGACTTTCAAGCCCTGCAAGATTGTAACTGATTTTTACCAAAGACACATAGCATTATCTAGGCTACATCTATCTAAGTGATGTGAGAGAGGTAAGCAGGTGGTTTTAAACTGTGACTTCCACTGTGGAAAGCCCATGAGATGACAAAAAAGTTTATTAATGTTTTTCATTTTTATACCATAATCATTTCTGGAGATACCTCCCCTATCCCTCACCTCCCTCCAAACTGAGTCTTCCCCTGTAACAAAGAAAAACAGTTAAACAAAAATACCTCATACAGCGATTGCATTTCATCATGGAAACAACATTCCAGTTCAATTTCAGAAGCACAGGAAATTTATTTCATCCTCAATCTCTCAGATTATGATAATAATGTTTATTATTGAATACACTGCATTGCTGCCTCGTCTTTGCATCAGATCAGTTTCTGGACGCCTCTCCTTTCATCCACACCCACCCCCTAAGCGATTGTACCCTTTCCTGTAACAAAAAAAAAAGTAGAAAAATCCAATATAGTGAAAACACCTGACAATGCATATAACTTTCTGTCCTAATAGTCCATTGTCTCTCTATGGTGAGGAGGGAGGTTATGTTTTATGATCTGTTCTCTGGGATCATCACTGAATTCTCATTTATTCACCTTTACTGATCTTTATATATATATGTATATGTTATTTTGGAGTTTATTTATGTTGTTTCATTTACATTGTTTCAGTCTTTTGGACTCTATTTCATTTTGCATCGGTTCATACAAATCTCCCCATGTTTTTTTTTTCTGAAATCTTCACATTTGCAATTTCTTGCTTCACAGTAATGTTCCATTAATAATAATAAAAGCCAGTGTTTATATGACACTTGAAAGTTTTCGAAGCACTTTAAAGATTTTTTTTTCATTTGAGCCTCAAAATAACCTTGTGAGGCAATAGTAATAACAGTGATAATGATAATAATAACAACAACGAATTTTTATATAAAGGCAGCTAGGTGGTACAGTGGATAGAGGGCCAGTCCTGGAGTCAGGAAGACCTAAGTTCAAATCCGACCTTAGACACTTACTAGCTGTGTGACCCTGGGCAAGTCTCTTAACCCCTGTTTGCCTCAGTTCCTCATCTGTAAAAAGAGCTGAAGAAGGAAATGACAAATCACTCCAATGTCTTTGCCAAGAAAACCCCAAATGGGGCACAAAGAGTCAGACAGGACTGAAACAACTGGGTGACAAAAAGCAATTACATAATGCAAAGTGCTTTGCAAATGTTATCGCGTTTAATTCTAATCATGACCCTGGGAAGTAGGTGCTATTACCAACTGTGTTTTAAAATTAAGTAGATAAATATTAAGTGACTTGCCTAGAGTCACACAACTAGTAAGTATCTGAAGCAGCAGAACTCAGATTTTCCTGACTACAAGTCCAAGACTATATTTAATATATTTAATATTGATGCACCACAATTTGTTCCTCCATTTCCTCACTCCCAACTCCCATCCCTAGGCTGTAAGTCAACACTGGAGACTGTGATTCATCTACCCAATTGGTTTTTGGTAATAAATAAATAGTCAGATAATTAACTTGGATCTACTACTAATCATGTCTTGAGAAAGAAAGAACTAGGTTTTTTAGGGGTGGAACAAAGATGTGCTGAAGATTCTGTCACCAGGTGATAATACCAATCAACTGATAATCAAGAAAAATTTATCAATCTCCTAGTGTATTCTGAGACTGTAATAGGCGCTTCATTAACTTCGATTAGCTAAGAGGTAGAAGTGAAGAGATACTGCATTCTGGACTCAAAGACAGAAGTAGAAGAGAGTCCAATGCCCTCATCTTAGAAATGAGGAAACTGAGGCCCACAGAGGTTCAGGTCACAGAGGCTACATAGGTAATATCAGAACGGAAATTCGAAGCCAGTTCCTCTGACTCCAAATCCAGTGCTCTTTCCACTGCATGACACAATCTTCTAATAATCATTCATTCCCTCATGACTTTAGGAATGCCCATCACATTTCATTCATTCATTGACTTGGTTAGCAGACATCTGTTGAGTGTCTACATTTCAGTCTGTTTCAGTACCATAAAAGTGGCTTCTTGGTGTCTATTCTTCCTTTTTAAGTTTTTAGTTATTCTCTCCCATCCTCTCTTCTCTTACATATTACATATTGGAGGTGAAATGCTCATAATCATGGTCATTACAAGATAGATCTCAAACAAGGACATTATAAGAAAGAGAAGTTGGATTTCCTAGAAGATTCCCTTGAAAGAAAGTAAGGATTCTGAAAGGCAAGAATGATGAAAATTGGGAGGAAAACAACAGAGACAAAAGACAAGATGATTTTAGATAGACTGATTCAGGGCCACTAGATCTCACCAGCCTACAACTAATCTCAACTATATTCACTTACAGTTTTATTGGGAATCTTAGCACTTATTCGACCAAGTGCCCTTGAAGAGTTTGACCTTTGTGACATGTTTGAGACATCAGAGGCTTTTAGACCACGTGGGTTTAAGTTGAATTTTTGTGACGATTTTAGGTCATGTGGGTGAGTCGCATGTGTGACTCACCTTTGACCCTGAACAAGATATATAAAACCAGGAGTTGGCTTTCTTTTTTTTTCGGAGCTCTGAGCTGCAGCAGTAGCAACGCGTGACTCTGAGCCAGCTGTTGTTGTGCTCCTGGCTGAGCTCAGATGTTGGTAACTATGAACTGTATTTGGTCTGTTTATAAACGCATGTTTGTAATTTATTTGTATTTGCTCTGAAGTTCAGGGTGCTGGCTTTTTCCCTTGAACCAAGTGAATGATATTTGTATGCTGGATTAAAGTAAGATTGTTAACCCCTTAACTTGCTTTCCTTAGTAAAGCAGATCAAAAGAACCTGGGCTTGCAGTGTTCTGTGAGCTGGTTGTTGTTGGTTTTACACCCCCACAGCAGCTGCTAGCCAGATTGTTGAAACAACAGTCTGAAGGAAGACTTTGCCCTTGCTTAAACACGTGTAACTGGTATGCGATTACCTCTTAGGTGAAAACATAGGGTGTTCCAAAAGCTTTATCAGCTTGAAGCTGCACCAAGACTTTTGGAGCACTGAATATATTTGCTTTAAGAGTATTTATATCCCTCTGCCTTCTTAAATTGACTAAGTTCATAGTTTCTACCTATGTGTTTGTTCCATAGATTATCTGGAAAACATTCTTCAGGGGAGATTTTGAGTACCAGTGAGCGAGGTTGTTGATGTTGGTGTAATAGAAAGACCTCCAGACCCTGAGTCAAGAGCCCTGGGCTTGTTGTAGCACTTACTAACTATGTGACCCTGGGCAAGTCACCTCCCCACTCTGAGCCTTGATTTCCTTATCTGTAAAATGGTAATAATCCTTACCCTATTATGGTGTAGCAGATAGCTAGAGAGATCTGAGTTCAAATCCTGCTTCTGACATATACTTTACTAGCATGTCATTATTCCTTGAGATGGGCAAGTCATTTAACTTCTCAGTGCTTTAGGAAACTCTTGAAGACTGTAAGTAGAAGAGGAGGTGGCAGCATGCATTGGCAGAGGAAATTTCCTCCCCCAGGAGTTCCCTGTACGGTTGAAATCAACAGATCCAGATGTAGTCTATTCTCCATCCCCCTAGTGTTAGGACAAGTGAGATTCTCATTCTCCTCTTTCTCTGTCTCTTTCTGACTCTGTCTCTGTTTCTCTTTCCCCCTCTCTCTTTCTCTCTGTTTCTCTGTCTCTGTCTCTTTCTCTCTGTCTCTGTCTTTCTCTTTCTCTTTGTCTCTCTGCCTCTCTGTTTCTCTTTCCCTTCTCTCTTTCTCTCTGTTTCTGTCTCTGTCTCTATCTCTCTCTGTCTCTGTCTTTCTCTTTCTCTCTCTCTGTCTGTCTCTCTGTGTCTCTGTGACTCTCACTGTGTCTCTGTCTGTCTGTCTCTGTCTCTGTCTCTCCGTCTCTGTCTTTCTCTTTCTCTTTGTCTCTCTGCCTCTCTGTCTCTTTCTGTCTCTGTCTCTGTTTCTCTTTCCCCCTCTCTCTTTCTCTCTGTCTCTGTCTTGTGCTGTCTCTGTCTTTCTCTTTCTCTGTCTCTCTGTCTGTTTCTGTTTCTCTTTCCCTTCTCTCTTTCTCTCTCCGTCTGTCTCTCTGTGTCTCTGTCTCTGTCTCTGTCTCTCCCCAGCAAACATACACATATACAAATAAACAAATAAGCTACAAGTTAGAATGTGATAAAGAGACACCCAGCTGAATTGCTCTGTTTCTCTTTGTCTCACCTTCTCTCATACGTGTGTATTGCTTGGTAACTTAACAAATACTTCTATAAGTTGTCATTGTTATTTTTAAAATAGACTCTCGATTCCCAGTCAGTCCTGGCTCTGTTATGGACATGCTGTGCTTCCTTGGTCAGTTCCCTTTCTGTCTTTGGGCTTTAGTTTGTCAGGCTATAAGACTGTTCATCTGTAAATGATTGCCTTCCTTCTGAGGATGCTGCAGAACACAAGGTGCCGGCTTCTCTGATGTATTAAATGAGACCAATTTACTTATTACTGACATTATGATGAAAGTAGTAGAGTCCAATCCCTTTGAACCCTTTGAATCTGACGTTTCTCCCTTTACGTCCACTCACTGGGCCAGAGCGTCCCGAGCTGTCGTCATTCTTGGCCTTGCACCTGTGTACCGCTCTTCAGATCCTGCCATGATTCATCTGGGTGAGGGATGCTGCCACTTGGGACCACCAGCCAGGGTTTTTAATGAGATATTAGAAGGGGCTTTGATCTCCAATCATTTAGGAATCACACATTCATTTGTTTTTCCTTCTTCAATTTGACAACCATTTAAAAAATATCCACCATGTGTAAAAGCGCCAGGAGAACAAAGACGAAAATAATGTAGTCAAGGCTATGGGGGATCTCCATATGTGGATATGACTCCATGAATAAATAACCTCCAAGTTATATTATGATAGGGACAAAGAGAGATCTGGCCAAAGGATTTTAGTGCAATTTGAGGAGAGACCTGGGGAGATCACGGAAGGGTTTCATGGAAGAGATATGGTACTTGACCTTAGTCTTGAAGGAAGGGAAGTATTTCAACAGGTGGGGTCCAATAAGGAGTATGAGAATTCTCTTTTACATTGTTCCAATTTCATTTTTGAAGAGCTAGTTTTTCTTTTTTCTTCTCTATGTCTAAGGAGATAGGGCATTAGCCAAAAAAGAAAAGAAAAGAAAAAAAAAGGCAAAAGAGAAAAAGAAAAAAAGAAAAAAAGAAAAGGAAAATGGAAAGTATCCAGAGTTCTAATTCGGAGGAGCTACTTGGAGGGGCTATTTCTTAGTGTGAATGGCATAGGAGGTAGTTGGGGGCAAGCTATGGTACTCCATGGGCATTTAAAAAGTGCTGAGCTATTTCTATAAAAATAAAACAGAAATACATAACAATTTTAATTACACATCTAAAAAAAGTCATTGCTGGTGTTCATAAAGCAGGGCATATGAAGGAGAGCCAAGCAGAAAGCATTTTGCATTAATTATGGAGCCACCAACAGATGTAAAGAATTATATGTGTTTTAATTTTGGAAACATGAGGACAGGGGTTGGGTTATTGTTCATCTTTGCACAGTTGTCCTGCATATCATTCATCCTGGCATGGTCTCTTACAGGCTGTAGGCCCTTAATTTGTTGAATTGAATGGGTATGGAACTTTAAAGTCTACAAAACACTTCTCTCCCCACAACCCTGAAAGGTAAGTCAAACAAATGTTACTAGCTCCACTTAACAGATTGGAAAACCGAGGATCAGAGAGACCTGGGAGTTGAACTTTGGTCTTCTGATTTCAAGCCTAGCACTTTTGGGAGGCACTACTCCATGGTACTACTTCTTGAGGTAAGTTCCTGTGCTTGAAGAACATTTGCTTGGTGAAGTTTCTTTATACTTTGGGATTTTTGTGATCTCTACTATGGGTGTTCTCTCCACCGGGGCATCTTACGCACCTCAATTTTCTCTCATCCTGCAAAATTTTTATCCAAGTCTTTCCATAAATCCTCCAGAGGATGTGCCCAATTTTGTGGAGGCCTTATTTTGGTCCTTTCAATACTTTATGCACACCCAGAGTGGCACTCAGCCTCCCCATCTGTATTCCCTTACTCTTCCTTCATGAGATATCTAATGATCATGATCACCAGCATTTGCCCTCTAAGACAAATCAACGAGCATTTATTGAGATCCTTCCATGAGCCAGGCATCGTGCTTAGCGCTCCCTGCCCTCAAAGAACTCACAGTCTAATGCGGTTACACAGTCTAACTCAAACGGTTACATATGCAAAAGGTATATAGAGGATAAATTGGAGACACTCTCAGACAGAAGCATTAACGTTAAGGCCTTACTGCAGCAGACAGGATTATAGCTGAAACTTGAAGGAAGCCTAGGAAGCTAGGAGGCAGAGGAAAGGTGGGAGAGAATTCCAGGCATGGGGGACAGCCAGTGAAAATGTGTGGATTTGGTAGATAAGAGGGTCTCGATCAAGGAACGGGAATGAGGTCAGTGCCAGTGACCACAGAGTCTGTGGAAGGGAACAAGGGGTAGGAGGACTAGAAAGGTAGGAAAGGGACATGTTAAGAATGGCTTTAAAGGCCAAACATTCGAGCATGGAGATAAAGGGCTACTGGAGTTTATGGATAGGAGAGGGACATGGTCAGATCTGTGCTTTAAGATCAGTATGAAAGCTAAATGGAGGATGGACTGGGATGGGGAGAGATGTGAGATAGGGAGGCCAATCAGAAGCTATTGAAATAGTCCAGGTGGGAGTGATGAGGGCCTGTATCAGGGTAGCAGAGGATCAGACGGGAGAAGGGGAAACAGGAGAAATGATGCAGAAGTAAAATCAGCAGGACCTGGTAAGGAATTGGATGTGCGGAGTGAGAGTGAAGATGGGCCATAGAAAGAGCCCCAGCTCAGGAGTAAGAAGAGTATTCAAGTTCCACCTCTGACAAACCTTTGTGTTCGTGTCAGCTTTGGACAAATCACTTAGTCTCTGTTGGACTCAATATCTTCAACTACAGAACAAGGCTTTGGATTAGATGGCCTCTGATATCCTAAGTGGGAGCCTAGATGAGTGTGAGCCTGGATGACAATAATAAAGAAGTTTGGAAGAAGGAAGGAGGAAATATCACAAGTTCAGTTTGGGACATTAAAAAATTTCATGTCTATGGGACACCCAGTTCAAGTCCAATAGACAGTTGGAGATGCAACACTGGAGGTCAGGAGAGAGGACAGGGCTGGATAAATCAATCTGAGAATCATGGGCATAGAGATAATTGAACATCACAATTATTTAAATGCTATGTATTTTCATTAACATGAAAAGGAAATTTCGACTATGTGAGAGAAGAGAGAATGGGAAAGAGAAGGCAAATGAACAAGCACCAAACCACCAAACAAGCAAACAAAGGGCAGGAGAGGAGACACCAAGGAGCCATTTAGGTGATACTTTCAACTTTGATTACTAATATTCTACTGTTTACACATTTCCTTCTCATCTGTGTTATTGTATCTTCACAAAGAAGTATTATTTTAATTTAATAGATGAAGAAACTGAGGCTGAGAGGTCATATGGCTAGTGATTTCAGGCCATCGACCTAAACTAATGCCCACATATCTGTATTTCTCGTACCAATGCTCTTTCCAACAGTTTTGGGTGACTAGTGAAACTGGAAAGTTGAAAATTCATGAAATATAGTTTTATAAAAGTATGACTGTGTAAGATGAGCAACAAGATGAGAACAGAGGATTCAACTCTTTTTCTCAGTAGCTGAATAATTCAGGCTAGACTTGCTGTTGAGGAACAAAGGAATTTAGGATTTTTTAAAAATAAATTCTTATTGATATCTTTTGTTCTTACATCATCTCCCTTCCTTCCCTTCTCCTCAAGAACCGTCCCATTTAACAAAGAATTTAAAAAACAAAAAGAAAAAAAAGAGAGCAAGAAGAGGAAAAAATTGGTAAAACTGTTCGATACATTGAAATAAACTGACAATGTACATGATACTCTGTACCTGTGGATTCCTCACCTCTGCAACTTTGGCTTTGTCTTTAAACCGTATCATCCTTGCTTAAATCGAGACACAACTTGGTTCAGTGGCTAAAATGATGGCTTTGGAGTCCAAATCCTACCTTGGACATGTATGAGTTGTGTTACCCTGGGCAAGTCTTAGAGCCTCAGTTTCTTTATCTGTAAAATGAAGATGATAACAATACCTAACTCACAGGGTTGCTGTGAAGCTCAAATGAGATAACATAAAATTCTTTGTAAATCTTGAAGCACTAGGTAAATGTTTTTATCATCATCATCATCATCATCATCACCATCATCGTCATTATCATTATTGTCGTTGTTGTTATTCACTAGACAAATATTTCATCTCTCCCCACCTTACTTTTCCTTTGAGGAGACGGTGGAAGAGAACTTTATACGTAGTTGGTCAGGACACCCTTGACTTGGATGTGACAATCCCTATTCTTCCTGCCTATTTTCTTTATAACCTGTATAGTATTAAAATCCATTTGTATATGGCACTACCTTGCTAGACACTCTAAAAACATGCAGGAGGGATGACCCCTGACCTCAGGTTGCCTACAGAGCCGGAGGCAGCACCTCAGATGGACCAAAAGCAAGTTGTGTTCAAGTCAAGGCTACTTTGAGCTAATCTACATCTACGTCCACATCTATGTAATGTGAAGACCTTTCTGCTGATGGCTCCTGGTGTGAGCAAGGAGCACAGAGACCTTCTGTTGGTTTCCTGTCAGTGGTAGTTGGGATAGAATGTTGGATTTGGAATCGGGAAAACCTAAGTTTGAATCCCAAACCTAGCTCAGACATTTACCACCTACGTGATCCTGGGCAAATTATTTAACTTCTCTGAGTCTCAGTTTCCTCATCCATAAAATGGAGCTTCACAGCATTGTAGTGAAGGCCAAATGACGTATGTAAAGCAATTTGTGAGCCTTAAAGAGATACATAAATGTGACCTTTTATTATTATTTCTCTAAGAGGCCTCGAGTACCCAAAATATTATAGCTGATGGTATGGGACATTTTTTTGTCATTCCCTCTTTTGTCTAACTATGTGGGCTCGCCATGAAAATGGCTTTCAATGTTTTCATCCCCACATTGTAAAAAGGCTGTTAGGTGAAACCATGAGAAATAGGTGGCACCTGGGGGAACAGAACAATGCCAGGCAGGCAGACATTGGGGATCCTGTGGGAATAGTGCATCTGTTGTCACTAGATGTCATCCATGACCTACTTATGTGTCAGCTTAGGAGATTTTTCCGGCAGCAGAAAATCTGTTCCTTAAAGAACACCCTTCAATGGCAGGCTACCCAGGTAGTTAAGAAACTGAAATAAAAGGAAATATAAAAAAATCTGCTGTATAAAAATCTCTTGACAACTAATGATGGTATTATGGAGTCTTAACTGCTATATGGTTCTCTCTAATTATAACTAAAGGTATGTCAATCTAAATAAAATGATATTCTGACTGTTTATACCATGATACAGAGTAAGGCTTTTTTTTCCTACCAGATTTTTATTGTGAATTTTTTCTTAGTCCTTGTTGACAGAGTTTTATAATGAATAATCAGG
>CM053625.1:148439823-148457022 GCA_028646595.1 Phalanger gymnotis
GTTCTGGGGACCCGACTTGCCAATGAGATGGAGAGTTGGGATGAAGACTTCCTCCTATCTCTCCCCCACACACACCCTCCACCTTAGTTAATATAGCTAAAGTAATAAATTTTTGGTCATTACCTTCCTGTATCACATCTTACATATTATTATGTACTTCTCATTGACTTACCATGGATTATTTTGTATTAGTGTAATGTGTATATGTCGTCTCCTTCTACAAACTTCATGAAAGCAGAGATGGAACTTATCTAAACTGTGTAGCTCACCCAACACCTAACATGGCACTCCACACACAATAGGAGCCTTAGAAATGTCATTGCATTTAATTGAATGTGGCTACCCATCAGAGGAACAAATACACTCAAATTCAGGTACAAATTCAAGTGTGAAGCTAGAAAAATTTTTCACTTATCTTGAAAAGAGGCAGTGACCTAAACAGATGGAGAAGATGTGGTGTTTTTTTTTAAATTCAAAGTAGAATTTTGAGACAGAGATGATGATGGTATTGGCTAACAGCTTCCAAAAATTCCTTGTTCAGATAAACTATACTATTAAGAACCATCAATCCTCTTTAGGCTATGGAAGAGACTTTGAAAAACCGTCCATCTGTTGTCCTTTCAAAAAGGAAAATAATAGAGTAGAAAAAGATCAGGGCAACAGAATGACAGTAGAAAGGGAAGTATCAGTGATGATTCACTGTTAATTATAATCATGGATTTTGCAATTAGAGATTTAACATTAGAACATTTTTGTATATATGGCAATTGGGGAATGACCATTTAAGAAATGAAGCAATTTCACTCCTCCATATCCACTTTTATTGGGCAAGATTCATCTTCTCCAAAAGGGAACTTAAATCTTTTGAAAGAGGTCTCGATGCTGACAAATACCACTATAAAAAATAGTGACAATTGAAGTCCAAATCAGCAGCAACATGACTCTAGTAATGAAACCCATTGTCACTGAGTGGAGAGCAAAAGCGAAATGTAATTTACTATAACTAACAAGAGTTCATTGGATGGGGTAGGCTCTATAGGTTTCCTTCTGCAAAAATGTAGAGTGATCGGCATTTAGGTAGGATATCTCCTCCAAGAGTGACTGATGGAGAATTTAGCAGTTTCTAGGAATTCAAAATAAAGAGGAATCCGAAAAGGATTTATAGTTTTTAATTGCATAGCGTATCTGAATAATGTGTTTTTAGAAGCTTGTCATCAACGTGATTTGCTCTGAAATCAAATCAATATACGTAAACATAAGTTGTGGATGATGAGCTCCATGTGAGTTGATATCTAAGAGAGAAGCTAATGTAACCTTACACTGCATAGAGAGGCATCCTGTCTAGGACCAGGGAAGTGATGATGGTCCCTCTGTGCTCTGCCCTGGTCAGAACGTATCTGCAGTTTTGTTCAGTTATGGATATCACATTTTAAGAAAGAAAGACCTTGTTAAGCTGGAGAATGTTCAAAAGAAGACAACCAAAATGGTGATGGGGCTCAATATCCTGTCACAAGAGAATTGGTTGAAGAAATTGAAGGCGTTTAACCTTGAGAAAACAACGGTGGGGCCATTTGCTTCTCCAGGTCATTTTACAGATGAGGAAACTGAGGCAAATAGGAGTAAGTGACTTGCCTAGACTCACACAGCCACTAAGTATCCGAGGTCAGATTTGAACATAGGAAGATGAGTCTTCCCTACTCCAGGCTTGACATTCTATCCACTATGCTACCTAGTTGTCCCAGGGGCATGACAGTTGTCTTCCACTATTTGAAGGGCTGTCGCTTGGGTAGGATTAGTACTGTTTTGCTTGCCTGAGGGGACAGACATAGGCACAACAGCAAAGAGTCGAGTGAGGCTTGAAATCCCAAACGGAATGGCCTGCCTTGGGAGGCAGTGGGTGTCTCCTCACTAAAATCCTTCAGTGAAAAGCTGGATGACCCTGTCAATTACGTTGTGGAGAGAATTTCTTATTCAGGTATATAATGATGAATTCCCTTCCGACTCAGAGATTTTGTGATTCTGATTCATGGTGGATAATTGCTAAACTCCTGTCTTCACTTGTAGGGGTCCAAGGTCTGGGCCTTAGTTTTCTATTCTCTCAAATAAGGTGGCTGGATTTGATGACCTCTGAACTCTCTTCCAGCTCTAACTTCAAAGTTTAGATTTACATGAGACTCTTATGTGTATGTTTTATATATAATAATAATAGCATTTATAAAGCACTTTAAGTTTGCAAAGAACTTTATAAATATCTCATTTTATTCTCATAATAACCCTGAGAGATAGATATTGTAAGTATCCCCATTTTAAAGAGGAGGAAACTAAGGCAGTAGAAGTTAAGTGACTTGTCCAGGGTCATACAGGCTGGACTTTGAACTCATATTCTTTACTTCAAGTCCAGTGTTTTATCCACTGTGCCACCTAGCTGCCTCTGTGTACGCACACACACACACACACACACGCACACACACACACACATTTGGGAACTGCTATGGCCAAGAGAGGTCATCCTCTGGTGGCAAACATGATGAAGAGCCCTTCTCTCTAAACTTAGCTACGTTATTCCTCAGATAACAGACATAAGGTCCAGCTGTAGGCCTATATTCAAACCTACTCCAGCTTGTTAGCATCTGCTGAAGTTTAGGCTCCATTACCATAACTTCTGAGATTCCAGGGTTGCTTCCATATCACATATATGTATATATGTGTGTGTTTGTGTGTGTGTGAGAGAGAGACAGAAACGGAGACAGAGAGAGAGAAAGAGAAAGACAGAGAGAAAGAGAGGGAGAGAGACAGAGAGAGAGAGAAGGAGAAAGACAGAGACAGAGACACAGAGAGAGAGACACATGGAGAGAAAGACAGAGAGAAAGAGAAAGAGAGAGACAGAGACAGAAAAAGAGAGGGAGGGAGGGAAAGAGAATAATAAAGCCTTCCACCAAAATTCTATTCTGCCACCTTATTGTGGTATGGAGGTAACCCGGGAATCTCAGAAGTTAAGCCTATAAAGCCCAAGGTCTAGCTGATGTTAACAAGCCCAAATAGCTTTGAATACAGGCCCACTAATGGGCCCTAGGTCTGCCATCTAAGGACCAACCTAGCTAAGTTTAGAGAGAGGGGCTCACGATCATGTTTGCCACCATTTCTTGGCCACAGCAGCTCCCAAAGACCACTCATGATGCAGATTGAGATCTGCACTGGTGGGGAAGGAACCACACCAAGGAAGTGATCCATCCTTGAAATGCTGAAGCATTTGGATGTGCACATGCTGTGTTAATGGTAGAAAAAATTCTGTTTTGAATATGATAAGATGGAACATGACAGTAAACACATGGTTTGAATGGGAGGTATTTGTCTTAATGATCAAATAGGAGTGGGCCACTCAATAGTAAAGCCCCACTGGAACCAGCTCTTATCTTCTCGGAGAGAGCTGATGGTTGAATTTTCAGGGCGAACATCTACCCCTTGGAAACTTTAGAAAGTCTTAGAAAAGAATTTAATAGTGCAGGTTAAACTTCAAAGTGTGCCGTGCCCTTTCGGAAAGCCAGTTGTTAAACCAGCACACCTCTGTGTTAGGTCAGTAACTTTGAAATCGGATTGGAGTCGGAGGGAGCAGGTTAGAGCTTGCTTTGTCAATATGAGGTCACCAAAATGAAAGGAATGGAATAGGCATCTATTAAGTGCCCATTGTGTGCCAGGCACTGTGCAAAGTGCATTACAAAGATTATCTCATTTGATCCTTATAACAACCACAGGAGGTAAGTGCTATTATTATCCCATTTTACAGATGAAGAAACTGGGGCGGACAGAGGTTAAGTGATTTGTCCAGGGTCGCACAGCTAGTAAGTGGCTGAGGCTACAACTCAGGTTTTCTTGACTCCAGATCCAGCACTGCCCACTGTGCCATAAAGAGGTGCAAAGTTTCTCCCCTTCTTTGCTGTGGACTGAAGACTCTGTGCCCTCACATACAATGAACCTGAGGGATCTTGATTAAACAGAATACATGGCTACCTATGCAATTCTGCAATATTCTTTCTGTCCTTTATTATTCATTCCTTCCATCTTTCCTCAGCCCACCCCACCCCATTTCTATGTAAGTCAGATCTCATAACAACAAACAATAAACAATAGTAACAATCTCTCTTTGCAACAACAACATAAAATTTACAAGTCCTTGCTAAGGGCCCGTTTATTCCAAATAATATTTTATAAAACAAAATTTCATTACCACAGAAGAATTCACATAGGCCTCTCAGGACGCTAGAGTTTATTGTAACAGTATTTGACAATGCACTGATAAGTTGCTTAGAATAAATTCTCATTATCTAAAAATTTGAAGCCAATTTCCCTTTCCTCCTCCCTCTTATTTGCTCCTGATGATTCATTTTCTGGATCCCTCTAATTTCTAATCAGATTTATCATGGATTGTATATGATCACATATATATATATATATATATATATATATATGTATATCATATATTATAGTTCAGAGAATTTTTTTTTCTTGGATGATAATGATAACATGGTTGGACCTCCTTATCTGGGCTGTTCTTAGAATGCTTAAGGGGAAAGTTGGAGAAAAGTTGATGCTGGCATAAGGTTGTAGCTCAGGCCTAAAAAGATCCTAGAGGCACTATATCCTAGGAAGTCTTTCAGATTGCGTCTTCTTTCTTCAAAGGTCTCGGGATTAGGACAAAGGTGTCCAAATTAGTCCACAACTTTGTGGTGATCTACTGACTCTACACTAGGTGGCGCCATAGTGCACAGAGTGCTAGGCCTGGAGTCAGGAGGACTCCGAGTTCAAATCTGCCCTGGGACACTTATTAGTTGTATGACCCTGGGCAAGTTACTTAACCCTGTTTACCTCAGTTTCCTCATCTGGAAAATGAGCTGGAGAAGGAAATGGCAAACCACTCCAGTATCTTCACCAAGAAAACTCCAAATGGGGCCATGGTAGACAGGACCGAAACAGCCGAGCACCAAAAATCCATACTTAAAGATTCCTTTGGGTGGCATACTGACAATTTTAGAATGTGATGTTATCTATGTTTTATTGTATTTTTATTTATTTTGTTAAATATTTCTCAATTACATTTTAATTTGATTCAGGCCTCACTCAATATTGCAGGCCCCAAGTATGACATCTCTGATTCAAACAACGAATGTTGTTTAAAAGTACCTGTTATGTTGTATTTCTTCCTTCGAAGGAGAAATAAGACCCTATCACTAGCCCCAAGAAGATTTCACCCTAAAAAGGGGGAGTGTAGAGTAGTAGAATGGACAGTATCGAGAGTTTTGGGCAGATGGGAGCGTTGTAGTCAGTGGATAGAGTGTGGGGCCTGGAGTCAGGAAGACCTGAGTTCAAATGTGACCCCAGACACTTACTAGCTGTGAGATCATGGACAAGTCATTTAACCCTGTTTGCCTCAGTTCCTAATACGTAAAAGGAGCTGGAGAAAGAAATGGCAAACCACTCCAATATCTTTGATACCGGGAACCCCAAAAGAGAACCCCAGAAGGGGTCACGAAGAGTCAGACCCAAGTGAGCAAAAACCCGAGCTCAAATCCAGCCTCAGACGCCTACCCTGGTCAAGTCACTTAAGTCACATTGGGTGCCTCAGTTTTCTCATTTATAAAATGGGGGCGTTATCAGCCTCTACCCCCAGGGCTGTTGTGAGAATCAAATTGTAAAGGATTTAGCACAATGCTCAACACATAGTAAGTGCTATCTAAATGTTAATTATTACCATTATTATTATATTGTAAACCAAATTACGAAAGGAGGAAAGTGAAAGAGAGTCATTAATTCAGTATGTGGAGGGGAACAGTGTGAGGAAAAGTTAGAAGGGTAGGGAGGTGACCGAATGCTGAAGAATCATGGGATGACAGACCTAGAACTGGAAGGGGCCTCAGAGGCCATCTGGTCCAACCCCTTCATTCTTTTTTTTTTTTTGGTTCATTTGTGCTAAGATTTACTAGTGTAAATGGCTTTGCATAAGAGGGACTAGGAATTTAAAAGCACATAGCTTGCAAATAGAGGTGGCTGTTGATCGCAGGGTCAGGCTGCCCAATAGGTAAAGGGACAGTTAGAGACTCCTGGGATTGTTCTGGAGTGGCCAACACCTGATTCAGATTCCTTTACTCAGAGGGTGCAGGGAGGGGAAGGAACAGGATGATTTTCTGGCCATAGTGAGTCCTGGGACCTCTTTTGTAGCTTCCGTTCTTCTTGAGGCCAACAAACCGATTTTTCTCAGCTTGTTTTTTTCTCTGCAGGTCTTGTAATGATTCAGAGGCCCAAGGAAGCTAAGTGATTGACCAAAGTCACTTAGATAGTAAGCATCAAAAGTCAGATTTAAAACCATATCTTCTGAGTCTAGAACTCAGAACTGCTTTTTTGACTTCCAGACGAAGATTTTTTTTCTTAAAGATGCCAGCGGAGCTCCATTGGTAGCTGAAGCCTGTGATTTGATGTAAGAGGGCCATTCTGCTGTTAGCCGAGGGCATCTTTGTCAGAACCTCAGAGGCTTTTTTTTTTGCAGTTAGAGATTAGGACACCCTGGATTACAACTCTTTAGGGACATACAGCATCAAGCCCAGGGGTATTTGAATGAGACCCCGCTTTGTTATGAGAACACTGGGGAAAATAAGCCCACAGGAAAATAAGTCCAAGGGACCCCAAGCTTGAGAAGAGAGATCATTTAATTGTTCTTGTTTCTATAAATCAGGCCCAGTCATCAATCTGACATATTATTGACAATGTGTTCCTAGAGAAAAATGGAGTTTCCTGGCAAAGTCGTTCCATTTTCTAAAGATTAAACTGTTCATTGTACTAGCCACCACTCTGCCTTCCTGAAACACATTTAACTTCTGGCTGTGGTTATATAATAATAAAACGATAGTAACAATGTATGGAGATGTAGTGTTTTAAGATTTACAAAGTGCTTTTCCTATAGCCAGCTGTTAAGGACAAAATTATTATTATTATTTTGTTTTTTAATTGGAAGTACAAACAAACTCAGTGTACAAAGCCATTTGAGAAAATATATATTATATATATTAAGTTCCTATGATGCTGTAGGTCAGGGGTGGAGACCTTAGAAGTTTGAATTCAGTCAAAGGGCCGCCCTTGAAGACCTATAGGGCCACATGTGGTCTTGAGGCTACAGGTTCCCCATCCCTTGCAGTCTAAGTGCCATATGTAGACAACCAAAAAAACAGATAAGACCTGATTTTTGTCCTCATGGGGTAGAAGAATGAGAGTTGGACCTAGGTCCAGATTCAGAAGTCTAGGTTTGAATCCTGTCTCGGGTACTCACTAAGCAATTGCATTACTTCTTTGGTCTTAGCTATCTCATCTGTAACATGGAAACCTTAAAAAATTATAGAAATATGAGTAATTATGGAAATAGGATGGATGTACAAGTAATTATTATGGGAGACAATGTGGTGTGGCAGATAGGAAGATTTGGGTTTAAGGTCCCCTTTGAATTCCAGTGTCTGATTGGTGTCGGGTAGGGAATGACCGCTTTGTGCCTACTAGGTGTGGAATGGTGCTGATGTGTTTAAGTAGAATGGATTTCCACTGGGAGTTTCCTTCCTGGATGAGCTTACAGGTTGAGACCAACAAAACAAAATACAAACCAAGTGAAGTATTAGTTTCTATGGAAAGTACTATAGGAGGTCAAAGGAGAGACAGATCACTTCTGGCTATTTTTTTTATCAGGGAAGGCCATGGAAGAGATAGGATATAAGTTGGGACTTGAGAGATGAGTAGGATTTTGATAGGCAGAGAAGGGGAAAGGGACATCACAAGGGAATAGAATGTGTTCTCCTCTGGTTAAAGCATCATGGCAGAGCATCTTATCAGTTAAAGTTCTTGTTGCAAGGCCCCAGTTTGTGATGTATCAATCAGCCAACAAACTTAGCCATTGCCCTAGGTCCTGAGGATAAGATGAAAGCAATTCTCTTTCTCATGGTTTCTCCCTTTTGTTCTGATTTTTTTACAACATGACTAATGTGGAAATATGTTTAATATGATTGTACATGGATAGCCTATATCAGACTGGGGAAGGGGAGGGAGGGGAAAAAATTTGGAACTCAAAATCTTATAAAAGTGAATGTTGAAAACTAAAAATAAATTTTAAAAAAAGGAAAAAAGAGGTGAAATCAAAACAATTCTTGCCCCCAAAGAGTTCACATGATAAAAGTTGCAAATACAAGAGAGAACAAAAGGTGTGGTTGAGGAAACTAACAATAGTTTAACTTGGCTTGAAGGGGATCTATAGAAGAAGATTCATTCTCTATGAATTTATTAAAAATTTAATGATTCAATTCAACACACTTTTACTAAGTACCTGTTGCATGCAGAAAAAAGGGGAGGGGGAAGAAAATTAAGTATTTATACAGCATCTATTATATGCTAGGCACTGTATTAAGCACTTTACAAATAACATCTCTTTTGTTCCTCATAACATCCCTGTTATGTAGGTGCTGTTATTATCTTCATTTTACAATTGAAGCAACAGAGACAAACAGAGGTTAAGTGACTTGTCCAGGGTCGCACCACTACTAAATATCCAAGGCCAATTTGAACTCAGGTCTTCCTGACTCCAGGCCCAGAACTCTATCCATTGTTCCACCTAGCTCTTGAGGTAGCTAGAGAGCTGTGGTAGATGCTACGGCCTAGCTCTACTAAGTATAGGTAAAACACAGACCCTGTTCTCTTGGAACTTACAAGCAAGGAGGGAAAAATGACATGGACACAGACACAGACATATGTATATATACATTCATATATTGCACAAAATCACTAATTATAGGAAGTGGAGAGATTCAAAGTGTTGTTAGGTTTGGGGCAAAATGGTTACTGTGTTTCAGAGGGTTACATGCCTAGGCATAAGGCATTGGGTGGGAGATACAAAGATGAATTAATCATATGTAACACATATTCTGGCTTGTAAAAAAAATCAGCAAACTAGTTGTAATGGGAGATTCAAGCATCTAGAGGCCTCCAGTCAAGCTTCTGAAAAGGGATCAATTATTGCAGGGAGGACAGCATCTTAGCCTAGATGTTTCTCCTCATCCTTCCATGTTTGGACAGAGGAAGACCTTTTGAACTTCAGAGGACAAGGGTATTTGTAGGAAAGTATATTATTTACAATTTGCAAAGGTTTGCAAAGGGTCCAAGGGAACGTGAATTCAAGTTTAGACAGAACACATGGTAAAGGGATAACTTACAGATCCTTTTTCTGGAACTCTCATGTTTCCATCAGGGTCCAGTCTGTACTCTGCTCCCCATAGCTACTGCTATGTGAGGGATGCTGGTAGGATACTAATGAAAAAGTCCAAATATTTCAGTCTTCTGAAGTTCTAAATGTCCTCCTCTATACAAAGATGAGATGGTGGGGAATCATTTAGGCTGCGATGCAATCTTCCCCACGTGTGATTCCTTTTCTGCAGCTTGGCTGGAGGCAACTACCAATTAGCTGCTAGATGCTCAAATCCTCTATTCCAACTGGCTTGCTGATTTTTTATCGACAGGGTGTGGCTATGACCTTCAACCAATCTAAACAGACAGTCCATCCATTGACTTTCATGGGAATATAAACTGATGAAGAACTTTTCGCACGTAATCTAAAGTTTATTATTGAGTGACTGAACAGATGTGTCCGGACCTTGATCACCACATTAAGTGAATAATTGAGATATGTTCTTAAAGTATCATGTACAGTATCCTGTCACTTAATTTAAGTGGGGTGTGGTAATTGTCTAGGCTGACCTCCTGCCCCTTACACATACAAGGTTCATGCTCACGATCAATCAATCAATGTGCTTTTATGAAGGACCTACATTGTGCCAGGTATTGCCTAGGTCATGGTTATATAAAGACAAAAACCAAAACTAAACAAAAAAAATTCTTGCTCTCAAATAGCTTGCATTCTAATGAATGAGGCAATATGGACATATATAGCTATACACGAAATACACAGAAAATCAACAAAAAGCAACACTGGGGAAGGGGACAGCAGCTGGGGAAGAGACCAGGAAAGGTCTCAGGTAGAAGATAGCATTTGAACGGAATCTTAAAGAAAAATGAGATTTCAAAAAGCAAAGGTGAGGAGAGAGTACATTCCACGCATGAAGAATATTCAGTACAAAGGCTCAGAGAAGAGAGGTAAAGTACCTTGTGTGAGGAATAGGTTCTTTTTGACTGAATTATCAGTTTGGAAAAGCATACAGCATTCTGTAAATGTTTTAAGTGGTCACAAACACATTGAAATGGAATAAGTATCATGCTATCTCAACGTATTAGAGAGCTCCCCCCCTCAAAGAGTCTCAATGCATAGATTTAAAAATGTATGGATTCTTTGGCTTATGTCATGGGACTGTGTATGCTAGTTATTCATCTGCTCGTATTGCAGCCAATGAACTAACCAATGTAAGAAAGTTTCCATGTCCCTACTAAAGAAACATCATCTCCAGGGCCCTCTTCTTTGCTATGTAAAATCTTGAGATTGTGTTTAATGTCAGTCAAAATTTATGAATGATACAAAGATTAGCAAATTGATCTACAATTTCCAGTCATATTATCACAGAAAAAAATTTCCGGTTTGTTTCCCAAGATGTAGATGCTTTACATAAATTGAGAAATATTTGTCTCATAGTACAAATTACTTTTGGGGGAAAATAAAACAAAAGAAAACCCCCAAACCACAACTTGGAAAATTTTATGTTTCTTTTCCTGGCATTTCTTATGAGTATTGGGGAAAAAAATGTGTCTCCAGAAGACTTCTTCCAGTAAAATTAGTAATGGTCCCTTATTAAATCATTGATGATAACAAGAGAAAGGAAGATCCCTCTGCCCATTTCCAAGTTGCAAATTAATTGTAGAAAAGTGAAAAGGTGGAAGTTAGGGTTGGACATTTGCATTTTAATACATTAGACTTGATTACACATGGTCAACAACAAAAATCAGACTTTGAACCTCAGTTCCAAGGCGAATAAAGTAATGTACATGTATTTTTGGAAGATTTGGCTTCTGGTCCCAAACTCTGCCACTATCTTGTCAGATTCTGAACCTTAGCTTCTTTATCTGTAAAATGGGGATGATAACAATAACAACTACCTCTTGAGGTTGTTGTGAGGATCAAATGAGATATGTCCAGGAAGCACTTTTCAAACATTGAAGTATTGTATTAATATGAGGTATTCTTATATTCAAATATTCCAAAGGATCTGTGGCCTCACTGATGTAAGTAATTCCTTCAATAATAGATATTGCAGCTGGCTTCAGGGAAGATGTTGGATTAGAGGCAGCAACTCAGCTAAACTCTGAACATTCTCCTCCAAACAATTTTAAAATAATGCCTCAAATCTATCTCCCATAAGCAGTTCTTGGTCACAGTTGCAGAGCAGAGAAAAATGCTTCTCATGGGTTTCAGGGAAGCAGGAGCCCTACTCACAATTCTAAGGCAGAGAGGACTGTTAAGACTTGTGCCTGCAGGAGAGCAAGGGCCATGGTCACAGTTCCCAGACTAAGAGGAGTGCTAGCTTTTACAGCTGCAGAGCACTCAGGGCTCTTCCTGTGTAAAGCATAGACTAGACCAGGAAAGCAGTGACCACACCTCTCACCTGATCATACCAACTTGGATGTAATGAAAACTTGCAGACTTCCTCCCCTCCAGAACTAGCTCTGAAAACAGCAGCATCAAAAAACCTAAAGCTTGAGGACAATGCCTCCCCATTCCCTGGTGAGCAGAACCCAATTTTAACATAAAGTTTGGAGTCAAAATATAGGCTGGAAAAATGAGCAAATGACAAAAGGAAGGAAGGAAGGAAGGAAGGAAGGAAGGAAGGAAGGAAGGAAGGAAGGAAGGAAGGAAGGAAGGAAGGAAGGAAGGAACTTGACCATAAAAAGCTACTCAGGGAAGACCAAGACACAAACAGAATATTATTTTCATGTGAAAACATCTACAAGCAAAGCCTCAAAGAAAAATACTAATTGGAAACAAGCCTAACAGGAATTCTTGGAAGAGTTAAAGAAAGAGATGAGTGGTAGAGGAAAAATTAGGAAAAGAAATGAGAGTGATGCAAAAAAAGTTGTGAGAAGAGAATTAACCATTTAGTAAAAGAGGCACAAAAAACTGAAGAAAATAACATCTTTAAAAAACAGAATTGGCCAATTGGCAAAAAAAGAAAAAAATATGAACTATCTCATTGAAAAACAACTGATCTGGAAAATAAATTGAGGGATATAATTTAAGAATTATTGGACTACCTGAGAGCCATGATCCAAAAAAGAGCCTAGACATCATCTTTCAAGAAATTATAAAAGAAAACTGACTCAATATCTTAGATCTAGAGCAGGGCTGTTCAACCTTAGGTTATTTTAGGGCTGCATTAAAATAAAATAATTATTCCGGGACCACACCCAGAATAAAAATACAGTACACTAATAGAAAGTGGGGGAACATATGTCATCAATACGACAGGCGAAGGCACAAAGCATGAAAGCAAACACAAACTAGTCTATATCGTACAGATGGAATGCATCCCACAGATCGATTGATAATTCTGTGCGATGTGTTCCATCCCTAATACTGTTTAAAAACACCAAAGAAAATTAACATCAATGAGATTATTTATTAGTGATGGGATTAAAAAAATCTAATTTCACATTCCATGCAAATTATTATTTTATTTTTTCGCTCGTGAAAATTAAAACCTACAGGCGGGCCACATAAAATCCCACCGTGGGCCGTATTTTGGACAGCCCTGATCTAGAGGGTAAAATAGAAATTGAAAGAATCCACCAATCACCTCTTGAAAGAGATCCCAAAATGAAAACTCCCAGGAATGTTATAGCTAAATTCAAGAGGTCCCAGGTCAAAGAGAAATACTAGAAGCAGCCAGAAATAAACAACTGAAGCATCGTGGAGCTATAGTCAGGATCATACAAGATTTAGTGGCTTCCACATTAAAAGAGCAGAGGGTTTGGAATATGATATCCCAGAAGGCAAAGGAACTAGGATTACAACCAAGAATAACCTACCCAGCAAAACCGAGTATAATCCTTCAGGGGGAAAATGGATATTTAATAAAAATAGAAGATTTTAAGCATTTCTAATGAAAAGAGACCAGAGCTGGATAGAAAATTTAACATTCAACGGGAGACTCAAGAGAAACATAAAAAGGTAAACATGAAAGAATCATAAATGGATATTGAAGCCCATCCATGCCTACCCGTCCAGGATAACTTTTTTCACAGGAAAAGTCCTATCACAGAGGTGGAAATGAAGCCACCAAGTAAGGGCAAAATTAGTCAGGGAGTTGTTAGTGGATTCAAATGTTTAGTCTTGTTGTGGCTAATTATTACCACAATTCAAAGGACGTAAAGTCTTCTAACCGAGAAGCAACACAACAGTGTAGATGGAGAGTTAGAAAGATCTGGGTTTGAATCTTGCCTCAGATACATACTGTCTGTATGGTTCTGGGAAAAACTCTTAGATCTCTAAGACTCTTAAGTTCCTGACCTACATCGTTCAAAGTGCTTCTTGACTGTGAGTTCCCTACCCCAATGAAATCCATTTCTTATTCCTTACTTCCTCCTAAAAGGAGATAAGAACAAAGTCTATTCTTAAAGAAGTGATGAAGACCAGTAGCCTAGTTCAGGTGGCCAACTAGAACGATCATTTGGATTGATCGGCATCCAAAGCCAAGGAAGAGGTCTTTCTACCGCTCTGTGAGCCTTCCCCAGCCATGTGTGTGTTCTGTTTCTTCCATGTGCCTTGGCAGTCATGTCATTTTTGCAGAAGGATGAGACAATCCTTGCTGCATTCATCCCCAACAATTGTTCTTAGATAATGTCTGGGGAAAGGGGTGGAGAGGAGGGGGCAAGAAGGAAAAAGCTTGACGCAACACACTGACTTCAGCTTCAGTCTGGTCCACTCGGGTTATGGCTCTGGGCACCAGAGTTCAGTGGTCATTTCAGCTCCGGCCCATTTCCATCATTGATGAGCAGAATGCCTGGAAAAGCCAGCTAAATTAGGCTTGGAAAAGGGACATTGCATCTTTGAGTAATGAGGTTGGGAAACGGGGAACGCATTTTCCACTAGCTCATGTCTCACTGTATGGCATTCCGATTTCATGACACTTCATAATAAATCATGGCTTATCACTCACATGGGAACATAACATGGCTCAAGTTAAGATTCGTTAGTGATTGTAAAGAAGAAACATGAATTGCTGTATATCAGAGCTTTCTGATCATCTTTCTGTCCATTGCAGGCATTTTTTTTATCGTTATATTTACTGTAACCATTGTTTAAAGCATAAATAAAGGGAAGGAGAGAGCACCAAATATGAATAATGAAAATAAATTCATCTTATTTATGTGTTTGTGTAAGCATTTGGCAATTATTCCACACAGCAGTTTGTGTCCAGGACTAGAAACTGCTGTATTGAGAAAAGTTTCTTACTCTGAGAGTTTCCTTTTTTATAGTCCTAAATGGCAGCACGTTCCTATTCCAGCATGGAAGGCACCAGCTTGCGTATTATTCAGCCTCTAGATTTCAGGTTGCTTTGCCACATCTGCCTCAGTGCTCTGGACAAGGCAGGCTTGGCATACAAACACGTGACTGTGTATTTATTAGGTTGCACAGAAAGAATGGGCATGCTATAAAACATTTAGGGGAAGGTTGGGGGGGCCAAGTTTAATCAAAAAGACCAAGTTCAATCACCAATGAGAACCAAAAACTCTGACAGAATATGGGCCTGGCCTCCTATTGGGGATAAATAAAGACTTTTGCCTTAGGGGTCTGGCTGAGAAGCCAGACCTATCTATGATGAAAAGCAACAGAGTTACATAAAGGAGGGACATGCTAGGTATATACTACACAGTTCCAAACACCCCCTGCTTGGAAACCAGAAGGGTCAAGATTCAGTGGGCAAAATTATGAAGGCAAGAAAGAGATGAAACTGCTGTCTATTGATAGACCAAGAGTTGGATGGCATTGAAGTAGAGTGGCATTTTTCACGAAAAGGAAATCTTAAGGGACTATTTTGTGATTGTAGGAAAAATCCATAACCCAGGCTTAAGATTATTATATTGTTATGAAATTACAAATTATTCAAAGAGCCAGTTGGAGGTTCTTGGTTGACCTCTGCCATGTTTACCTTTCTGGCTTCTCCTGTCTTTTACCAACTAATTCTTGAAGAGTCTCAAGAGACATTATCCGATGTTTGTATTCTTGTCCCTTCTCCTCTTTCCCTATGATTCCTTCATCTCCTCCTAATACTATTGAAGGTAATGTCGGCTTTTGTAATCATCCAGGCTTGTATCATTAGTGTCATCTTTGACTTTTAAAGCAGCTCAGGAGACAGAGGTCTGGAGTCAGGAATACCCAAGAGTAAATCTGATCTCAGACACTAAATAGTTGTGTAACTCTGGGTGAGTCATTTAGCCTGTTTGCCTTGGTTTCCTCAATTGTGAAATGAGAATAATAATATCACCTATCTCTCAGAGTTGTAGTGAAGCTCAAATGGCACAGTATTTGTAAATTGCTTGGCATAGTGCCGGGTACATAATAAGTGCTTAATAAATGCTTCCTTCTTTCCCTCCTTCACCCCTTTTCCTTCCTTCTTTCTTTCCTTCCTTCCTTCCTTCCTTCCTTCCTTCCTTCCTTCCTTCCTTCCTTCCTTCCTTCCTTCCTTCCTTCCTTTCTTCCTTCCTTCCTTCCCTCCCTCCTTCCTTCTTTCCCTCCCTGCTTTCCTTCATTCCCTTCCTCCCTCCTTTCCTTCTTTCCATCCTTCCTTCCTTCTTCCCTTACTCCCTATCTCCCATCTTCCTTCTCTCCCTGTTTTCTTTCCTGCCTTCCTTCATACACACACACACACACACACACACACACACACACACACACACACACGCACGCATCCATATAGACATATATAGGCAACCGATTGAAGATGTGTGTACACACACACACATATATAATCAATAAGCCTTGACAATTGGTTGAATACATATGTGTGACTCCAGGCAAGTCACTTAACCTTTGTCTGCCTCAGTTTCTACATCTGTAAAATAGAGATAATGATAGCATAAAGAAACAAACATACATTAAGCACCTAATAAATGTCAGGCGCTGTCCTAAGCGCTTTAAAAACACCTCATTCGACCCTCACAACAACACTGGGGGGTAGGTGCGATTATTACCCCTATTTTCTACTTGAGGAAACTGAATCAAACAAATTAAGTGACTTGCCCAGGATCACACAGCTATTAAGTTTCTAAGTCTGGATTTGAAGTCAGGTCTTCATGACTCCAAATCCAGTGCTCAATCCATTATGCTTCTTGCAGGGTTGTTGTGAGAACAAAATGAGATGATATTCATAAACTTATGACATCATAGGCACCTACTATATGCAAACCTTAAAGTGCTATATAAAAGCCAGCTATTTTTATTGAATTTCTGATTGGTTGATTCATTTGTGATTTCCCCCTCCAAGCCAAGGAGGACCACCAAATGCTGTCACCCAGACCTCACCCAGATGGAATCATTGTCCTATGAATATTTTGTCTGCATCTACATTTATGCCCCAGCCAAGCCCTGTACTTTTGACACCCCAGGAACTTGCCAGATGGTTTTCAGTGAGAGCAGTGACTAATCCCCAAACAGGGTTTTAAAGTAAAAGACAAATAGCAGTGTGTATAGTGCCATAGTAAATCACCAACAGCCAGATTTTCTGACCTGAGAGTTGGGGAAGTAGCTCCTATAAAGCTTCTCAAGGAAGCTCTCCGTGGATTTACATACAGGGGCTTGAGCATCAGTCACTGTTGGCACACACCCCACTGGGACCTCTGTTTCTCTAGTCTTTTAAACATCTGTGAAAACCCCCTAGGAACTGGGGGAAGATCCAAGGTTGCTTACACCATTGATGAACAATAATGCACTTTATAGATGAGTAGTGTATGATCCTTTCCAAAAAGCTTTCACAGTCTGACTCAGTGCCTTTCCTATAATACAAGCTCTTAATAATGTCTTATATTTCTTTTTTTTTAAATTTTATTTATTTATTTATTTATTCATTTTTAAATTTATTTTTGACATGTTTGGTTTTCAGCATTGATTTTCACAGGCGTTTGAATTACAAATTTTCTCCCCATTTCCTCCCCCCCCCACTCCAAGATGGCGTACAT
>CM053625.1:148457522-148527938 GCA_028646595.1 Phalanger gymnotis
GTCCTGGGCTGGGGCCCTGCTTCCCTCTGCCACTTTGTGGGTTCTGTAGCTCTAGAATTGGTTCAGAGCCATTGTTTTATAGGTTTTTGGAGGGACTTGGGGAGCTCACGCCAGTCACTGCTTCCCAGCCGCCATCTTGGCTCCGCCCCTCAATGTCTTATATTTCTATAGCACTTCCAGGTTTGCAAAGCTCTTCTGTGACAACACCCTTATGAGGCAGTTACCATAAGTGGTATTCTTCCCATCTTATCGAGGGGGAAACTGAGACTCAGTTGACTTTTTTGTGGTAAGTATGGGAGCTAGGATTTGAACCAAGGTTCCATATCTCAAAGTTCTAAACTCTTTCCACTACATTCTAATGCCTCCCCAAATTTTTTAAATCGATAAATAATTACTTGGTCGGTGACATATATCCCATATGCTAGGTCCTTTGATTCTCACAAATAACATTCCCAGCTAACAAGTAAGGAAATTGATGTTCAGAGAAATAGAATGATTTGGTCTGGGTCACACAGATAATTGGTGATGAAGCTGGGACTAGAACTAAGTCTTCTGCTTTCTAATTCAATGAATAACATAGTCTGGGATCTAGAATATACCTCAGGAACCATCTAATCCTACCCCTTCATCTTCTAGGTGAAGAAACCAAGACATACATAGATAATTATTCCAAATCCCTATCATTGGTGATTGGACTCAATTCATCTTCCACACAGGGGCCAAATTGATAATCCTAAAGCTTATATTACATACCTCCCTAGCCTCCAAGAAGGTTGATTGACTCACCTTATAGCCCAGTGGATAGAGCATCAACCCTAGAGTCAGGATGACCTGAATTCAAATCTGGACTCAGACACTTACTACCTGTGTGACCCTGGGAAAGTCACTTAAGCCTGTTTGCCTCAGTTTCCTCATCTGTAAAATGAGCCAGAGAAGGAAATGGCAAACTATTCCAGCATCTCTGCCAAGAAAACCCCAAACAGGGTAATGGAGAATTGTACATGACTGAAACAACTCAACAGCAACATTGTCTCTAGAATAAAATGCAAATTCCTCTGTTTGGCCTTGGCAATAACAATCTGGATCCGACCTATTTTTCCAGACTAATTCTATATCATTCCCTCTTTCACACTCTGTTCTAGCTAAATTGGCCTACTTACTGTTCCTTATTCATGATATTGCCCTCCTTTCTTTGAGCCTTTGCCCAGGCTGATTGCCTTGTCTTGCCTTGAACACTCTCTCTTTCCTTCCTCACTTTTGTCTCTTGGGGCTCCTCACTCCTTTCAAAGCTCACTTCAAGTCCATCATCTTCCACAAGAAGCCATTCTTAATTCCCTCATTTGTTAGTGTCCTATTTGCTGAATTACTTGTAATTATTTTGCATATGTCTCCCTGCTCCTCCCCAACATGCATCCCAGGTATGATGTAAATTCTTTGAAGGTAGGGACTGCTTCTTTTTCATTTTTATATTCCTAGTATCTTATATAGTATACACTTAATAAATGTTTTTTGAATTAAATTGAATCCTGGCATGATTGAAATAAAAGTTTACATAACATTAAAAAAAAAGAAAAGAAAGAAAACCTCCCACACCAGAACTTTGGATTGGATTGAATTCCTTCTGACATCACATCAGTGTGATTTCCATTGTTCCTTTTAGCTACTATTTGCCCCTCCTCTTAGGAGACCATATTCCCCAACACGGAAGGGGAGAGTGGATCCCAGTATTTTCTAAACACCACATCCCCTTCCATGTCTATAGCCACAGTCTGAGCTACCCTAGACCTTTGCGGATGCATTTGAAACACATTGACTTGACGTTGAAATGGTACTCATGTTATTTTCTGTGTAGATACTTAAAAAATATTGTTGACAGCATGATTTCCACGTAGAACACACATGACATTTTTTGTTGTTGTTAAATAAATGCTTCCTGTCTCAGAGCTTTGGACAGTACAGAATTCGTGATGCCAGTTTGGGGGAGATGAAACGGTGACCACTTGTGTACAGGAAAAATATCAGTGCAAAAAGATGGCAAATGTTTCCTGTAAAGGTGCAAATTTAGAAAGAAATGGTGATGGATGTTTGGAAACCAGTCTCTATGCAAAACTGTAATTTTTGCAAATGGCACTGTCTCAAGATGGCATTAACATACTTAATGTTCTCTACAGAGTCGGCGATGTGCGATTAAAAAGGCATCACATTCCAGCACACAATCTCAAGTTTTATCTTAAAGAAGATGAGAAATTGCTGTAAATGGGTTTTTACTTCAAAAAATGGTTTAATAACAATCACACACTGAGCTCCGGACCAGACAACGTAACGTTTGATTCCATCACAGACCACTGCTGGCTTAAAAACAGATATTGAAACAGGGGAATAAATATTTGACAATGCTGTTAAGGCAACTTTGCTAACGATTTTTGAACAACCTCCAACTGAGGTCTAAATGTCTGCAATATCCATAAACAACTCTATACTGCCCAATTAGGGAGACAGAGACATAGAGCCTTGTCAGGAAGATTTGCATGGTTAAGTGTCTGAGATCAGAGAGACGATGAGGGATCGCTCAGAGTGATGGGGGCTGCTCAGAACGGATGACTATCATTACGATATTACAGAGACTTACACCTTCCCAATTACTGGCAGGATTCATTAATTACCACTGCATTTCCCTAATAGAATCCCCTTTCTCGCTCTTATCAGCACCTTCCCTCTGTCTACCTAAACCACAACTCAGCAGTCGATCACCTATGAAAAATTAGACAGTGTGGCTTCTAGTGGCCTATTTAAAATAAAAGAAAAATGAATACGTGAAGGGGGAAAATAAGCCCAGAAATAAGTGTAGGGAGCAACAGATCCAGCCTTCAAAAGGCACAGGAATGGTTTTTTTTTTCTTGACTGAGCTGCCTGGGTGAACTCTCAGCAGTAGTTCCAGGGAGATTTGCTGCTGGGAATATAAGAACAAAATGAAAAGAAAAAAATCCCAAAACTAAACCATCCTCCTACACAAGTGTGTGCTTGTGCCCAAACACTGTCATGCATGTAAATGTCATGCATGCACCCACAAGGTATGTGTACACATAGAGAGATTGCAAAGCAACAACGACTCAAGGCCGCCAGATGACGTTCTTTTTTTTTTTCCCTCCCGGAGATGGGTGAATATCACAGGAGCTCCATGCAGTTGCAATAGACTCAGCCCATTAAGGATAATGGTGTGAGCATTTCCATGCTGTCATCCTGTTACTATCAACAGCATTATCAGTATCGAGTGCTTTTACAATTATGCACAATGATTCTTTCTTCAGAAAGACTCCGCAACCACCAAATTCGTCTTCTTTTTTAAATATACTGAAAAGAGCAGAGATTTCAATCTTTCGTCTGTTCACAGATGAAAAAACATTTCCAAATCGTCAGTGATAGCATTTTTTTTTTCTATTCTAAGGACGGCCAACTGTTCTCAGTGATTTCTATTACATTTCCTACCTATTATTTCATGTAATGGCATTCCTTAAATTTTAAATTAGCTTTGAAGAATAAAAATAATTGAATTCCTGCTGTTTTGTGTACATAGAGGGTGACAGGAGCTAATGTGATAATTTAAACTGTAAATGAGTCTTCACTTTGTGTTCATTAATTACAGCTAATTACTGAATTACAAACCTTCTTGGTTAGGCACTGTTATGTATTCATGTAGCATGTTGGATCTCCAGCTGGTAGAAAACTGTTTTATAGACTTACAAGTTGACACACCAAGCTACCACTGAAACAATTCAGTTTGAAAACAAGGGTGGGGGGCCCAGGAACATGGAACTGTAACGATTCTTGGAATTAAAAGAACAGAAACACTGCTTCCAACTCATATCTTTGGGGATAGAGGATCTCGCACATATAATTAGAACAATTTATGCCAGAGAGAAAAAAGAATTCTATTCTGCTTTCCACTCTGGGTGAAAATCTATACTGTAGCATGTAATTTGTGGGGGGAAGAGCTGTTTCTGCCCTATCTTCCTGTTCCCTAGAAACCAAAGATCATAATTATTTATTAACGGAGTGTGTTTTTTAATAACAAAGAGGCACGAAGGGTATTGGAAGTCTCAACCTGTTTTTAAGGCCAGACATAGCAGAAAGGAAGAATCGAAATCCAGAAACTACAATAGCTGAATGTTGAATTCTATTTTGTTAGCTTGGAAACACCAAATTCTCTCTGTAGCATAATGAAGGGGATAGAGGCCTTGGAATTGAAATCACCAAGATCCAGGTTTGAATCTTGCTTCTGATCCTTGTTAGCTGTGTGCCTATGGGTGAGACACTTAACTGCTCAGTTCCAGCATGTATAAAATGAAGGTAATAATACCTGTAGAACTCACTTCATGGGTTATTTTGAGACTTGAATGAGGTATTTGCAAAAGTGGGTGGCAAACCTTAAAGCCTTATATAAATGTCTGTCATTGTGATGAGGAGGATGAGGGCAAAGCGTGAATAACACATTTAATTTCTCGAATTGTTCACATCACCCATTCTCATTATCGCTTAAAATTCAGATCAATCCTACAAACACTTATTTAGTGCCTGCTATGTGTAAGCTATTAATAATAACAATAACTCACATTAATGCACTGCTTACTATGTGCCAGGCACTGTGCTAAGCGCTTTACAATTATTATCTCATTTTGGTCCTCACAACAACCTTGCAAGATAGGTGCTATTATTATCATCATTTTACAGATGAGGAAACTGAGGCAAACAGAGCTTATGTGACTTGCCAAGGTCACACAGCTAGTAAGTATCTGAGGCCAAATTCAAACTCAGGCCCTCCCAGCTCCAGACCTAATGCTCTATCTACCATGCCGCCTAGCTGTCCCAGTATAGTACTAGACAGACAGCCTTATAGTATATGATTTACCAACATTCTCTGTATCAAAAGGAACAGGGCTAGGAAAGCCATGCCTTTTCTGCATGGTTGGAATCTTCTACATCTGATGGAAGAAAGAAGATAAAGAGAGCAAGTTGGGCAAATAAACTTTATTTCTACTTTTTCCTTCTTCCTCATCAGACTTTCCATAGCAGTGTACCCCTTTAATTCAAGCAGTGATAATATAATATTCTGTATGATAGTTACCATCTGTGGTTTATCCCTTGACTGGAGTTGTAGGTTCCATGAGGCAGAGGTTCTTGTCTCATCCAAACTTCCCATTTCCCAATACCTCAGAGCTAGTTCATCAAAGGTATGAATGAACGGTCTCAGATACAGTCAAGAGATTCTTTAGCGAACTGTTCCTGTGTCGTGACTTTTGTTATAACAACTGAGTAGTCAAGTTAAAGAAGGTGTTGAGGCTGCTTCCAAGCAGTGTAGATGGAATGAAGAGACATACCGTATATCACTGCATAATTGTCTCCACCACATAATAGTTACAGCTTGTTTTTTTTTTAGTCCAAAAATTGGGTTATAACCTTTCAGTGTGTAATCATCACATGGTATAATTCTGTTCATCATGCTGCTTAAAAGGTAAACAGAGTAGCAATGTATTCACCAGTGGCATATGGATATGCATTTATCTCTCATTGTAAGCCAGGAGCCTAGAATTCTCTGTGCATGCGCGTTGTCAGTATATTTCCAAAAGTCAACTTGCTTGGTTTGTTTAGAGCTCTATAGTACTAACAATATTGTCACAACCCAATGAAGAGCCATAGGCCCAAGGGGAGCAGATGGGCAGGTGGAGCTTCCATGAGTAAGTCATGTGATGTGGTAAGACTTGCATCTTCCCAATTTTAATGTATATTCACGAGTATTCCATGCATCCTAATCTTGCACCAAAGACAGTTTATTAATAAATGATTTTTAAGTAATACCGGCACAATTTTCTAAAAGCTTCATAGAATAGTCGCAACTTACATTTTTGCAAAAAATTTGGTATAGTGGTGCAGTGAAATATGGTAATTCCCCATTATCCCTCAAGTTGTCATATGGTGGCAAATCATAGATTATGGTCTTCTAAGGATTAAAGATGGGTACCACTGGAATGGCAATCTAGGGATACTTGGTGGGAACAAGAGCAGGCTATAACGCATAGTAAATAAGGAAGTACAAAGATGAGCTGAAAAAAAAGATGACATTAAAGAAATGTGTGATTGAAAAAGATGTCCTGGTAAAAGGGAAGGGTGACCAGAAGACAGTCTGTATGCTTCCTGGTGTTCTCACGATGACAGGAGAAATTAAAGGTACCAAATTATCGGGGAGACCCTTTTTGTGAATTTATGGGAAGACATAAGGACTTATGGGAGTTGTATACAACGATCAAACATAGATGAGTTTTAATCAACATTTTTAGAGAAAACATTCATATTGATAGGACCACAGATTCCCTTGAGGATCTCTCATGTACAAATCCCAGGAGGCAAGTTCACTTGGGATTCCTTGAGGCATCTTATCTCCTCCACACTTAATCATTTTAAGCTAATGCTTCCATTCTAGCAATACCTCCAGTCCATTTTTCCACCCAGTCAAAATGTTTTTGCATCTGGAACTCTCCAAACTCATCCAGCTCATTAGCTTTGGACCTCTGAGTGTTCAATCCCAGAAAAAATTCAGAAGGATCCCCAGAATTCTTCAGCCCTCCTTTCCCTACTCCTTCCTCCATTTCTGCTTTGCTTCTTCTCTAGTCCAGACCCGCCTGCCCTAGTCAGTCAGTAAGCATTTGTTAAGTACCAACTACGTGCCAGATACTGTGCCAAGCACTGACTGCAGATACCCAGGGGGCCATCTCCAGTTGTCTTGACCTATATCTTGCCACTGGGCCCAGATGGCTCTGCAGGAGAAAGTGAGGCAAGACCTTCCTGATGTCATAGTCCTCTTCCAGAACTAAAGATGGACAACAACAACCTCCAGATCAGTTTTTAACTATTTATCCTCCTTCTGGTACAAGAGCTCCTATAACTAGAAACCTAGTGTGTCAGAGCAAGCTTCCCATGTTAGAATGATTGTGCTCAGGGTTATATCAAATTTGTTCTTATGATTTCTTGAGTAAAGGGTTCTATAAACATTGAATCCTATAGATACGTAATCTGTCGTCATCATCATCATCACCACCACTGCCCTAATTACTATCATTACCCAGAAATGTTCAGTTCCTCTCTGCACCAAAGCTTGGTTCCTTATCTAAACATTCCTCAGATCTGGTGTGGTTTCAAAACCCATTGTGAGGATTACTTAAGGAAAGGTTTGGAGTTCATACTCCAAAATGTTTCCTGACTTTTGGAAGTTTGGAAATCCCTTTTGTCTCTGGCTTTTTAAAAGGTGCTTTTCTTTTCCTGTCCCAAATTCCCAAGGTGTGTGGATTTGGAAAGAATATTGATTAAAAAAGAAAACAAGAAATTTACTGATTCCCATTTGTTTTTTTCACAAATCCCTAGAATCTTAGAGCTGGACAAGGACCTTAAAAATTAGTTTAACTCCTGCTTGACCAATGACTTTTCAGTTCTGAAGGAGTTTGGGACTGAGTGACAAAAACCACACCAAATAAGTGTGACCAGTATATAACTATGCTCTTGGCAGACTTTCTACCAGTGTTTACATCTCTCAGCTTTGCCAAAGCATTAAAAACTATAGCAGACATTGGTGGATTCCAGAGACCTTCTGAAATTGTGAAGCATCACAAATTTCAATTAAATATCACCTGCTGAGCTCAGGTTATATAGTACAGTCTATCATGGCATCTAGGGAGGGTCTTAGAGGAATCAGCAACTTGGGCATTTCCTCAATTAATCTGTGTTAGTTCAGCATAGCTGTGGAACTGTTTAGCTTTTGCTAGTCACCATCCATAGACACAAAGGCAGATCTTTTTAAGGCAGAGCTTATGGCCACTTCCTCCAAGATGTTTTCTCTGACTACACCAGGTCTTAATGATCTGCCTTTCTCTGAACACATGTCCCAAAGTTTGGCACTTAATTAGTCAGTCAGTCAACAAGCATTTATTAAGTTCTTACCATATTCCAGGCACTGTGTTAAGCCCTAGGGATACCAAGAAAGGCAAAAACATGGTCACAGCCTTCATATATTGATTTATATTACTTCTAATTGTTTTGTATATGTTTGTCTTTCCACACTACTAAAAATAAGCTCTTTGGTGGAAAGGACCATCCGTTATCTGTACTATCTCCTTTACAGCACCTTGCATAGGCTAGGCACATGAGGAAACATGGCATTATGGCTAGAGGGCTAGATTTGGAGCCAAGAAAATCTGAGTTCAAGTCTCATCTCTGATACTTACTAGCTGTCTAACAATGGATAGATTATAAAATCTAGCCTCAGACACTTACTAGCTGTGTGACCCTGGGCAAATCACTTAACCTTGATAGCCTCAAAAAAAAAGTAAAAAAAAAAACCCACAACAATGGAGAAGTCACTTAATTTCCCTGAACCTCAATTTCTTCATCTTTAAAATAGGGTTAATAATATTTATAGTACCTGTTTCATAGATATTGTGAGGATCACATGAGATCATATATGTAAAGTGCCTTTCTAACTTTAATGTGCTAAAAATATGTGTATGCGTGTATGTATGTATGTATATATGTGTGTATATACACACTATATAGGCAACTAGATGGCACAGTGGATAGAGAGCCCAGACTGGAGTCAAGAAGACTCATCTTTCTGAGTTCAAATCTGGCCTCAGACACTTACAAGCTGTGTGACCCTGGGCAAGTCACTTTACTCTGTTCGCCTCAGTTCTTCATCTATAAAATAAGCTAGAGAAGGAAATGGCAAACCACTCCAGTATCTTTGCCAAGAAAACCCCAAATGGGGTCATGAAGAGTCAGACAACTGAAAAATGACTGAACAACAAAATGTATATATATACATATATATACATACATATATATATACACACATGCACATATATAGATATGTCTATATCTGTATCTACATCTATATGTGTGTCTGTGCCAGTTATTATTATGGTCATTTCGTAAATACTTGCTGCTTACATGGATTTGGGATAGAAACCAGAGTTCTACTGTATTACCTAAGTCAAACCAGAGAACCAGGTTCTGGCAGGGAAGGCTTTTGTTATTTAAAAAGGGTATCTTTCTTATTCATTGGTAAGAAGAAACACCTGCTGCTCATTTGGGTGGTTAGGCTTTGTATTTTAAAATGATGGGATGGGTCATCATGGTAGGAGAGCACTTTGCCTGGTGACCAAAGTCTGGAGACAAGTTTCTTTATACTATATATTGCTAAATTGGTTCTCGGATACAGGTGCTGTTTGTCATTGGCCCTTTGTTCAAAGCCTTTCCAGCTTGGCAGTCAGCCAATAAATAGTCAATAAACACTTATTAAATGCCTACTATGTGCCAGGCACGATGCTGAATGCTGTATAGGAGCCTCCAATTTTCACACTCCTCTTGTACAGCCTTTAAGAATCCAACATCACCTCCGCGCCTCGTTGAGTCATCAAAAGAGGACTTTAGTGCAGGCCATTTAAAAATATTTAACTTAAGGGATAACCGGTATGGACACTGGATAGGAAAGCCTTTTGTAAACTGCAGTCCAGGGTACAAATGCAAAGGCATGTTTGCGTGTGGGAAACAATGTGATATAGTTGGAAGGGGCAGGCAGAACCACACTTAGAACGTGTGTCTCCTGATTCCAAATCCACTATTCTTTTTAAAGTTTCCTCTCTGTAAATATGCTTTCAGTTTAAAAAGAATTTTCATTAGGGTTTTTAGGGAACCCAGATCAAGTCGGTCTCCTCGGTGGGTCTCATTTTCCTCATCTTTAAAGTGAACAACTAGGCTAGATGACATCTGAGGTCCCTTCTACCTCTAAGTCTCCACAGACAGAGTTTTGTGGGAAATGTGAGCATCCCAGAAGCAGGTCCCACCTCTTACAACAAAACTTGAGAAAATTAACTCTTGCAATGTCAGACCCTAGCATGTCAACTGTGGACAGTGGCTAATTATCTTCCTAAAATAGCTGCAGTAGCCCACAGTAAAATACTGTGGCACCTCACCTTCCAGAGACCATATACATTGGAACCTATTTATCCAGGCCTGAGATGTACCAACATGATAGGCCCTCTGGTTTCCCAAGGCCTTCTCCTTCCCTGACTGGAGTGTGGGCCCCGAGAGTTCAAGGAAGGAGGCTACCTGGGTTCCTGAAGAGATTTCCCCCCTAAAGACCTTCCTGGGCTAAAACCACTTGTGTACAAGGTGAGAAAATTTAGGGTAAACAATTGAGAGACAAAACAAAGAATCATAGGGTACAAAGGATAACAAAAGTAGCTCACATACACATAGCATCTTAAGGTTGGCAAAGCACTTTACAAATATTACCTTATCCTTACAGTAACCCTGGGAAGTAAGTGCTAATATCATTTCCGTTTTGTAGATGAGCGAACTCAGGAAAATAGAAATTAAGTGACTTGCCCAGGGTCACACAGCTAGTAGGTGTTTGAGGCTGGATCTTATATTCCACCCATTCTCCCAGCTCTGACACTGACTGTGCAACCTAGAACAAGGTGTTTAACCTCTCTGAGCCTCAGTTTACTAATCTGTAAAATGAAGTGTTTGGGTTTGGATGACCTCTGAGGTTCCTTTCAGTGATTTCTATAGTCCAACAACACTGGCTTTGCTATGCGTAAGACATGGCGCTCCATCCCCCAACTTTGTGCCTTTTCCTTGCCTGCCCTCCATGCCTAGAGAGCTTTCCTTCCTTACCTCTGTCTCCTGAATTTCCTGGCATCCTTCAAGACCAGTTCAAATTTCTTCTTCTGTAATAGGCCTTTGGCAATCCCCTCTCTACTTGGCCCCTCCCTCCACATTGACCTTCTGTCTTACATGTACATTTTTGTATTTACATAATTATTCACATATTGTCTCCTCCTTTAGAATGTGAGCTTCCCGAGGATCGGACATTTTGCCTTTCTTTGCATTTCTTTCACTGACTCTGACCTATTTTGTCTGCTCATTTCGTCCTTTTCCACCAAAGTCCTGATCTTAGGCCTGCTGGTGGCCTGGAGATGATCCTGAACTATCAACAATTCTGCTCCAGAAGAGAAGAGTTTTGGCAATTCTCACCAAACTGTAAAGAGTTTAGGTCTGGGCTTAGCAACAGATTGTGTGTTTGTCATCTTAGGGCTAGATAAGTAAGGAAGGAGAGGCTCCTCACCAAAAGGATGGCCAACTGATGGGTGAGTATTTTTCAGTTCCAATGATTCAGGAACACTTGGCACTGAAGTATGGAAATTGCAATCAGCATCCTGGGGGGTGGAGGGGGCACAACACTTATAACATCACAGAACCTTTAATTCTTTAATCTTCACATTTATGCCTCATGTAGCAGGTATGCCTAGGCTTTTAAAAGGGGGCAACACATGGATTCAGAGACAACTGAATAGAAATCCATACACATATAGAATGATAAGAGGCTATACAAAAGTGGGTTCTTCAAAGAACAACGTGCATCAAGAAGGCAAAGCCAAATGGAGACATAGGCTGAGAGAGGGGAAGAAACTAAAGTCTACACATGAACACGGGGCTTCCCAGGTGAGAAGGAGCTTATAACAGAGATGTTGAATGATAGACCACTCCTCAGCAAAAGAACACGAAAAATGAGGAGGAAATACTGAACCTCTCTTGGACATGGGGAGTGAATCATGGATTTTACCACCTGTGAAGCCCTGAAGGGGAAGAAGGCTTAGCACAGCAGGGCATCATGATGTGGAGGAATCTAGACTAATTCCTTTAATTAATTCCATGTGAGTAAAGGGGACTGTGCAGCTCCTTGAGAGAGGGTAGGTTCTGTTAGAAAGAGTGGCTCCTTAATTCTCTAGCAGCCCTGAATCTTTCTCTTTAGGGAAAATTCATTCTACAAAATATTATTAGTCTAGATGACTCTATAGCTGTATGGGGAGACAGAGTCCCACTAGAGGAGAGAAAAGGGGTTATACTTGACTAGAAATCTTGAGCATTTTCCTCTTGGTGATTGTGGTGGTATGGCCAATGGGATTCAGGGTAGTAACTTTAAGTCTGGAAGACTATGTTCCTAGAAGGTTTGGAGACCTACTAGAGAGGGAAAGGGGAACATCTTAACCATTTATGGATTCAGGCATGAATCCGTTACATTTTATATGAAGTTAAGTAAAACCTGTCCTATATTTATTATTTGTTCTTCTGAGCACTTGCACAGTAAATAAGGATCCTTTTAGGGAACGATATGAGGCACATTCTGATATTCCCAAGAAACATCCCGAATGGGAACGTGGATCAGAGATTGCTATTGAGAGGCCCTTGATATGAACTAGGGTTAATACAGTGTCAGGGAATGAATGGGATGGTGGCAGCGGGAAGGGATAGGGAATAATTTACCAATAGAACGAACAATAAAACCCATATTTCCTGTAAACCAGGGGTGGGGAACCTGCAACTTTGAGGCCACATGTGTCCTTCTACGTCCTTGGGTGCAGCCTATTGACTGAGTCCAAGTTTTACAGAACAAATACTTTTATTAAGGGGATTTGTTCTGTGAAGTTTGGATTCTGTCAGAGGGCTGCACTTGAGGATCTCGAGGTCATAGGCTCCCCATTCCTGGTATAAACTGTATCATATAGGAAGTAGACTAGTTCTCACCACAATACACCAGCCTTAAATCTAGTCGGAATTTTCTTTACTTGATTCCACTGGACAGTGACAACTCTTTCTGTCTCTACTCCTGACACCAGTTCATGCCCAGCTTTTAGGCATCCCAATCACCTCCAGTTTTTCCAAGTCTCAGAATAGAGTCAGAATTTTCCAAGACTCAGAATAAGGGAAGTAGTATAGAGAAGGGGAAGGTTAGCCTCATAGATCTAAGGGGCAGGCCCAGTAAGAAAAGAGTCAATCGGAAAATCCTGGGTGAGACTGGGAAAAGGCTGCCAAGGAAGATCTCCTGCCAGCCAGGATTTGTTTGTTTCTTGATTTTAATATCCTGACTCCCAGTTCCTTGCTTGCTCCGTCCACCACACAATGCCAGCCAAGCAGGCAGCAATCCAAGTGTCCTCCCATGGCCCTAGGGCCTTCACATTTCTATAGTCTGTGCTGGGGAAGGGCCAAACCACAGTGACGCAGAAATATCACAGCTAAAATAGAATTTCCTCAATGAGCCTTATTTTTTTTCCAGTGGATTCAACATTGTGTCTAACAAACCAATTTCTCTAAGTCTTCCTTGAATCCAAGATCAGACCTTTCTTTCTTTCTCCTTCCCTCTCTTTCTCCTTCCCAGCTATTGCTCCCCTCACTTTGCCTCCCAGATCAGTTCCCTAAGATGAGCGTTATTTGCTTAAATCAAAGTAGAAGTGATGTCAGACACATGTATAGCCCATACCATGCCATCAGCTTTTGTGGAACTCTGGTGATCCCAACATTACAAAAGGATGTAGTTCAGGACTGGAAGAAGAAAATCAGGAATATCTGAGGAGGGTTAAAAAGGAGGTATTCAGGTCACAGTTAGCAAGAACATTTCACCTACAGAATGCCTCCTCTCCACCCTGAGAAAGAGAAGAATTGATGACAGACTTTTGGGCCTCATAAGGTCTGTTTCAGCCCAGGGAGTCACACTCTATACACATGGTTCAGGCACTTTCCTGTCACATAGGATACAACCTTGCTCCATGTTTCCCGAAGCCTGCGGCACTTTGAGGAAGAGAAGCTCACAGCCTTTTCCAAAGGCACATGGGGGAAAAAGAAGATGACAGAGACAATTGTTTCTGTTCTAGTCCTTCCTTCCCTTTTCTCCCACCAAGTCCTACCTGCACAGATGACCTCGGAACTTTAAGGCTTTGTTTGTTTGTTTCTTCAAATTTGGAAGGCTCCAAAGTTAGAACATAGAACACGTTAGGCAGGAATGGGGGCTGATGAGCCAGCCAGAAGGGCAGGGGAAGCTGGAATCACACCTCTCTCCTCTATTCACAAAGGTTTGATTCTCTTTATGAGCATGATCCGCCAATCCGTAATCAAGGGTTAATTTCACAGCTCACTGCTTCATCTAGCATAATATCCATTCAGACTAATTAAATCTGTCTAATAATGTGAGTGTCTTTGTCTTTGTTCCTTCCATTCTTTGTTTTACACCCTTCACATCTCATCTCCAGAACTACACGCCATCACACTCTACTTGACAAGCAGAATCCATCCCTAAAATTAAAACATTCCTGACCTATCTCCAATGACAAGGCAGGCGAGCTTCACAGAGCTCCGGCCCATGAAGGGAGCTGACACATTTGTTTTTAATTTCAAAAGAGTAGAAAGTGAAGATCTGACCCCGTCAATCAGGCCCCGTGACAAGTTTAATCATTGGTGCCCCACAAAAATCACGGCTAAATAGGAATGCAAATAATGTATCACAGGGCTCTTATAAATGCTAATCAAGGAGAAGTAATCAACTGACAATTTCACTGATCTCTTTTCTGAAGGAGTCAGTCAATGCACTGTCTCTGGACCACAAAGAGAAGAAAAAGACAAAAGGAGAGGCGAGGTTTCCCCCAAACCTTTCCCACCTTTTTTTTTTCCAGCGGTTTGTGGAGTTTTTCTTTTTAAGCCAGTGAGGGAGAATTCACTCTTTTTCATCCTTCCTTGAACTTTAAAGCAAAGCTTTTTCTCAAGAACTTACACAGTTATATGTCAAGTGTACTTTATTAGCAGTACCCTGCCCGAGCAAAAGGCACACCGAAACTTCTGTTGAAATAAAAATCATCATTTGTCTTTGTCATTAGTCCATTCTCAAATTCTCTTACATCTTCAGAAGTGACTGACCTTCTCCCTGAAGGGGGCGGAGGCGGGGAGAAGTTTTACAACTAGTCAGAAAACTAAAAGTTGCAATTACAATATGTGCTTAAGAGAAAAAAGAACTTTCTTTAAACTCGATCCAAGATTAGGGCCATGATAGAGAGAAATTTATTACCGCCAAAAAATTTTGAGCCAGTCGAATCTCCTCTCCTTCATGAGCCTCTGAATAGGGAGTGAGCGGATGAATCTGATGCATGCTTTTCCCTGGTAAATATTTTACAAGTGACCAGAATCCGAGCTTTTCTTAAAGTTCACAAGTCATTAAGGGTTTCTTCTTTACTTTAAAAAAAATGTTCTGACCAGAATGCCCTAAAAGAGGCCAGTTCAATGGGTGCTTCCTGCCTGAGTCTTGAGACTCTCAGAGACAGAGATAAGGACATAATGAATGTTAAATGAATTTGAATTTGTCCTTAAACTTTCCCTTTGATAAGTGCTTAAAAACACAAACTTGTCTGGGATGCTCTCCCTTCATACTTCTGTCTCTTGAAATCCCTACCTCCCTTTTAAGCCTCAGCTCAGAAATATTCATTTACATTAAACCTTTCCAGATCACTTCTTTTCTTGAACTTACTTTGTATTTATTTGTATTTACTTTTATTTATGTATCTGTGTATATGTTGTCTCCTCTGATGGAATGTAAACTCTTTGAGGGTAGGGACTGTCTTTTTAACCCCAGTCTCTGACACAGAGCCTGGTACAGCATAAGGGCTTAATTATGGAATTAAATTGAACTTTCTGACACTTAAACCACCAACTGTTTAACTCCCTGGAGAGCCGGGGGAACTCCTTCTTCAATGAAAATGTTGTAGTTACCTAGTTGTGGGAACAGAGATATTGGAATTTTCTTGCTTCAGCTTGGGAAAAACACTGAGGCCCGGCAATGCCTCAGTTTCCCTGTTCTCTGTAAAATAACTGTAAAGGCTCAGTTAATTAATGCTGACAAAAAAAATTCTCAGAGGTTGTCAGAGACACATTTACAGTGTAAATGTCAGGGTAGCGTGGGACCAGCTTTTGCTTGAATACATGAACCATTCACCCACCCCTTTTCAGGCTTTAGCCCTCCTTCATTTGCCCTCCCCTTTCTTCAGCCCCATTATCTGAGAACAGGCAGGTTTTCTAAGTGAGAAAGATGTGCAGTCTCTCCTTGTGGGGTCAATCACTGAACCTCTTATGCCACTGACTGGCTCCTTTCTCTCATAACATTGTTTCAAATTAAGATCTAATTCATTTTGGAATAATAATGGGACTCCAAAAATAGAACACTAAAGGAGGGGTGGCAAAAAGGATTACTATATTTTAGTTTTCTTGGCATACAGTCACTGGTATAATATGTAACTGGGATGTAACACACTGTAAGCGGAGAAGTCTGGAAGCCAAGAAGTTTCAAAATCTACTAATATTAAAACAAAAATTAATGAAAGGAAAATTGTTGCCTTTTTTCTTGTATCTTATACATATTTGTTAACTGAATGTGCTTTATTCTCACTATTAGGAGGGAAGTTTTGCTATTCCTATTTTTCTGAGAGTGAAACTAACTTGTCTCAGGTTAGGTGACTTTCATGAAGGCTCCATAGTGAGGCAGCTGAAAGAGTCTTCTGGATCCTATTATCCTCCTCAGTCTATCTTCCTATATTCCTCCCCTCTTTCTTAGCCAAACTCCACCCTCTCCTCTCCCCTCCTCTCCCCTCCTCTCCCCTCCTCTCCCCTCCTCTCCTCTCCTCTCCTCTCCTCTCCTCTCCTCTCCTCTCCTCTCCTCTCCTCTCCTCTCCTCTCCTCTCCTCTCCTCTCCTCTCCTCTCCTCTCCTTTCCTCTCCTCTCCTCTCCATCACCCCTCATCCCTTTGCAATCCAGCTCCTGTCCTCATCATTCTAATGAAACCGCTCCTTCCAAAGTTGCTAATGATTTCTTAATTTCTAAAGTATGAAGGCCTTTTCTCTGTCTCATCATTTTCAACTTATCTGTTGCATTCAGCACCATCGACCCTCTTCTCCACAATACTTGGTCTTTTGTGACCCTGCTCTCTCCTGGTTTTCCTCTCCCCTTTCTGCTCTTCTCATTTCTCCTTTGCTGCTTCTTCATCTAGATCTGCACTAACTAGGGTGTTTTCCAAGGCACTGCCCCAGGCCTTCTATTTCTCTCTCTCCCCTTACTTTTGTTGACCTCATCAGATCCCATGACATTAAATGTCATCTCTAAGCCAGTGGTTCCCAAATGTGTATATCCAGCCCTGCTCTCTCCCTTGAGTTTCAATCCCAATTGTCTATTGAACATTTCTAACTTAATGTCCTAGAAACAACCCAAACACAAGATATCTAAAGCTAAACTCATTTTCTTTCCCCCTAACCAGCCCATCTTCCTATTTTTGTCAAAGGCATGACCATTGTTCCAGTTCCTCAGGTTTGTAACCTCAGCATTATTCCCTTCCCCTCATCCTTGCATCGAATTGTTTGGCAAATCTTGCCCCACACCATTTCTTGCACCCAACCCTTCTCTTCACTCACACAACCACCACCTTAGTTCAAAACCCCATCATCTCTTCACTAGATTATTGCAGCAGCTTCCTTCTTGGTCTCTCCCCCTGATTCAAGGGTCTCACTACTTCAGGCCACCTTCCGCTCTGCTGCCAGATTAATCTTTCTTAAGCTTAAATCTGAACATGCCATTTTTCTATTGCTTCTAGAATTGACTATAAATTCATCTCTTTAGTTTTTAATGCCTTTTACAACCTGGTCCCAACCTACCTTTCCAGCCTCATAGTACTTTACTCTCCCTCCCGCACTCTGCAATCCAGATAAACTGCCCCCTCCCCCACAACACACACATACATTCTCTCTCTCTCTCTGTCTCTCTGTCTCTGTCTCTGTCTCTGTCTCTCTCTCTCTCTCTCTCTCTCTCTCCCTCCATTTCCCATCTCATTGTCTTTGCAATGGCTGTCTCCATGCCTAAAATACACCCCTCCTCAACTCTACCTCACAGAATCTGTGTCACAAGTGCCAGGCACATAGTAGTTGCTTAATAAGTAGTTATTGACTGACTGAGAATCACTCTCCTCATTTAAGGCACAGCTCAAGCCCTACCTTCTAAATGAGGTATTTCCTGATACTCTACACTTCTGGTCTTCTCTCTCAAAATACCTTGTTTTTAATCAATTTGTATTTATTATCTTTACTTTTATTCTGCATATACTTATAAAAGTAGTTGCCTCCCCTCTTCCCCAATGTAAGTTCCTCAAGGTCAGGGATTGTTTGGTTCACTGTTTTTGTATCCCCATCACCCAGCACAGTGCCTGACATTGAGGAAACATTTATAAATATTTGTTTGCGATTGATTTGATCTGGGATTCGGACTATAGACTGAGCAGAGCCCCGGCTCTTGGACCTCAGTTGAAAAGGAGTTGGTCTGATAAGTCTGGAAGAAAAAGCGACAGAGGGCTGTAGAAGATAGAATTTTAGTTGGACTTAAAGGAAGCCAGAGAAGCCAGGAGGCAGAGATGAGGAGGGAGAGCATTAAAGGTATGGAAGACAGCCAGATAATGCCCAGAGCTGAGATGGAGTATTTGTTTTTGCTTTTGTTTTGTTTTGTTTTTGCAACAGCAAGGATGGTGGTGCGGTGGTACAAGGGCAGCTAGATGGCACAGTAGATAGAGTGCCAACAATGGAGTCAGGAGGACCTGAGTTCAAATCTAGCTTCAGACATTTACTAGCTATGTGACCCTGGGCAAGTCACTGTTTGCCTCAGTTTCCACATCTGTAAAATGAGCTGGAGAAGGAAATGGGAAACGCTCCACTCTAGTATCTTAGCCAAGAAAACCCCAAATGGCGTCATGAAGAATCAGACAAGATTGAAGTGACTTAACAACCAGAAGAAGAAAGAGGTCAGTGTCACTGGATCAGAGTACATGGCAGAGAGTAAGTTATAAGACACCTGGAAAGGTAGGAGGGGGGACATGTTATGAAGGGCTTTGAAAGCCAAACAGAGAATTTCATATTTCATCCTAGATAGAGAGCCACTGGAGTTTATTGAATAGAGAGTGGTAACATAGTGGGAACTGCACTTTAGGAAAATTACTTTGATGACCCAATGGAGGATGGACTGGAGTGGGGAGAGACTTAAGGCAGGCAGACCCATGAGCAGGCTACTGCAATGGTCCAGACATATGGTGATGAGGGCTTGAACCAGAATGGTGGCAGGGTCAGAGGAGGAAAGGGGGTGTATTTAAGAGATGTTGCAGAGGTGAGGCCCTGGCAACAGATTGGATGTGGTGGATGGAAGAATGAGAGAAAGCTAGGAGTCAAGGAAGACACCCTGGTTATCAGCCTGGGGAAATGGGAGGATGAGGTAGCCTTTTACACTAATAAGGAAGATATGAGGGAGGGACGGTTTGGGGGAAAGATGAGTTTGGTCTTGGACAAGTTGAGTTTAAACAACCCGAGCCTCATTTTCTTCTTGTAAAATAAGGAGAATGGACAAGATATTCTCTAAGGTCCTTTCTTGCTCTAAATCCTATGACACAACAGACATTTTATAAACAAGTCCAAAAGGACGGGAGAAACATTTGTCCTATCATCATTTTGTGTTGTAATATTGGTGAGGTTTTAAACATACCAGTCTCCAGAGCTCTCAGTTTATGATGTGTTCCATCCCAGTAACATATCATTCTAATAGGTATACACCAAGAAAAGTAAAATACATTCCTCCTTTTTTCCCTTTAGCATTCCAGTTTTGTTTGCCTTGGTAAGGACAGATTTAGGATCAAAGGATCTAGGTTCAAAACCTAACTCTCCCATTTACTATTCATGTGACCTATTTATCATGTTTATTATCTTGTCCGTATTAAGTTATGTCTGTGAAGCATTGGGGTAGCTAGGTGGCGCCATAGTGCATAGAGTGCCTGGCCTGGAGTAGAGAAGACACATCTTCCTGAGTTCAAATCCGGCCTCAGACACTTACTAGCTGTATGACCCTGAGTAAATCACTTAACCCTGTTTGCCTCAGTTTCCTCATCTGTAAAATGACCTGGAGAAGGAAATGGCAGTATCTTTGCCAAGAAAACCCCAAGTGGAGTCACAAAGAATTGGACACTACTGAAAGGACTGAACAAAATGAAGATTGTCTTCCATATGCAAAACTGTGAGCTCCTTGAGAATTGGAAGTTGTTTTTTTTCTTTTCTTTTCTTTTTTTTTTTCTATTCTTCGTATCCTCAGAGTTTAGTACAGTATTTGGTGGTTCAGTGGGTAGAATGCTGGGCCTAGAGTGAGGAAAATTCATTCCCCTGAGTTCAAATCTGGTTTCAGGTACTGTATGACTGGTCAGGCCACTTAACTTTGTTTGCCTCAGTTTCCTCATCTGTAAAATGAGCTGAAGAAGGAAATGGCAAACCACTCTAGTATCTCTGCCAAGAAAACCCCAAACGGGGTCATGGAGAGTCGGACACAACTAAAATGAGTCAATAAGAACAACTGCAATAGCGGGAGATTAATAAAATGCTTGTTGACTGACTAACTTTGGGCAATTCACTTAACTTCTGGGGGCCTCAGTTTCTTCATCTGCAAAATAAAGGTCTTGGATGAACCGTTAAGGTCCCTTCCAGCACTAAATCGATGACCTTTATACTGATCAGGCCCCACAAGAACCAATCGCCTAAAAGTTAATCCTATTGAAGCAGCAGGATAGTGGACTTAACCTTTAGAAGAGACATTTTACCCACTTTAGCTGTGGAATAACTAGAGGTTTTTGTTTGGCGTTAGCTTAAAATTTAAACACCCGAATCGTTTTGTTCATCCCATATTTGCTTGTCTGTGCTTGCAAGTAGACCAGCTGAGGAGCTGTTCTGAAGAGTTTCAAACTCCCTTGTCTTAAGAAGGTGTTTGGGAGGTGGGAGTCTAACAAAGGTACAAATTACAGAGCATTTTCCCTGTTGTCTTGTCACTTAGCAACAATCTCTTCTCCTTTGCATTGACACAGACATGCTAAGAGTCATTTGAGCACACCCTGTACTGGTGAATTCAAGGGACTGAACAAAGAATGGGATGGGCAAACCTGATTGATCAAATAAAGCATAATGCAACAGTCCAGAATGGCCTCACGTAGGAACTATTGTCAGGTATTAGAGACAAAAAAAGCAGTTCATAGGAAAATGTGGATTTGCTGAAATCTGAGAGAAATGTTAGAATCCATATATGCTAACCATATTTAGCAAACATTCACTTGGAGTCTAACTGGATCCTCTAGCTTGATTTTTCAAGGTGGGGAGTAATTGAGGCAGAGGATTTAGGCTATCTTCTAGGCCCAGAGATGAAACTTCTCATTGGAGGAGGGGAGCAATGAGCTCTTCTTGAATCAGAGACCACTGTCCAGAGCAGAACACTCTACTTCTTCATCAATATAAAGTGTAGCTACATAGAGATAGGAGGCCTGTGTTCTAGTTCTAAGCTTAACGGAAACTCAACTTCTGACCCATTGTCCTGGTGTGTGAAATGCTGGTGGTTGATTTGTGTTTAAGAGGATTTCTTCCCCCCAAATTTAATTCAATTCCTTATCCATTCTCTCTTATAATCCCTTTTTATTTCTGTGAGGGGTAGGCAGCATCCCTATTTTATAGCTGGAACAACTGAGGTACAATCTGACAAATGTCTTGGATTCAGTTTAATTCATCAAGCATTTATTAAGTGCCTATAATGTGATAGTCATCAAACTAGGTCCTAGGGAGTACGACATACACGAACAGTTCCGGCTCTCAAAGAGCTTGCTTTCAACAAACATTCCTTAAGCTCCTTCTATGTGAAAGGGACTCATTTGCTTTTCAACACAACCCTAGGAGGTAAGTTCTATTATTATCCCCATTTAGCAGATGAGGAAAACTGAGGCAAACAGAGGTTAAATGACCTTCCCAGAGTCACACAGCTAACAAGTGTCTGAGCTCCAATTCGAACTCAGGCATTCTTGTCTCCAGGTCCAGAGATCTATCCCCTTGTTCCATCTAGCTGCCCCTAATGGCTTATTTCCCAAGGTTGTTGTGAAAATAAAATGACATGGTATTTGTAAAGTGCTCTGTAAATCTTAAAGTTCTCTCTATATAAACCTTGGTTTATTATTAGTAGTATTTTTCTTGTTAATTCAACAAAACTGCTGCTCTTATTGAAAGAAAACTGCTTATTCACGAGCCTGTCTCTTCTACGGTTTCTAACTTCAACATGCAGTGTGCTGTGAGCAAAAATTTTTTTGAGAACTCTTGTGCTACAGATAAAGACCAAAAAAAAAAAAGAAAAGAAAAAAAGGATAATTCTTGTCCTTAAGGAGTTTGAATTCTGACATGTAATCTCAGAAAAGTTAAGTGATTTGTTTGACATCACACAATCACTGGCAGATTAGGATCTAAAATCTCGCTCTCTTTTCTCCCACTGGTACTCATTTCAGTAGAACTCATTTCAGCAGGGCAGACTCTACTGAATGACTCAGGCCTTCCTACTTTCATAAGATGCATTAAGAGGTGAAGAATCACCAGTTTTTCCAAGTCCCAGTATTCATGATTCTATAAGTAATAAGAATGATTCAGTAAATTAAAATGGCATTTCTGAGCCAGAAGTAGCAGAGCAGAAACATTAAAACTGATTTTCTAGGAGACAGACTGGATCTCTGCTGTTTCATGAGTCTTCCTGATTTCAGGCCAGTACTCTATCCACTGCATTGCCTGGCTTTCCTATTTAGGAGACTACGTGTCTGCTATTTGTGTCCATGGAGCAGAGTAAAGCCACAGGGCTCACATGCTGTTGAAATCTACGACTTTGGTGACTAACTGTGCTAACCAATCATCTTCAACAAGTATGTCTTTTGTTATCTCAAACAGGGATTGTAAAGTCCAGAGGATGAATAACCTAGTTCTTTGCATGCAATAGCTGCACCTCTTTGGAAGGTGAATTTAAGGAGACACAAAGTCACCTCTAATAAGTGTAGGGGAGTAGAAACATGGATATTAAAAGGGGAAAAAAGGCTGAGTCATAATGACATTCTCCAATCCTCAAATCACTCACCACCACCCTGGTGCCTGTCTCCAATGTTCTTAGGGCTCAATTGGCACTTTTTAGAGCCTGGATGGGCTGGGAGGAAGGTGAAGAACAGGGCTTAGACTGCAGACAATCTTTGGATAATCCCAGATAATGGAGAGCTTTGTAATTTTTTCATGCATCATAGTGCTTTAGAAAACAAAACCAAGATCACTCCTCAATCCCAGGCTCATCAAATGGGCTCTTCCTAATGTCTTCAACCTGTTCAAATACCTCCAGATCATTCCATGATGGAAAGAAGCAACACTCTGGATTAGTCAGAAGAGTAACCTCCCACACCCATGACAATATACAAACTCATCATATAAAACATATTGGAGCCAGGCGATTACTCTCCTACTAGAAATCTCACTGCGGTCTCTGTAATGAGTGCCATTGTGCAGAAGGGGGCAGCCAGGTGGCCCAGTGGATAGAGTGCCGGGCTTGGAGTCAGGAGATTCCTCTTCCTGAGTTAAAATTTGGCCTCAGACACTTACTAGCCATGTGACCTTGGGCAAGTCACTTAACCCTGTTTGCCTTAGTTTCCTCATTTGTAAAATGAGCCAGAGAAGGAAATGGCAAATCACTGCAGTATCTTTGTCAAGAAAATCCCTAATGGGGTCATGAACAGTAGGAAACAAATGAAAAACAACTAAACAACAACATTATATGGAATAGGAGCGACTATTTACTATCTCTACTGAGGAGAGACAAGAAATAGTTATAAATACAACATATAGAATGGAAGTGGGATATATGAAATTTCTTGACAGATTGGGTTAAGCGGTAGAATGCATTACTAAACAGGCTATCAAAACTCTTAATCTGGGGATCTCTGAGAGGCAACACGATACAGTGGGAAATTACACTGGATTTGCGATCCAAGGCATTGGGTTCAAATTCTGTCCCTGCTCCTTGCTATAGATGTTGCCCTGGACAAATTACATAATCTCTTTGGGTTTCACATTCTTCATCTGGAAACTGAGGAGTTAGAGCAGATAACCTCTTAAGATCTGTTCTGGCTATAAAATGATGAAACTAAAAAAAGAAGATATGTTCTCAGTACCTGGTTAAAATGTAATCTTGGGATCTTCACAGAATCATAAGATGCTAAATTTAGAGATGGAAAGGACCTCAGATACCATTAGCTCAACCCCCTCATTTTACAGATGAAGAAACTGAGGCATTCTCCTCATCTACATTGGGTAGTAGATTTTTATATCTGTTCCTAGCTAGCTCAGTAAAGATCATAGGTTGAGAGCCAGAAAGCACCTTAGATGTTATCTAGCCCAACCCCCTCATTTTACAGATGAGGAAACTGAGGTCTAGAGAGGTATAGTCTCCTGTTTATCATCACATATATAGTCAATTACAAAGCCAGGATTCAAACCCAGTTCTCCTGACTCTAGCTAGATCCAATACTTTCCTTGCTATATAGTACACACTATATACAGTACACACAGTGCCTCTCCATTCCATGGTCAGAGCCTGCATCCTGCACTTGACCCAAGACTATTGCAAATAAGTGCCACTGATAACAAGATAAATTAGACAAGGGAGTATGGAGAGTTTTGCACAAGCTATCACAAATACCTGGGAATAGAACTCCAAGTACCCAAGAAGATGGGTCAATCATCTATTTTTACTTAAGAAAGAGGTATAAACAGATTGTTCTTGTGACCATCATCATCTTTTCCCAATGCTAGTAAGAAATATCAGAGGGGTTGGCAGGCACAGAGCAGGGCCTAACAGCTGTCAATAGGTCCACCGTGGGGAGAAAGTAAAGGACCAGGAGCACTATGGGGAGAGAGCAAGGAAAGTGGAAGGGAGATGAGATAGGAAATGTATCAGGAAAAGAGGGAGGGCATCCAACTATGGTCTGAGAATTCTGTCTAATGTTAGTTCTCATATCACTATATATGCTAAAGTATATGAAATTGGTATATCAGATAGGCAGTGGGGGTATAAGGAATAGCAAGCTGACCTTGGAGGTCAACATATCTTTATCCAAATCTCACCTGTGACACATACTAGCTATGTGACCCTGGACAAGTCAGTTAATCACTAAGTGTTCTCAGAAACTCTCAAAGCTTAAGTTAAAAAGAAGGCAACAGTAATTATGGTATAATATATTTCTGTAATAATATATTTATATTTGTTATATGAATATGATATATAAAATATGTATTTAATAAAACAATGACTTGCATGAATAGAAGAGTTTTCTTATTCAAATAGTTCCCAGTGTCAATAAAATCACAGTTCGAGTGTGTAGCCGTATAAGATCCAGAGAAAACACATGGTAAAGTGAAATAATTGCTAGATTTAGAAGCAGAAAACCCAGGTCCTCTGTGTGACTGTGGGTAAGTCTCTTAACCTCTCTGGGCCTCTGCTGTAAAAATGAGGTTATTGAATCAGTTGACCTCTGTGGCTCCTTCCAGCTCTAAATCTATGATTCAATTATTTTCTATTGCCATGCTGACATTTTTTTTTATCTTACTTCCCCCATAATGTGCCTTTAAAGCTGCTCATTGGACTAAAAAGATGAATCTTATACAATAGTCAACATTGCATCTTGCTAATTTTTAATGTGTTTATTATTTGTTATCAGCATTATCAATATATAGTCCTTTAGGGGCTTGGGTGATAGTGCATTAAAATGGTGATGGTAGGGAATCAGGAGAGGAGAGAAAGCAAAGAGGTTTTCTTTCCTAGTATATATATGTATATACAGATATATATATACACACATATATATGTACTTTACTTTAATGATTGGATCTACCTTCTGTGCCTTTTTTTTAAAAAAAGAGATATTCACCTCCCACTTCGATATTTTGAAAATTAGCTGTTTGTTCCTGATTTTTGAAACTTGGGCCGTTTTACATGAGCTGAACTGAAGAGAACACCTCTTTGTAATGGCTCTCTCTACAGCTGGAATGAATCTTTGGTGACTTTAAATCTCCTTGATTACTCATTCTTCTGACAGAATGTGCTCACACTGTACATATCTCATCATGTGACACCCAAATGGAGAGGTCATATTCTCTTGCTGCGTAGAGAACCTAGCTGTGCATACCTAATTATTCACATAGTTCTTATTATTACCCTGGCACCTAAGCACTTCACATTCATCCGAGTCATACTAATTATTTGACAGGAAAGGGGGCATGGAAGGAAGGGGATAAAGAAAAAATGAGGGAGATATGTTGAAATCAAGGCCACTGACAGCCTTCATTCCTAAAGGAAGCCAGTAGTTATGATTCAGTAAACAGAAACCTTAGAGTGAGAGACATCTACTGGAATGATCTCACTTACCATTGACCTCCAGGACATTATGGCATCAAAAATCATTCTGTGAGGAATATCCAGAGGATGTTGGAGAGGTGCAAAATGGGCATGAGCAGGCTGCCACATGTTACAAACAAAGAGAGGAGTTGTTCAGGGAAGTTGGCAGAAAGGATGCCCTCCTACAGATATTTGTCTCTAATTTGACTTGACTCTCCCTACAGAGGTTAAAACACTTCCTTGTAATCAGTGCAAAGTTCTAGTCAGAGGGTGAGTTTGAATAGCAGCTCTGTCACTTAGCACCTTTGTGACCTTGGGAAGTTCACTTTATTCCTCTGGATTTCAGTTGTTTCACCTGCAAAATAATGGCGTTAGACTAGATGACCTCTGAAGACCCTTCTAATTCTAGACCTATGATTCTATGAAGGTCCATTAGACTGAGAGTTTTGTCCTATTTCACCATGCCTGTGGGGCTACAAACATCGACTGAACATCCATTGCTTCCTGAACTCAATTTGGTTCCAAAAGTGTTTTTAAAGCACCTACTTTGTGCCAAATTTAATGTTGATTACCTAATTCTATGTTAAAAGCCATGGGAGGATACAAAGGAAGTGCTTTATTACAGGACCTTATAATTAAATATATCTGATGATTCAGATGTTGAAAAAAAGGGGGAAAGAGTTTGGCTGAAAAACATTGAGAAATTTCCCTGGAGCTTTTGGGGCCCTTGAATGTTGAGAAATTTCTCTTCTGACATGATTATAAGATCCTAGATTTAGAGCTGGAAGGGATCTCAGAGACCCTCAAGCCCATTCCCCTCATTTTCCCCATGAGAAAATTGAGGCCCTGTTTAGGTAACTTCTCTCACGGTCACACAAGTAACAAAGGGCAGAGGGATTTGAACCTGTGTCTTCTGCTGTCAAATCCAGTGCTATTGCTGCTACATTATGCTGCCTCTCAAACTAGGAAAGAGATACAACTAGAGAATATGAAAGGAAATACAATGAAGATGTCTTTTGAAAACTTTATGTTTTATGACCAAACTTTTTTTTTTCATAATCCCAGACCACAGTCATAAAGCTGTAGGCACTGAAGTTTATTCTGTCTTTTCTGGTGTCAAAGACTTTGAAATGAATTCATCCTAGGAATGTGCCAGGGGAAGAAAAGTTTGATAGAGAAGCATACTGATTATTTTAAGCCAGAACAAAAATACAAAATGTCCACTGGGCTAAACAACTGAGAGGTAGCGAGAATTGAGCTCAGTTGGTCCTTCCTTTATCCAGTGGTTTACTGTTTGATCCCTACGGTGACCCATAAGCTGCAAATTAAAAAGCAAATTTGTAAGTCCCTTTTCAAAGGAACTTCCTCAACTCATTGCCTCTCCTCTCTTCTTTGAGTTGCTGAAGTGGTGAGCAGTCTTTACTAGGGCAGCAAAGAATCATATTTTCTGAATAGGTAACATCTCTAAGAACAACCGGTCCAGCTAATCACCATTGTAGAATTCTTAAGCAGTTCAGGCTAGCAGGATGTCAGACACCACTATTTCTTTATCAATTCACATCCTGAAAGTGAGTCCTCCATTTTTCTTTTGTACTTAAGCTGATTAGAAAGTTGGTTCTGTATTTGATTAAGTTCTGCAGAAATTGGGCTTGTGATGAATCATTAAACAAAGACTTTTTTTGTACAGCAATAAAGCCTCAGATGATTAATTAAGGGCACAATGCCAAAACAAGTGTCTTTGTTTAAAACACAGTGGACAAGACAGGCTTGGGAAAGTTGATGTCTTAAGTAGACGCCACAACATGTTTTTAATTATGTTCAGGAAGAAGAACAAGAATGAGAATTGCCAACTGTTTGGAAAGATAATTTTTTTTTCGAAGAAAGATTAGAATAAAAAAAACCAAACAGAGCATTATTGATTTAACACAAATGCCATTTGTTGGGCCTTTTGTAATTTCCTTATTAGTGTCATCATTCTGGAGTTCATATGCTCCCTTCTGTTATAGCATTTGGCACACATTCAGCTCCCAGCAATATGATACAGTAAACATGCAGTGACTGCTCACATTCAAATGTTTTATTTGTTGTTAACTGTACCAATGATCCGGCAGTGCGAGTCTTAAATTATCCCAATCGTTTCACAGGCTAATATGAACAGAGGAAATCAGTGACCATCTCTGAAATATGCACAGGAGTGCAGGGCTAAGCTGTCAGTCAGAAACAAAACAAAAAACTTCATGCAACATCAGTTCTCCATCTTATAAGCCTCCATATCCACATTTAGTTGAAATAGGCATTCGTTGGTTGTATACAGCAGGAAAGATTCCCTATGATACATCTTAATTTTTGGTTGTATGATATAATGAAATTTTTTGTGGACTAGGGAATAATAAGTATCCAAAAGACCCAAAATTTTACCAGGATGGGGAACTCCCAGTGTGGGAACCTTTTCCAGTGGAGATTATAACCTATTTATAAGTTCTAGTCTTGGAGGTAAAGAATGAAACTCCAAAGACAAAGACAAAAACTTCCAATGAGGAGGAAAAATTGGAACTGACTAAAGAGACTGATGTGGATGCACAGGGAACTCACCAATCAACTTCAATTTATAAGCTCTATCCACAGAAAATGAAAGCAAGAAGTCATAGGGGATGAATACAAGAACATGGAATGGTCAAACTTAGAACAAACTGAGGCTGATGAGGAAAGCTAAGGGTAATGAAATTGATTGATTTTGTTGGTTTTATTTTTTTTGGTGGGCCTCTGTTGAGGAAAAGAGAAGAAACAAAAAAGGGATGGGAATCTGCTTTGAAATGGGTAGGATAATTGTAACTGACAACAGGAAGAAGGCAGAGCTGTTAATTTTTATTTTGCTTCCTTTTTCCTTGCCATAGGAGAATTGCTTTTGAACTAGGAATGACAGAAAAAAATTGAGCAAATGGGATTGATATCCACAATAATAAAGAAACAGTGAGAGAATACCAATTCGTTGATGGCAGGTGAGTAACCCAGTGGATAGATAGCTGGGCCTGGAATCAGGAAAAGCTCAGCTCAAATCTGGCCTCAGATACTAACTGAGTCACCTTGGGCAAGTCACTTAACCTCTTTTTGCCTCAGTTTCCTCAATTGGAAAAACAGAAATAATAGTAACACCAGCCTCACAAAGTTATCATGAGGATTAAATTAGATAGTATTTGCAAATCACTTAGCCCAGTGCCTAACACATAGTAGGTGCTTGGTAAGGGCTTGTTTCCTTCCTTCATTAATAAATTCAAGTCACCTGGTCCAGATTCATTATGCCCTTGGGTACTGTGGAAGATATGATTGTTGAGCCACCATTGGTGATATTTGAAAGATCATAGAAAAAAACACAGAGCTAAAGAAAGGCAAATCTTGTTCTGATTTTCATAAAAGGAAATTGAAGAGAGTCTGCAAAATATAAGTAAGTGAGGTTGAGTGGGAAAAATCTAGAAGGCTTTACTAAAGAGATGTTTGGTAAATATTTGGAAAAGGAAGCAATGCTAACAGATAACCAGCACGGTAGCATCAAAAACACATTGTGCCAGACCAACCTTATTTCATTTCTGACAAGGTTAGTAAACTGGTAGCTAAAAAGAATGTCACAGCCACAGATTAACTACATTGTAGCAAAGGATGTCTCATATTATATTTTTAATTTTTTGTTTAATTTTTTATTTATGGAACAAAACAAGCATTTCCATAGTATATAGTATAATAAAAAACATAATCGCACATCTCACGTTATTCTTATGGGAAAAATGGAGAGATGTGGATTAAACAACAATACCATTAAATGGATTAAAAATTGATTGTAAGGCCTGACTAAAAGGATAGTTGTCAGTGATTTAATGTCAACACAGCAGGGGGTCTCCAATAGAGTACCCTAGAGATCTAATATTTTTATCAATGACTTGGGCAAAGGTGTAGATAAGATGCCCATCAAATTTGTAAATGACAAATGCTGGGCAGAGGGCTAGCTCATCCATTGAATGACAAAGTCAGGATCTAAAATGATCTGGGGTGGAATGGCTGAGTAAAGGCAAGGACTTGCCCGAATTCTCCCAAATTCCCCTCCAAACAACTTTAAAATAAAGCTTCACAATGAATTCTGGAGTGGCAGTAAGGTTGGAGTGAAATAATTTTCCAGTTTGAAAAAACTTAGAAAGTCAACAGGAAAATTCTGTCTCACTGGAGTGAGAATAGAGCACAGTCTAGCACAGGTCATGCTTCAGTAAGTCAGCAGGCCTTGAGGATGACTGAATTGGCAGTGGTGGCTTCCAGAGCTCTCAGCCTATTGACAGTAAGGGGGCTGGATGACCAGTCAGAAGGAGATTATAGGGGAACCTTTGCTAGCACTGGGTGTAGGACTCCGTTGCATTACCCATATGTGGTTCCGGATTGTAGTCCCAGGGCAAAAAGAAGCATAGCACACTAGGGTGTATGGCAGCAGGGGTGCAGGGATATTGGTCACAGTTCTGGGGTAGAAAAGAGTGCTTGTGGTAATTCATAGACCAGAGCATGGGCCAGGAGAGCAGTGACCACACCTCTCCTTAGATCATACCACCTTGGAAGAACTGAAAACTAGCTCTGAAAACAGCAGTATGAAAAAAATTTAAACTTGGGACAGTGCCCCCTCCACCAGGGAAGCAGAGGTTAACTTTAACATAAAGTTACAAGACAAGAAATAGCCTGGAAAAAAATTAGCAAACTACAAAAAAAGAACCTGACCATAGAAAGTTATTATGGTGGCAGGGAAGGTCAAAACCCAAACTTAGAAGAAAACAATGAAGTCGAAGCAGTTACACACAAAGCCTTGAAGAAAAATGTGAATTGTCCCCCCCCCCAAAAAAAAAGAATTCGCGAAAAAACTCAAAAAGGATTTAAAAAATCAAGTAAGAGAAGAGGAAAATTTTGGAAAAGAAATGAGAGTGATCAAAGAAAATCATGAAAAAAAGGAATCAACAGCTTGGCAAAAGAGGCACAAAAATCACTGAAGGAAATAACACCGTAAAAATCAAAATATGCCAAATGGTAAAAAAAAAAGGCACAAAAATCCACTGAAGAGAAGAACCCCTTAAAAAAGCAGAATTAGACAAATGAAAAAAAAGATGTACAAAAAAATTCACTGAAGAAAAAAACCTCCTTAAAAAGCAGAATTGGCCAAATGGAAAAGGAAGTACAAAAGGTCATCGAAGAAAATAATTACTTGAAAATTAGAATTGGGCAAGAGGAATCTAATGACTCCATGAGAAATCAAGGAACAACAAAACAAAATCAAAAGAATGAAAAAAATAGAATATAAAATATCATATTGAAAAAATAACTGACCTGGAAAATAGTTCGAGGATAGATAACTTAAGAATTATCAGACTACCTGAAAGTCATGATCAAAGAAAGAGCCTAGACATCATATTTCAAGAAATTATCAAGCAAAACTGCCTAGACATCCTAGACCCAGAGGGTAAAATAGAAATGGAAAGAATACACCAATCACCTCCTGAAATAGATCCCAAAATGAAAAGTTGGAATATTACAGCCAAATTCCAGAACCCCCAGGTCAAGGAGAAAATATTCCAACTATCCAGAAAGAAACAATTCAAAAATTGTGGAGCCTCAGTCAGGATAACACAATCAGTTTCAAAAGCACAAGATGGAAGAAGCATGGGGAGGGAGCAATTTATCTGGAAAAAGATCTGGGGGTTTAAATGTCTAAATATGAGACAACTGTGTTATGTCTTAGCCAGAATGGCAAATGCAAACTTGGGCTTCTTTAAGAGAGGCATAGCTTATTAGAATAAGAAGGTGCTTATCTCTTTGTACTCTACTCTGGTTGGCCCATATCTGGAGTATTTTGTTCAGTTTTTGGATGTCACAAATTAGGAAACCAATAATACGCAGAAGAACAGACAGGGGAAAATAACCAAGATAGTGAAAAGCTTGGAGTCCATAGTACGTAAGAATCTGTGGAAAGAACTAGGAATGTTTTGCTAGAAGAAGTACTCTCTCCCTTCAAGTATTTGAAGGGCTGTCATTTAGAAGGAGATTCCACTTGTTTCTTTTTTTCTTGTTGTTGTTTTTGTTTTTTTGTTGTTGTTGCTGTTGTCTCAGAAGGCAGATCCAGGAGGAATGACCGGAAGTTATAGAGAGGAAAATGTAGGCTTGAGGTCAGAAAGAAAGTACAATGGGTTGCTTTGAGGGGAAGCAGGTTCTTTCTCATTGGTGGTGGGAAGAAAGGAAAGAAGGAAGGAAGGAAAGAAAAAGAGAAAGAAAGAGAGAAAGAGAAAAAAGAAAGAAAGATAGATAGAAAGAGAGAAAGAAAGAAAGGAAAGAAGAAAGGTGATTTCCATTCTCAGGTTAGGCTGTCCCTGGTTGCATGAAATCACAAAAGGTTAACATTGGAAGAAACATTACAGATTATTTCCCTTCTTTCCTATCTCCCTCTGTCTTTTCTAAAGCCAAGATAGGAAGACCATTTGTTGACCATGTTCCAGTTGGGATTCCTTTTAGGATATGAGTTGAATTAGGCTTCTAAGATCCATTCCAACTCTAAAATTCAGTGATTCTGTGAAGTGAGTTGCCTAGAATCATATAGCTAATAAATATCAGAGGTGGGATTTGAACCCCAGTCTGCCTCCTTGAGAGTAGAGGTTATTTAATTCCTTGTTTTTTTTTTATCCCCAGTGGATATCCTACAGGGATAGAGATAGGGGCAGGGATAGGGATTGGATCTGAGATTTCATTGGTATGAGGAAATCCCAGAGAGTTGCCCAGAGCACTGAGACCTGTCCAGGGTCACACAGAGGTGGGATTTGAACCCAAGTCTTCTTTCCTTTAAGGCCACTTCTATATTCACTATGCATGCTGCCTCTTACCTGGCATATGGTAGATGCTTAATAAATGATTGATTCCTGACTAGAAACACAGTATTTTATCCATTATGTCATGTTCCCTCTATGGAACAAAGAACACCTCCATATTGAAGGTAACAATTGTATGAGATTTAAAGGAGGTTGTTTCTTGTTAATGAAAAGCCAACTCAACGGCTACTAAAGTTTTACTTTTTCCCCGCCCACAAGAGTCACCCAATCATTAAGTAAGCAGCTAGACCCTCTACCTTCTTTGCAGGTTGGTGGGAGTTCAGGAGTGTGAGGACCACAGATCAGATCATTACAACAGACATTTAAATCTACCAACCACACATAATTATCTCTCTTTTCCTTGTCTGTTTCCCTTACCTAACCACTCCTGTTTTTAAAGCATTAAGCTGAGAAATATTCAACTATTCATTCAGATCAGAAGCAAAATTGGCATCTGCGAAATCATAAAAACAAGTGCTACAAGGGATCTTCACAGGTGTCCTGAAAGATCTTCCCGTTCACCAATAATCTGAATATCATATTTTGTGAACTCTGCTGGAACATCCAGGCAGTTCTTTTCTGTTCCCCATTTCTGTAGGTTGAAAGGAAACCAACCTACTTTTTCCCATTAGTGACGATGACATATTTGGAAAGGATGAAGGTCAGGTGAAATAGTGATTAGTTTTGTTCTGCTTGGCCCTCAAGGAAAGAACTAGTGCTGATGGGTAGAAGTTACAGAGACGCAGATCTCTGCTCAGTACAAACAGAAACTTCTAAGAATTAGAGCTGTCCAGAGGTAGAATGGAGTTGCCACAAGACCTAGTTTGTTCCCTCAGAGGCCCTCCAACAGAGGTTAGAGAAGCATTTCTTGGGTTTGTCTTAGAGGAAATTCTTGTTTAGTTGTATAAAGGACCTCTGAGTTCCCTCCTAAATCTAAGTTTGTAATTCTATTATTCCATGAAATACCCTTCAGTGGTCTGAGGCAGACCAACAGCTCCTAATACCCCACTACAATTCAACACAACTGTGTCTGAATTATCAGTCTCTGCTGCTTGGGAGACAGTCTTTATGGAACGTGAAAATTGGACATCTTGAGTTGGACTAGTTTTGTGCTATGAATGTAGAGCCACCCTACCACAAAGGAGTTTCTCTTCCCCTTTCCAAAGGCTATTGACACATGTAATGCCTGTTAGCCTCCAGCAGCCTTACACACATAAATCTTGCAAGCGGCCATAGGAGATCAGATGCCTCCTGACTAATTACATGTTCTTGCACATTACTTGGTAATTGTACATGAAGTTATAATGTAGTTCAAAGATTAATTACGATGTAACTTACAGTTTTTAGATCTTATGTTTAGCTGGCCTGGAAGGTAAAAATAGTGTGATAATTACCTGGTAGCTACACGGTATTTGTAATTTTATTATGTGGTTGTTCCTTTAAAATAAAGCTGTATCTTGCTGATTTTCCCGGAGCCCTGCTTACCAAACTGAAACCAATGTCAATAGATGTTTTGCATGTTGAACAATTGCAGAATCAGGTCTTTAGTTGAATTAATATGTAAAGGGAGAGCTTGGCCTCATGTAATTACAGGACAGTTCTTTAATAAACCTTATCTGATCCTTTTCAAGTAATAATTGTATGTAGTTGTATTTATGTGTGTGAATATTACATGTTAATGGGACATGGTCCCTATAGATTTAAAGAGCTTACAACATATATGATTAGATAACACAAAACTTAAAACTATTAGGTGGCAGTCGATGTCTATCGGTGGAAAGGAGCATGTGGGTAGGCAACTGAACAGTAACTGGATAGTGGAAGGAGCCCAACGGTTTCATTAAATGAGAATGTTCTTATTAGATTGTTACTTGCAAGTATCTCTTAGTTGTTTCACTTGAATTAAATGTCTAAAAAAGGACTGTATATTCAAAAAAAAGTAATTACAAGCAGATTTTGCTTTAATTACAAGGAAAAAAGTGTATGTGCTGTGGTGAAAAAATAAAGTACCTTTAAAGTGATATGTCAGTAATACATTATTTGATATGAAATCTCACCTCAGAACCTGGATGCTTTTAGGTGAGTCCCGGGTTAGTCTTATTAAAAACTAATAATACTATGATGGAAATCTTTGTGAAAGATTTTTACGTTCGACATAGAGTCTACTTGTTTTTAACAGTATTTAGTAGGCTGGCATTCCAGGACTATAGAAAGGAATTCCAGACCGTGAAAGAAGTTGAAAACTATCTTGGATCTGGTGGCCGTGGGTTCTGACCTATAATTGAATAGACAATGTGGCACAGGGGAATAGAATTGGCTAGGAGTCAGAAAAAACTAGGTTTAAATCCTAGCTTTGCCATATACTAGCTCAATAGCTGGTGGTGCAGTGAATAGAGCACTGGATCTGGAGTTGAGAACGCCTGAGTTCAAACCCAGTCTCAGATACTTACTAGCTGTGTGACTCTGGGCAAGTTATTCAATATCTGCCTTGGTTTTCTCATTTGTAAAATGGGGATATATTATCCTGAGTTATTACATAGCTTCTAGCTCCCATGGTTGTTGTGAGGATAAGTAAAGTAGTATTTGTAAAACACTGTGCAAGTCTTAAAGTACTACGTAAATGCTAACTATGATGATGTCTTGGTGCTCCAGTATACTCTTCTGTGAAACAAGAGGATTGGAAGAGATAATCTGTAAAGTTTCTTCCAATGTTAATCTTTTGTGATTTTTGTGTGACCAAGGACAGTCTAATCTGAGAATGGAAACCACCTCTTCCTTCCTTCCTTCCTTCCTTTCTTCCTTCCTTCCTTCCTTCCTTCTTTTCTCCCTCCCTCCCTCCCTTTCTTTCTTCCTTTCTTCCTTCCTTTCTTCCTTCCTTCCTTCCTTCCTTTCTTTCTTTCTTTCTTTCTTTCTTTCTTTCTTTCTTTCTTTCTTTCTTTCTTTCTTTCTTTCTTTCTTTCTTTCTTCCTTCCTTCCTTCCTTCCTTCCTTCCTTCCTTCCTTTCTTTCTTTCTTTCTTTCTTTCTTTCTTTCTTTCTTTCTTTCTTTCTTTCTTTCTTTCTTTCTTTCCCTTCCTTCTTTAACCTCCCTCCCTCTCCCTCTCTCTTCCTGTCTTTCTCTCTTTTTCTTTTTCTTTCTCTTCTTTCTTTCATTTCTTTTTTCTTTCTCTCTTCCTTCTTTTTCTTCTTTTCTACCCTCTCTTCCTCCTTTCTTCCTTCCCCCTCTCTCCCTCCTCTCTCTTCCTTTCTTTTTTCTTTCTTTCTCTCTTTTCATTCCTTCCTTGTTTCTTTCTCTTTCCTTTTCTTTCTTTCCTTCCTTCTTTTCCTCCTTCTCTCTCTTTCTTCCTTCCTTTGTTTTTTTATTTCTTTCTCTCTTTTATCCTTTCTCTTCCTTCCTTTCTTTTTTCTTTTTTCTCTTTTTTCCCTTTCTCTCTTTCTTCCTTTCTTTTTTATTTCTGTCTCTCTTTTACTCTTCCTCTCTCTTACTTCCTTTTTTCTTTTTCTTTCTCTTTTCCTCTTTCTTTCTCTCCTTCCTTCCTTCCTTCCTTCCTTCCTTCCTTCCTTCCTTCCTTCCTTCCTTCCTTCCTTCCTTCCTTCCTTCCTTCCTCCTTTCCTTCCCTCCTGTCCTCTCTCTCTCTCTTTCATATTTAAAGATCATTACATCTCTTAAAGTTTAGCTCTCTATTTGTAGCTAGTTAATGTGACAATGATGAGCTTGGAAATTGAAATGATTAAAATATGACTTTCCCCCTCAAAGATCTTTATGTCTAGATAGGGCACAGTATAGTTGGGGTCAAACCTAGGTTGTGCCTCAGGAAGCTGCTGGTGACTTCCTCTACAAGGCCACTTCTTCATATTGGACTCTTCTTCCAGATTAGACAGAAAGAAAGCAGCAATCAGTCTATGAATTTCATCTCTGAATATAGATAGACCGTGGGTACGCTGGAAAGAACATTGGACTTCCTATCAGGAGAGCTAGTCATGTGGCCTTGGTTAAGTTACTTAAACTCTCTAGATCTTAGCTTCTTCATTCATAAAATTCAATTCAACAAACTTTTATTAAATGCTACTGTATGCGAAGTGAGAGGTAATTTGTTGAGGTAGATGGAATCAGAAAGACCAGGGTTTAAGTCCTGCTTCTGATCCATGTTATTTATGTCACCATGGGCATTACAACCTTTCAGCTCCCCTAGATGTTTCTCTAAGACTACATATGATCTAAATCTATGCTCCTGTCATCCCAAATTATATATAGGCTATCTGACCATCTGCTCCAGTGGAGGGACTTTCTACTTTGGGAGTTTTTTATACTGAAGAAAGCATAAGACTGGACCTAGTCCATCCTTAACCCTTTTCTTTCCCCCTGTGGGCAGACTCTTTTTTTTTTAATAAACTGTACTGTGAACAAGCTGTAGATAGAGATGCACAATTTCATTTTTGGTCCCCTTTCCCCATTCTACATTGCATATGAAAATGCTCCTTTTTATTTGGTATTTGTTAGGTCCAGAAAAAATTAAATTAAATTTAAATTAAAAGCCAGGCTTGTGATTTTATCGGTGTAGTGGGATGGAAATTGCTTTCACTCATACAGATCTGCTACTTCTTTGTAATGTCAAAGTTTAGAGAGTTGTCTGAGGGTAGGGAGAGGTTAAGTGACTTTCTCTTGGTTACACAGGTAACTTGAGTCAGAGGCCCACCTTTGACCCCCTGCCCTTTATCCACTTGCCACAGCTGCCTCTCCTGCAGAGTAGTATGGGTATAAGAATACCTGCCCTGTCTACTTCATCAGATTGCTGAGATCACAGGGATGTAAAAAGCCTGTTGTAATTTCTGAAATGTGATGAAAATTGAAGTCTATCATGAGAGGCCATGTGGGTCAGTGCAAAGAACATTTGTCAGAATCAGGAGGCTTGAGTTTGAGGCCTGACTTTATCATTAAGTTGAAAGGTGATCTTGAGCAAATCAATTGGGCCTCAGTTTCCTCATCTGTAAAATGAGATACCAATATGCACTGCTTCATTTGCAGGGTAGATGTGGAAGGTAAATACAATACAAGCTAGTATATGTGAGCTATGAAGGATGAGAGCATCTCTTTTGATAACACAGAGTTATCAACCACTTTAGAGTATGAATTCAGAGATATTTTCTTTTCATTTCTTCTATCCTGGTCATTTAAACTTAGCAATTCTAATGGTCAAAAAAGAAGAAAAAGATATATTTTAAAGTATGTATGTGGCACATGTATAAGCATATGTACTATGAAGTTAGTTTTTCTCATGACAAGTAAGGCAATTGATATCAATTATGTGACTTGAGAGACACCACCAGGCCACTCTAACCTCTTCTAGGTCAGAGTAATCACAGGAATAACAGCTCAGGTCTTAGGAGATGTGGGCAAATGGAGTTAAACTCTAGTGAAAGACAAGCCTAGCAGGCAACCCAACCTCCTTATCCTCATTCCTAGTTGCCCATGTTCTGAATTATCCATCTTTCTGGCACTAACCTCGCAGACATCCTGTGGATTGGATCACTGTACTTATTTAAGAACCTGGAATTTCCATTTGAATTAATACAATTCAATAAACGCTTAAGCACAATCCCAGCATAAGAAGAGATTGCGCTCTTAGATGCTGGAGACCAACAACAGAATGGGTGCTGCCCTCAAGGTGCTTTTAGTCTAAGGAGAAATACAATATAAAAAGAGATAAGTGAACAAAAGGTAATTTGAGGAGCTGAAAGCCTGTTGTTGGATTGGTTATGCTTTGGTTATACTACCAGAGTGGTTGGACTATATATTGGTCAGATTGGTTATACTATATATTGCTTTGTGACCTTTGTCTGCTGTTTGTTATTCCATTGTGTCTGACTCTGATCTTGTGGACCATAGGGTGCTGGTACTGTCCATGAGGTTTTCTTGGCAGAGGTACTGGAGTGGTTAACCATTTCCTTCTCCAGTAAATTAAGGCAAACAGAGTTTAAGTGACTTATCTAGCATCACACAGCTAGTAAGGGTCTGAGGACAAATTTGAACTCAGGTCTTCCTGATGCCAAGCCTGCACTCTATCCACTGAACTACCTAGCTACCTCATATGTCTACTGTTTAGCCCCTGTTTATTTGGCGGCTACTTCCTTATGTAGACCTGCAGAGCCACTTTTCAGGTGTCTGAACTAGCTTTGGGCTCTGACTAGCTTTCAGGACTGGTAGTTCGGGGTCAAATACTCGTCTTTAATCAAAGAACGCCCCCAAACCTTTACCCTCTGAAGTACTCAGGAAAGATTTTGTTTGGTGTGAGCTATGCTGTCTGCGACATCCATCTCAGCCTGTGGCACGATGCCTGGGGAGTACAGTTCCAGACAGCATGTTGGAGAACTGGTATCTCTGTCCGTAGGATTTCCTCTCCCCATTTTCCCAGGGCTCCTGGAGTGGTGACATCTCCTTACCCAATATCCAAAGACAAGAATGGACATTCATAATTTAAATCAGTCTTTTTTTTTGTTCCCCCTGCATGCCACCAATGCCAGCCGATGCTGGAGGAAAAACGGAACGCTCTCCCAGGATATACTGAAGATCAAGCAGCATCTCATTAAGGACCACTTCAAAGATCAGTCCTTTATTTCCATACAAACAAGTTTAAATTATCTTGTGTGAATCTGCTGTTAGCAGTTGCTCTGTTCCATTATGCATGATTCTTCGAGCTCATATCATGAATAATGGTGCAGGGCTCCATTAGTGATTTCCCACAATATGCTAAACTTTGTGATTGGCCATGTTATTAGGTTAAAGTTCTGTAGTTTGCATATTTATTTATTACTCTTCCACTGAAGTCCTATGGGGATGTCTGGCCCTGGAGTAGGGGTGACCCTGGGCTTTCCAAGGCCAGACCAAAAAAGCGCAAAGACCTGATAGATTCTGCCAAACTCGAAAGGTTCCATGACCTCCAAGTAAAGGACTCTGTGGTTTCATCCAGGATCCATCCAGATATGTTCAGAAAGGCTCTTTGCCAATAGGTTGGCCAATTCCGATGACTTCTTTTTTCTTCAGGGGTGACTTATGAAGACCCTCTATTAAGATGAGGGGAGGGTATCACTTTGGCATTAATGGAGGGAGTATTGAAACAGATCTTTCAAGTATTGAGATTATAGTATCATTGACTTAGAGGTGGAATCATGGAGGCTATCAAATCTATATCTTCATTTTACAGATGGGGAAAGTGAGGTCCCGAGAGGTGAACTAGCCTGCCTAAACCCACATAGCTTGTAAATATCTGGGACAGGATTCAAATTTATATCTCTCTGACTTCAAGGCCAACATTCTATCTACTCCCTCACCTGGAATTATTATTCTTACTAACAAATACCTAATAAATGGAATTTAACTATTCATAATGCATATGGTTGAAGAGAAACCATATTATAATAATAAAATGCAGCGATATCGATGTTTAGGTAGCTAGGTGATGCAGATAAAGCATTAGACTTGGAGTCAGAAAGTCCCAAGTTAAAATACAACCTTATACATTTACTAACTGTGTGACCCTGGGCAAGTCCCTTAACTTTTCACGGTTCAGTGTCCTTATCTGTAAAATGAGGTTGACAATGATGCTCTTACCTCCTAGGGTTATTGGGATCATCACGTGAAATATTACTTGTGAAGCCTTATGTAAACCATAAAATGTTACATAAATACTAGTTATTATCATTATTGCTATTATCATCATATTATGGCAAATTAAAAAAAAACCAACAAGAGACAGTTCTTGTTCTTCAACATATTTACTGTCTACTAATGGGGGAGGTATGTCACGCACTTACTGTGAATGAAGTATCATGGGATTATAGACTTATAGCTAGGAGGGAGCTTAGAGGTCATTGAATCTAACCCTTTATTTGATAGATGAAGAAACTGAGGCAGATAAGAATTAAGTGACTTGTCTAGGGTCACACAGCCAAGAAGTGTCTGAGGTGGTATTTGAACTCAGGTGTTCCTGACTCCCAGCTCAGTGCCACCTCACGTTTATTCCTCATGATATAATCCCTAAAGCTCTTGTTAGTTTAACATTGTTACTCTTGAACCAATACTTGAATGGGGGGTGAGGTGGGGGAGTATACTTGGGAATATCTTCCATGTATATAGATTACAACCCCTTCATGGCTGGGAAGACGATTTGCTGTGGCTAGTACCTTGTTAGATAGTAGGTGCTTAATAAATTAATTTTCATTTACTTGGGAAAAAACTTCTCCCATCATCCTGCAGCCCAGGTCAGTCCATATGAGTTGAGGGGAGAGGGCAGCAGCGACATCCACAGAGATGTAATCATGGCTCTCTTAAATAATGCCTTCTCCTCCTGTAGTACTTTATAATTAGAACCATAGCAAGGATAGGAAGAGGTCACTTAGTGCAACTGCAGCCGAAGCTCAGAGAAGGTAAGCAGCTTTCTCCAAAGCAGGATTCAAACCCCGGCTCTTCAAGTTGGGATCTCATGTTCTTTTTATCATTCCACAACAGCTCTCTAGGGATCTTCAGATTTTTGTTGTTCAATCATTTTTCATTCATGTCTGACTCTTTGGGACCCCATTTGGGGTTTTCTTGGCATAGACTCTGGAGTGGTTTGCCATTTCCCTCTCCAGCTCATTTTTTAGGTGAATAAACTGAGGCAAGCAGGGTTAAGTGACTTACCCAGGGTCACACAGCTAGTAAGTGTCTGATGCCAAATTTGAACTCAGGAAGATGAGTCTTCCTGAATCCAGGCCTGGGACTCTAACCTCTGCACCTGCCCCCATCTTCAGATACCTTATTTTATTTGGTTTGCACAACAGTTCTTTGTGGTATATATAGTCTGGATATTATTATCCCAATCTTAGAGATGAATAAACTGAGATGCTAAGAGCTTAAATCATTTCTGGAAGTAAGAAGATCTGTCTCCTGGACTGCCATTAATTTTTGTGTGAGCAAGTCATTTCACTTCTGGTTAAAATGATGGGATTGGAGTAGATGATGTCTAAGTTTTCTTCTAGCTCTGATAGTCTGTGTTTCTACTGCGGCTGTCACTAGTGTGCAGTGATTGCGGCTTTGCCCCAGAGCCTTATCTCCAGTACTCCACTAGTTTCTGAAGCCACAAAAGCAGCTACCTTAGATGGACACCCCCAGGGTCCTATTGTTGTGGTACTCTGCTAAGGGATCCCAGTGATCTCAAAGTACTATACTGAGAAAGCTTCCAGTGAGCCATCACCTTCCTTTCCTAACCTTGAGGGTCCTTATCACTCTCAAGGCTGCATCACTGCTGACCTCCTGGATGTTCTCTGTCATGCCATAGAAACCTCATCACTCTGGAAGCTCACTTTACCCCTGGAGGTCACACACTGGAAATACCTGAAGCTCCTGCAGCCTCTCTCTCTAATTAGCTCCTCCTCGAATTTTCAATTTAAGGAGAAAGTCCAGGCCAACCATTCCTCATTCCATTGCTCTTTAGGTTGGACTTCAAATACTCCAGATTCTTTTTTTACATTTCCCCAGGCCTACATTCATCTCTTCTCACTAGCCCCTTCCAACTTCAGCTTCCTTATGATGTGTTGTTTTCTCCTATTAGACTGTAAGCTCATCGAGAGCAGGAATTATCTTTATTTCTACTTGCTTTTGTATTCCTAGCACTTAGTACAGTGTCTGGCACATAACAGACTCAATATATGTTTGTTGACTTGTCTTGATTTGATCCTTGTAGGGTCACAGGCCCCCACAACGCTTCCTTTTCTGAAATGACTATACCCATAGCCCAAAAGCCCATGCCACTTCCACCACAAAACAGTTTTTGTTGAAGGTGAAAAAATTTTTTAGCATTAGTTTCTTTGACTTGTCTAAGGTCACATAATACGAATAAAGCTAGGGCTAGAATCTGCCTTTCAGTCCATTCTTTTCCCATTAGACCATGCTTTTTCATGACATCATTTAATCATTTAGCAAAGGAGTCAAGTTAAAATGGAATTTAATTATGTTTAGTAATAATTTCTTCTTTTAAAATTATTAATGATAATACACTTTGCATCTGTTTGGCAATTTATCTATTACAAAGGATTTTTATATACAGTATGTATTTTGATCCCCATAACAACACTCTAAGGAAGGAAGGACAAGTATTATTCTCATTAAACAGATGAGACAACAGAGGGTCCGAGAGGCAGTGACTTGCCCAAGGTCGTACCCTTCGAAAGTGGTAGAGCCAGGTCTATTCCCCAACTCTTCTGATTTGCCATCAAATACTCCTTCTACTACAGCAAGGAAAGAGTAAATACATAGGTAGGGTATTCAAATGGTCGACAATTTCATGAAATTGTGTCAAGGATAAATTTTGAGGTTACAAAGATATTATTTAATTGTCCAAACCCAAGTGATAGGAATTAATCAATCTACAAATATTTATCAAGCGCCTACTGTGTGCCAGATGCCACGTTAGGTGCTGGAGGTACCGAGACAAAAAAGAATTCAACCCTATCCTCTAAAAGTTTATATTCACAAATATGTATAAAATGTGTACAAGATAAATGAGACAAATCTTGGAAGTGAGGGTGCTCAATTTTAGGATAAGGAAAGGTTTCATGGAAAAGGGGGCAGTTGAGTAGAGTTTCAAAGGGAGAAATGGAATTTTAAGAGGCAGAGATGAGAAAGATACATTATAGGAGAGGGGGACAGTCAGTACAAAGAATGGAAATGGGAAGCGTAGTGTTGCGTGGGAGGAAGAGTTGGAAAAACAGGAGAGTCCGATACAAAGCATAGCTGGTTTGGCAGCCAGAATCTGATGGCAGCTCTGGACGCATCTAGAGGACAGAAAAATTCTGGGAAAATATCAAAACAATTTTGATCTTACCTCTATGACTGACTTTGGATCATAAATGGCTAATGAGTTCTCCATCTGTACATAGATCACCGAGTGCCCTGGACAAAATATAGATTCAGTCAAACTGCTCTGTCTCCCTAAGATTGCAGCGTCTGTGTGAAGGAGGACTTAGGTGGCATTTTGCTACTCCAGGGCATAGTTGTACAGAAAGCCAAGTAAACTTAAGTGAGGGTGCCAGTTCCAAAAGTCTTGCACTTTGGGTGGAGCATGTGTGGTTGGCTGTGACATATAGTCCAGACACACAATAGTACTAGCTAACATTTATATAGCGCTTTACATTCATGATCTTATTTAAGTCTCACAATGAACCTCATGTGGTAAGCATTATAGGGATTATAATCTCCATTTTACTGATGAGGAAACTGAGGCCTAGGTGACTTGCCTATGATCACACAGTTAGTAAATGCCAGATTTGAGACTAGAATATGAATCTTCTGACTCCAGTCCCATGCTCTTTCCACTACATCACGCTGACTATAGGGAATAGGGCAATGAGACCCTCTTCCCTATGGCCTGAAAGTCACTTATCCCAAGTTGTTCCTACTTCAGTTTGATACAATTGTGGGAAACGTTAGCATTGTCTAACATTGAACCAGATTTCACCATTTACGTAAAATTTACTTCCTGTCCTGATAGTTTTGTCAACAATTCTATTGAGGCAAACACTGAAATTAAAATAATGGATATTGTTTTTCAGTATTGAAATGCCTTTTTCTCCCACCCAGAGATCAATGGGCCTGCCTGGATTTTAGGCATCTCTTTGGAATTGGGGACATTGGAATTCCAAATTCTCACATGTAGCCTCTTTGCCGAGTGATCAGACCAAGCAGCACCAAGAGGGTGCAATCCAGGCATTCAGGTTGCCCTTGAAACCTCACAGGCCCACAGGTAATTTTCACTTTTTGGCGTTTGTGTCTTTTCCCTCCTGTAAGATGCACAACTCCCACAGCACACCTGGTAATAGTGAAGCTGGCATAGTCTGTTGGAAAAAAGTACTGGGAGGGAAGAGCCATGATTTTTCACTCTTATGCCATTATGTGGCAGTGAATCATGGGATACCATGATCTCAAAGAATCAAAATTGCAGATGACTCAAAGGGCAATGGAGAGATCATGATGGATATAATCAGGCAGTAGCACATGAGCAATAAGGACCTGCATGAAAGAAAGGGCATAAAAGACAAACTGGCACTAGAAGTGATCATGAAAGATAACAGATAAAATAGCCAAGCACTATATTGGGAGTCATGTAATATTAAAAGAACCAGAGTAAGGGAGTATGTTAAGTAAATGGTTTGTACAATTCTCAAGAAGACCAATTCAAATCACAACCTTTGACTACCTCAGTTTCTTCATCTATAAAATGATAATAATAGTACCTACCTCCTACGGTTGTTGTGAGGATAAAATGAAATAATATTTGTTAAGAGTTGTGCAAACTTTAAAGCACCATATCAATGCTAGCCATTATTATAATTATTTTGTGCCTAGTGCAAGGAGCCCTGAGATCAATGTAGTTCAGTTGTCCAGTCATGTTTGGCTCTTCATGATCCCATGCATCATTGCACACCTCCACTATCTCTCAAAATCTGTCTGACTTCATTTTTATGGTTTCTATGACACTATCTATCCATCTCATCCTCTGCCATCCTCCTCTCAATCTTTTGCCTTCACTCTTTCTCAACATCAGGGTCTTTTCTGAGTTCTGTCTTCTCATTATGTGGCCAAAGTTTTTAACTTTCAGCTTCAGTATTTGTCCTTCCGATGACTAGTCTGTATTAATTTCTTTAAGCATTGAATGATTTGATCTCCTTGCTGTCTAAGGGATTCCCAAAAGTCTTTTTCAGCATCACACTTTGAATGTGTTGATTCTGTGGTGTGCAGCTCTCACAGACATACATTACTACTGAAAAAAACATAGCTTCAACTATATAGAATATTGTTGGTAAGGTGATGTCTTTGCTTTTTTAGTATGCTGTCCATATTTGCCATAACTTTCCTTCCAAGGAGCAAGAATCTTTTAATTTCATGGTTGTGATGGGACCAGTTGCAACGATCTTAATTTTTTCTTTTTTAATGTTAAGCTTCAAGCCAGCTTTTCCACTCTCCTCTTTTACCCTTATCAAAAGACTTCTTAATTCTTTTTCACTTTCTGCCATCAGAGTGCTATCATCTTTGTATCTGAGATTGTCGATAGTTTTCTTGGCAACCTCAATTCTGGCTTTTGATTCATCCAGCCTGGCATTTTGTATGTTGTACTTTGCAAATAAGGTGACAATATGTAGCCTTGTCATACTCCTTTCCCTCTCTTAAGCCAATCAGTTATTCCATGTTCAATTCTAACTGTTATTTCTTGGCCCACATCTAAGTTCCTCAGGAGACAAGTAAGATGAACCGTTACTCTCACTTCTTTGAGGACTTGCTACATTTTGTTGTGTTCCATGTAATCAAAGTCTTTAGTGAAGTCAGTGGAGCATCAGTAGATGTTTTTTTCTGGAATTCTCTTGCTTTCTCCATAAACTGGTGGATACTGGCAATTTGGTCTCTAGTTCCTGTGCCTCTTCAAAAACCAACCTGCACTTAATGATAATTCTTGGTTCACATATTGCTAAAGCCTAGCTTGCAGAATCTTAAACATGACCTTGCTGGCATGTGAAATGAACATAATTGTTTAGTAATTTGAATACTCTTTGGCATTGCCCTTCTTTAGGATTGAGACATAAACAAATCTTTTCTAACCCAGTGGCCACTGCTAAGTTTTCCAAATTTGCTGGCATACTGAGTGCAGTACTTTAACAGCATCATTTTTTAGGATTCTAAATAGCTCAGCTAGAATTCCATCACTTCCACCAGCCTTATTGTTGGTAATGCTTCCTAAAGCCCACTTGACTTCATTCTCTAAGATGTCTGGCTCTAGATCAGTAACCACACCATTGTGCATATTCTTACCACTTCTTGATCTCTTCTACTTCTGTTAAGTCTCTACCATTTTTGTCTTTTATCATGCCCATTTTTGCATGAAACGTTTCCTTGATATCTCTAATTTTCTTGAAAAGACCTCTTGTCTTTCCCATTCTATTGTTTTCTTCTATTCCTTTGCATTGTTCATCAAAGAACACCTTATTTCTCCTTGGTATTCTCCAGAATTCTGCATGCAGCTGGGTTTATCTTTCCATTTCTCTTTTACCTTTTGCTTTCCTTCTTTCCTCAGCCATTTGTAAAGCCTCATCAGACAGCTGTTTTGCTTCCTTGATCTTCTTTTTCTTTGAGATCTTTTTTGTTGCTACCTCCTATACAATATTGTGAACCTCTGTCTATAGTTCTTCAGGCACTCTATCAGATCTAACCCCTTAAATCTATTCATCACCTCTGCCTCATATTCATAAAAGATGTTATTTAGGTCATATTTACATGATCCCCTACTTTCTTCAATTTGTCTGAATTTTGCAATAAGAAGCTCATGATCTGAACAATAGTCAGCTCCAGGCCTTGTTTAAACTGACCATATAGAGCATCTCCACCTTTGGTTACAAAGTATATAATCAATCTGATTTCAGTATTGACCATCTGGTGATATCTATGGATCCTTCAAAATATGCTAGCAGGCTTTTGCTAGATGGTATAAGGCAAGTTACTTAACCTCCCTATATCTCAGTTTCCCTTTCTATTGTTGTTTATGTCTGACTTGTTGTGACCTGTGGACCACACTGTCCATGGGCTTTTCTTGGCAAAAATACTGGAATGGTTTGCCATTTCCTTCTCCAGCACATTAAGACAAACAGAAGGTAAGTGACTTGCCCAGGGTCACACAGCTAGTAAGTGTCTGAGACCAGATTTTTAAACTCAGGTCTTCCTGACTCTAGGCACAGTGCTCTATCCACTGAGCCGCCTAGCTGCTGTTTGTAAAAAGGAATAATCATCGCTTATTCCATTCTAATCTGTAATATATTTATCTGTTTCTGTCTTATCTTGATAAGTAGACTAATTGGTCTTGTTGCCCTCTTCCCAGGGATATGCACATAGTAGATGTGCAATAAATATTTGTTGAATAAATTTAATAATTTTCCTGCCCCTCCTTAAATCACTGGAATGTTGTCATGAGGGAAAAAAAGCTCACACATATGAAAGTGTTTGGGGCTTTCTGAAAAGCAGATGCTTTTAAAACAGTGCATTGTTCTATTATCATCTCCTCCAGATGTAGGGCATAATTAGGGTGAGGCAGCTGCATAAGCCAAAGATAGTTTAATTTCTCATCCACACTACAGCTTTTCAAATACTTGCAGACAGCCATTATTGTCCCCCGCCTCCCCACCCAGTTTTCTCTTCTGCAAGCTTAACATCTTGAATTTCTTCAATTGATGCTTATATGGCATGATTGCTAGCACCTTCATTATCGTGGTACTCGACATTGTCTAAATTATCAGTGTCTTGCACCAATCAGTCAACATATGTATTATGCATTTATTAAGCACCTACCATATGCCAGACAGTGTGCTAAGTAACAGTGATGCAAAGAGAAAAACGAAATAATTCCTGCTCTAAAAGAGTTGTGCTCTGTTGGGGGAGACAACATAAATAGCATAGCCAAAACTGAAGACAAGACTCCAGGTAGGATCCTTGTTCTTCAGTCATTTTTCCATCACATCTGACTCTTTGTGACTCCATTTGGGGTTTTCTTGGCAAAGAGACTAGAGCGATTTGCTATTTTTTTCCCAACTCATTTTACAGATGAGGAAACTGAGGCAAACAGGGTTAACTTACTTGACCAAGGTCTACCAGCTAAGTGTCTGAGGTTAGATTTGAAGTCAGAAAGATGAGTCTTCCTGACTTCAGGCCTGGCACTCTATCCACTGCGCCATCTAGCTGCCTCAGGTAGGAGCTTATCACAGCACAACAAGCTGGGACATCACCTTCCTTGTTCTGGATACTACATGTGTTCTCTTAATGAGAATTCATGAACTTTTTTTTGGCTGATGTCTCATAGTGTTGAATCATGTTGAGTTACAATCCACTAAAATGCCCAGATCCTTCTCAGATAAACTGTTGCCTAGCTGTGTCTCTCCCATCTTGGAGACATTGAGTTTTTTTTTTTTAATTTAAGTAAGGGGCTTTACAGTTATCTCTATTGAATTTCACTGTGTGAGATTTGGCCTGCTGGAATTCCAACAAATTTCAATCTTTCTATAAAGTCTAGCTTGGTAAGACTTTTGGGGATCCTGACTATCTTTAGCTCTTAGTCCTCAGTTGTTCTTATTGGCTTTTGTGATCAATTTGTGTGGTGAACTGCTGTGATAAAGGAAAAACTTTCAGGAGTTTCCATGACTAAAAAAAAGTCTCATTGTCCCATGGCTGGGTTCTTTGGTCACTAGATGACAAATTTTTAAAAAAATTAATTTTCAATGGTTTTTAAAAATCTGTTTCATGTGGAACTATGGCCAAAGAAGTCATCACTACTGCCCATCCTTCCGGTGACTAGGCTCACCAAACTTAGGTTGGTCCTTGTTGATGGAGACATAGTCCACTGCAGAGTATACACCTGAAATCTTTCCAGTTTAGCAGCACCTGCCAAGGATTGTTCTGCTGGATGTCATAGGGCCCCGAGTCACCAGTGTACCATGTTGAACCCTTCGAGTAGGGCTTCTATGGAGAAAGGGTACTTAAAGAGCAGAGAGGATACGAGATAGAGCAAGACTGATGTACCAGGATCTGGGCAACTTTTTCCTAGTGGCAGCTAGGTGGAGTAGGGGAAAGAGTGTTGGCCTTTGAGTCAGGCTGACCTAAGTTGGAATTTCACTTCACCATTTACTAGCTGTGAAATGATCAAGTCATTTAACCTATTTTAGCCTCAATATCCTCATCTGTAAAATGAGGATTATGATAGCACCTGTCTCAAAGGGATGTTGTGAGAATCAAATAAATAATATATGTAAAACACTTTGTAAACCTTAAATTATATTATTATTATTATTAATCAGAACCATGGGAAGACTTTCAGTGCACTAGGTGGATTCTCTGTGTAGGATTTACAGAAAGATGTGCACAAATGTTGCATAGGATGATAAGCTGTGGAGAGGCTACATCCTTCTTCTCTCTATCGCCTCTCACTTGGACTGTTGTAAGACCCTTTTAATTGTTCTCCTGACCTCCTCTCTCCTTACTCCAACACTACATCAAAGTGATTTTTCTAAGGGCAGATCTGAATTTGGTTTCCTGCCCACCCCCCACAATAAACCCCAGTGGATCCCCATTGCTTCATGGATCAGCATGCCTTTGTCTGACATTTAAGGCTCTTCGCAGTGTGACCCCTGCCTACCTTTCCATACTTTTAACATATTACTCCTTTCCACACACGCCTCAATCCAGCCATACTGGCTCACTTACTGATATCACACATGATGCTCCACACCTCCCCCCACCCCCCAACTTCTTATGCCTTTGCACAGAGCTCTTTAAGTTATTCCCTATATCTGGAGTTCTTTCCCTTCTAAGCTCTGACTTTTAGAATCTCTGGCTTCTTTGAAGACACAGCTTAGGCACAACAACCTCTAGGGGCCTTTTCTGATCCTTGCCAGCTGTTAATTCCATCCTCTCTAAAGTTACCTGCCATCTACTCTGCATTTACTGCGTATGTTCTGATTTATGAATGTTGTCTCCCCCACGAGAATCTAAGCTCCTTGAGGACAGTAACTAATTTTGCTTTTTCATGTATACCTAGTACAATACCTAGTGTAGCACCTGAAATAGATATTGTGCTTAGGTTGGTTAATTGTTTATGCACTGGCTGTGTCCTAGGGTTGATAAGCTCTCCCTGCTCAATTCTATTTCTCAGAATCCCCTGATTTCTTTCAAGATGGAACTTTGTTGTTGTTGAGTGGTTTCAGTCATGTCTGACTCTTTTGGACCCCATTTGGGGTTTTCTTGGCAAAGTTACTGGAGTATCTTTGGGTTTGCCATTTCTTTCTCTGGTTCATTTTACAGATGAGGAAACTGAGGCAAACAGAGTTAAATGACTTGCCCAGGTTCATATAGCTAGTAAGTGTCTGAGGCTAGCTTTGAATTTGGGAAGATGAGTCTTCCTGACTCCTGACCCAGTGTTCTATCCACTGTGCCAACTAAGTACCCCAAGTGCTACTTTCCATATAATACCATTCCTGGCTATTAATGTGCCCTCCCCAAATGACCTTGTCTACATTTCATGCAACACTTTACATTCATTTTGCATATAAATGTTGTCTCTCTCATGAGAATGTAAGCCTTCTGATGGCAAGAACTGTTTTACCTTTGTCTTTGTGTCCCCTGCACTTAACTACTTAACAGAAGGGCACATAGCAAATGTTTAATAAATGTTTGTTGACTGATTAATTGCATCGTAGAGAGAGTACCCCTAATGAGATCACAGAACCGGGGAAGTAGCAAAACCAAACTGATTTTGTTCAATCCCATTCCACTGAAAGTAAGTGAGAAAACGCTTACTCAATAGTTAAGCAATTATATGATTAGACTAAATGCAGAACATTTCTCCAAATTACAATGATAATTGTAGTGATAAGAGTTGGGTTTAGATAAGATGAAGAAACTTGGCCACTCTTCAGAGATATGTGACATAAATGATCAAGTTTGAGCTCTGGAGGCATTAGAGAAATTGGATCATGTACAGCTTTCTAGCACATCTCTGAGGAAGACCTGACTGGTGGAAGAGGGAAGGAAGGGAAGAGAGGCCTCGGCTTTGGCTTTGGTTGAATCTCCTCTCCCCCATCCCCACTGGCCAAAGGAGGACCTTATGAGCTTTGCAAGGTCCATAGGATGGTCTTCTCATCTTCTCATCAGCGTCCTCGCAAAATCCTCATATCATCTGAGGACAGCGTCTGCATTGGATGCCAAGTCCAGATTAAGGGCAGCTCTGAGCACCTCATGAAATCCGGAAAAGGACTTCTAGGAGCTGTGAGTCATCTCTTTGTCACATGTGCTTTCTAAGTTTGAGTCTAATCTCCCCTGGACTCTAAACGCACTTATCTGAGAGTATGCCATAGCTTTTGAAGAAGGTGTTGTATGCCAGCTGCTCTCATTGTATCACCTTAGCAAATATCCATTTCTTTCTAAAAGCTTCTTAGGGCTGGCTAATGAAATGATTCTCAATGGATAGTCTTGGTGGAGGGAAGTACATCAGGGGAGGCCCCACCCAGTGGCCTTCGCAAATCTCCCCTGATTCCTCAGGCTTATCCCCAAGTTCTGGAGATCTGACTCAGCAGAGGGAACAGTCATTGGCATAAGAATCTTCGAGTTTACGCGGACTGTGCCAATAAATATCTGCGGATTGATTCATTGGTTAATAATTGCCATAGTCACCAACTCCACTTAGTTCATCAGTAATTCCCAAACTGTGGCCCAGTTCTCAGAGTTTGTCCTCCAAGAGAAAGTCTTTGTTATACCCCAGGCAGAGCAGTGTGGTTGACACTATTAATTAAATTACACCATACCAAGAAGGTAGAATAAAAATTGTCCCTAGCTCCAAAGATATCTAAATAAATCCCCTGGCTTCTGAATGTGACTTTGTCATTCAAGGATTAATACTAAGGAACCTTGTCCAAGCATTAAAACAGTGAAAGTCACCATTTACTTTCCTAGAAAACCGTCTCCTACTGATTACAGCTTGTAACTTGTCACTGTGGCTTGAATTTTAAGTGAGCACATTTGCAAAGTTGATATTTCCCTAATGGTTTCCTCCTACCACCACCCTGATGGAAGCAAGAAATGCAACCAAATACTTGTTCCCGGAAAGTCTGCTCATGCCAATGTATACCAGTCAATACAGTTTTCTATTTACAGCCAATAGAGAGGAGCAGTAGGAAACACACAAGATTGCATGGTGTAAGAATGCTAGATTTGGGGTCAGGATTCCCAAACGCAAATCTTTGCTCTACTAATTACTAGGCATACAACTTTAGGAAAGTCACTTTACCTTTGTAAAAGGGGAATTAAAGTATCTGATTTACCCTGTTGCAGGCCAACTAGGTGTCACAGAGGATAGAGGTACTGGGCTTGGAGTCAGGAAGACCTGAGTTCAAATCCAGCTTCAGACACTTACTAGCTGTGTGACCCTGGGCAAGTCACTTCACCCTGTTTGCTTCAGCTCCTCATTTATAAAATGAGCTGGAGAAGGAAATGGCAAACCACTCCAGCATCTCTGCCAAGAAAACCCCAAATGGGGTCACAAAGAGTTGATGTGACTGAGAAGACTGAACAACAGTGGCAACAACAAAATCTTAGGTAATCCACTTACTATTTCCAAGCTTTGGTTTTATCATCTATAAAATGGGCACAATGATGCATGTACTTCCTATTTCATGGTTTTATTTGTGAGGGAATCACTTGATAACTTTAAAGTGCTATGAAAATGTGAGTTACTATTATCGCCTTGAGGTTTGAAACAAATAGCGTTGTCCAGAATTCTACCACTGCTATCACCAAGCAAAGGAAAGAGTGGCAAAAAGGGAAGGGTATTAGATTTTGAGTCAGAGTTCCTGGATTTGGAATACGGACCTACCAAGGGACCTGGGACAATTCATCTTTATCCACTCTGGACCTCAGGATCATCATCTATAAATGTCGAGGTTGTTTCAAGTGATCTTTAAGAGCTCCTTCTAATCCTAGACTTGTTGCTTTGTCTTTTAATTAAGGTATAGGAAGAAATTACAAACTTAAGAATCATTTTCCATTTTGGTAAGATACTTTGCACAAATCACATGAAAGTAAAAATGGCCTAAACTCAAGTCTGAAAACCTGGTCCAACTTGTCGCCTGGGAATATACTCATCTTGAATTTCCAATCTACAAGCAAGAGGAAACCTTTCTCTTTTTTTCCCCCTTTTTCTTTCCAACACTGATGGACTTTTTAGGGAAAAAAAATGGCCTCCTGCCTTTTACCAGGCGTGACAATTTGGGCGTTTGTGACAGAGAGGAGACATTGAGGAGATAGATTATGCTTGAAATTTGCATACCTAAAGTGCCTCTGAGTACCCCTGTGTGCTGACCAGTGGGTGAAACCAGAATGGAGTTGGCAATGACAGCCATCTTCTCTGACTACCAAAATCTGGGTGACATCAAATTGGGGGGGGGCATTTAATTTCAGAACTATACCAAGAGGCTATTCTCCAAGAAGGAAACACAAATTTAAATCCCTTTCATATATAAAAGAAAACAGATGTGATTTTCTTCACAAAAGAGCATTTCATTTAAAAAAAAAGGAAAGGAAAGGCAGAGTTAACATAACCATTATTCTCCATCTCAGGGAAAGCAAATCCTATTTGCCTGTCATTACAGAAGGTAGAGAAATCCTTTCATCCAGTCATTAGCTGTAAACATTCCGTCGCCTTCTGGGACCAGGCCTCTGTTTCCCATCCTACACTGAAGCCATTTTCTAATACTAATGTTTTATACACACATCTCAGATACAATGCGAACTCCCCCAACCCCAAAGGCAACGGGGCATTCGTTTATAGTAAATCACAAGTGTCACCCATGGCAACCTGCAGCATTGAAACATTTATTCAGTCTCGAATTCCTGGCACTTAGAATTATTTCTTTCATGCCTGATAGCCAAATTACAATATGGCAGGTTTCCCCGGAGCCACGGGATCATTAGTGCCAGCTCACAACATACTTTCAACTGATATGGCATTTCATGTACAGCTGCCAATCAAAAATGAGAAATGCAAATGAGAATTGGAGCATTGGTGTACAATTACCGTGCAGTGAGCCCCTCACAGATTCACTTAATGACTGGCAGTCATTTCGCTGAGTAGAAGAAGAGAAAAGAACACAGAGAAAAATTCCCCCAGGAAGCTGGTTGCGAGAGCCAGAAGTTTTTACATTTGATTTCCATATTTATTCTTTTTTTTTTCTCTGTGTGTTTCTAAACAGTAGGCCTAAAAATACTTAAGCAGGGCTTGTTATACAAATACAGATTCTTGTCAGCAAAGCCATGCTCCAAGGCCATGCTAAGGAATGGAAGACAGGAAGTTCTCTCCATTAGGCCAGAGTTAGCTCACATACCTTTGGTTTGGTCTCTTGGGCTTAGGAGAAGGAGGCTGAGCTCAATTAGTTAGAGCATGACCTCAAAAGAAGCAAAGGTTAAGGGGTCACTCCTCAGCATCTCCCTAAGCTAACCTTTGCTCCATGGCTACAGCCTTGATGAATTGAGAGTCATTTCAAAAGTGTATGCCCACGGTCACTTTTGCAAATAAATGAGACAGTGAAATGGCATAGTGGAAACCTTTCCTCACTGTTATGGTTGGGGTAGGGGGGAATCTCAAAGAATGGGCCCTCCTGTTAGTAGTGATAATTCATTGCTATACTTTAAAGATAAAAAAAAATTCTTTGCTCACCATAGCCTTGTAAGGTCAGTAAAAGAAATACTATAATCCTGACTCAATATGAAATGAGCGACGTACGGTGGGGCTACATGCCTTGTCCATGGTCACGGAATTGATGAGTGTCAGATGCAAACCAAGACCTCCTGATTCTCAGCATAGGGCTTTGCCCGCTGTGCCACAAAGCTTCTTGAACAGCACGCTTTGTGCCAATAGTTTAATAGCATTTATATAGAGGCATAGCACAGGAATTTGTCTAATCTGTACCAATTATGGAACTTTGTTAGTTAACGTTAAAAAAAAAGTTTAACTTGGCCTTCCTTCATCAAGAGAGAACCCAAATAAAGGGATTCCTTAAGAAGAAGGTTCTCCTAACTAATGTCATAAGCTGGTTTTGAAAAAATACATCATTAAGTGATACAGCATTACTTGGGGGGGTAGTTAGTGCTAACATATATATGTGTATACATGTATGCATATATATGTGCATATATATACATACATAAAAGAGTCAAGTGACATTATATTGAGGCTTTTGTGATTTCGTTGAAGGCGGGAGTTTGGTTATTATTGAGATTGTTGAGAAATTATATTGGTTTAGAAAGTCTTATTTAAATATACCTATAATAAACAGAGCACTGGACTAGGAATGAGAAGACCTAGGTTTGAGGACTGGCATTACCACTTTCTAGCTAAGTGATCTTGACTGAGGCATGTCCCTTTAAGTCTCAGTTTCCTTCTCTACAAATGGAGATAATGGGAGAAGAGGTACCACAGGACTGCAGAAGGGGAAAAGCTCTCCCGAGTCTGCAAATTTTTAGATCAGTGAGCTTGACTTGAGTTACTGGAGAAACTCTAAAATGGGTTACTAGAGAGATGGTTAGTGAACATCTGGAAAGGAGACAGTGATTAAAAAGAGCCAGGGGGGCACAAACACCAATTTGTGCCAGATAAACCTGATTTCCTTTTTTGACAGGATTACTAAACTGGTAGATGCCGGAATGCCGTAGATAGATTTTATCGAGACATTTGCTAAAGCGTCTCATACTATTCTTATGAAAAGATAGAGATAGGTGAATGAGAAAATACAATAGATTTAGAACTGACTGGCTGAAATCAAAGAGCAGTCGTTAAAGCGGGAGTTCATTGTTAGCACGGGGAGTTCTGTGTTTTCGACTTGTGTTTTCTAAGATTTTTATCAATGACTTAGATAAAGGCATGAATGGTGTGTTTATCCAATTTCCAGAGGATGCACAGCTGGGAGGGATTGCTAGTATACTGGATGACAGATAGCATCCAAAGTGATTTTGACAGGTGAGACTATTGGGTTAAATCTAATGAGATGAAATCCAGTAGTAAATTCTTACATTTGGGTTCAAAAAATCAACTTTACAAATTTTGGTTGGGGGATTCAGTGGACTACAAGTTCAGCATGAGCTTCCCCCTCCCCACTACCAAAAACCCCCAAACAAACAATCCGAACCCCAAACTATGCAAAATTGGCTGCATCAAGAGATGGCATAGTCTCTGGGAATAAGGAAGTGACAGTCCTTCTGAACCTTGGTCCCGGTCAGACTACATAGGGGTTATTGTATTTCATTCTGGGCACAATAGATTAAAGATATTGATAGGGTGGAGAACATCCAGAGGAGGGTAACTGGAATAGTAAAGATGCTTGAATCTATATCATAGGAGGATTCATTGAAAGAACTGGAGAGGTTTAGCCTGGAGAAGAGAATACTCAGGAAAATCCTTAGGGCTATGTTCACTATTTGAAAGGTTGTCAGGTGGAAGAGAGGTTAGACTTGTTCCTTTGTTTTGTTGTTGTTCAGTTGTGTAGGACTCTTCGTGACCCCATGGACCACAGCACACCAGGCCCTTCCATCCTCTACTATCTCCCAGAAGTCTGTCCAAGCTCATATTCATTGTTTCCATGACACTTTTTATCCATCTCATCCTGTGCCATCCCCTTCTCCTTTTGCCTTCAAACTTTCCCAACATCAGGGTCTTTTCCAATGAGTCCTGTCTTCTCATTATGTGGCTAAAGTCTTTAAGCTTCAGCTTCGGCACTTGACCTTCTAGTGAATAGCCTGAACTAATTTCTTTAAGGAGTGAAGGTTTTGTTCCTGCTGTCCAAGGCACTCTAAGAAGTCTTCTCCAGCGCTACAATTTGATTCCATGGTGCTCAGCTTTCTTTATCATCCAGCTGTCACAGTCCTACTTTGCTACTGGAAAAACCATAGCTTTGACATTACAGACCTTTGTTGGCAAGGTGATGTTCTGCTTGACCCCAGAGGGTAGAACCAGGAGCAATACGTAGAAGTTGAAAAGAGATATATTTTGTCTTGACGTCTGGAAAAGCTTCCTAAAAACTGAATTGGTTGCCATGGGAAGGAGTGGGTTCCTCTTTCTCTGGAGGCCTTCCTGTGAAGGCTGAACGACCACTTGTCAGGTTTGTCAGAGTGGGTGATGTGTTCGACAGGATGGCCTCCACCGGGTTCCCTTCTGGCTCTCCAATTCTGTCATTCTCTGCATCTGTGTATTTACTTTACAGGGGAGTAGTGCGGATCAAGCAAGATAATGGACATGAAAACATTTTACAAACCATGAGAAGAAGGTGATGTCAGCATTATCATAATTTAGAGCTTCTACTGCGGCACGTTTCACATATCGTCTGTTTTGGGGGGGAGGAGGGGCCAGTAGAGAGCTGGTATCTATAATGCTGGGCCCCGACACCTGGACACAAGCTCATTGTCCTTTGATGAGACGTTGCAGGTGTCAGTGGTCAAAATGCAGGTGCCATAAAAATGATAAGACTTCTTTCTGAAACTCAGATAATTTTATCTCCTTTCCCTTCCTGCATAGCTTTCCATCTTGCCATAGCCCACATTCTGTGTGTTGGACGTTGAAATGATTCACATTTGTAAAAATAAAGAACTGACAGGTGAAGAGGCATGTACAGTGATATCAATAAGACCGGGATCATGGGACATTTCCTTTTGAACCCAGCCTGGGGTGTCTGTCCAATAGTCTCATCCTCGCTTTGTTTGAATCCATGCTGAAAGGCTATTTATGTTAGCAGACTTTGCTGGGCTTTATTAAGTAACACAAGCTGGAACAAATACTTTACAACAAATGCTTTAGTCTGGACTTACCTCCCTGAAATCTAAGCGAGGCACGCTAGCTCCGATATGAATGAATCAACATCTTTGTTCTTTTTTTTTTCTCATCCCTCCTACTGTTTGCACGGAAGCAGGAGGTGATTCATAGTCTTCATCTCTCTGTTTCCTGATCAGTTCCACCCTGTTTTCAAGAGGGAATCCCTGGTTCTTATAGCGGCTCAGGTGAATATGGTCTATTCATACACTTTGGCTTCTCTAAGGTCACTCATGCTGTCTCCCGGGGCATTCCCAAGGGCAGTGTTCTTACTAATTCCAAATTTGAGAATAGCAGAAAGGCAAAATGCACACTCCAAGTTTAGATTGTAGAATTGCAATAGCATTGTTCTAGGAATTGTTTGGGGAAAACATTAGGGGGCCAAACTGTGATTTGGCTTCTCTGGGATGACCAAACATCTTGGTTACCTCTGGTAATTATGTTATGGACACAGTGCCTATTTGATGAAGTTTTCAAAATCTGAACAACCAGAGCATTGAAATAAAATATTTTTTTTTTGTTTGGGTAGGAGTGCTTTTATGAGAAAGAAAACACATTCCTTCATTCAGCCAATGCTGATTGAATCTACTATTCTCAAAGATCTGTACTAAGTAATGTGAAGAGATACAAAGAGGAGTAAGATATTGTTCTTTGGGATAGATAGCTAGGTGGCCCAGTGGAAAGAGTTCTGGACCTATAGTCAAGAAGATTCAAATGTGGTCTCAGACACTTACTAGCTGTGTGTGTGACCCTGGGCAAGTCACTTAACCCCATTTGTCTCAGTTTCCACATCTGTAAATGATGTAAAGGAAATGGCAGACCGCTCCAATATCTTTGCCAAGAAAACCCCAAATGAGGTCATGAAGAGTTGGACATGACTGAACAGAAACAAAATATATAGTCCCTGCCCTCAAAGAGCTTAAATTTTTTTTGGACAGTCAGGGCTAACAGACACTAAACAAAGAATAATTCTTTACTAGACTATGACAGTATAGAATTGTGGAGAAAGGAGGGTGCAGAGAGACTAGGTGAGACAAAGTCTCCTGTAAGACAGGGAATTCAAGTTGGACCTTGAATTATTGATAGGATTTGGATAACTGGGAAGGAATTCCAAGTGAGAGGGGATGGGCAGAGGGTAGGGAAATGAGCAAAGGCTCCAAGGCAGTAAGGAGATCAATCTGAAGGTGGACAGTAATTCTAAGATATTTTAAAGCAGAGCAGACATTTTCAAGTTCTCTCGTATTTTCCCTCCTGTACATTGTGGACCATACATATTTTATCGACTGACTGACTCATAAAGTCAGATCTGTGACAACTCTAGGATCACAGCTATTTGAGAATTCTCTGGGAAAGTACAAACCCTCAAATTTAACTCACCTGGATGGAGCTTGTGATTTAAAAATAAAACTGAACAAAAATTTTTAATGGAGGCTATATGTAGCTGCAACTCACTTGACAATCCATCACATTAGACTGTCAATATTCAAGCATTAGCTGGTAAAAGCAGATCCTTTTGTCAATAATTTAATATAGCCTGGGTCACCACAAAATATACAGCCTCTGAAGGTTTACAAAGCGTTTTTACAAATATTATCTTATTTTATCCTCACAACAACCTTGAGTAGCAGGTAATATTATTATACTCATTTTACAGACGAGGAAACTGAGACAGACAGAGGTTAAGTGACTTGCCCAGGGTCACATAGCTAGTAAGTGTCTGAAGCTGGATTTGAACTTAGGAAGATGAGTCCTCCTGACTCCTGGCACAGCACTCTATGACACCACCCAGCTGCCCCCACAACACAAGTCAAACAACAAAACAGCTTACTTGTGTTCTTTAAAACAACTCTATGAGAAATTCATTTCAATTCAATTCAACAAAGATGGTAAGCACTTATGTAGAGGTAGTGTGCATGGAAGGACAATTGGTCATGGAAAGACAAAAGTGAAACAGTCCCAGGTTTTCCAATTACCCAGATAATCTGATAACAGAATGAGCTCCCCAAATGGAGCACCACCTCCGTTTCTTCTGTGCTATCTACAGTGTGTCCCTAAAGTCTAGACACATAGGCAAAAATGCATATTTTAAAATATTTGGAATATTAACAGACCTTAGCCCCCTCGACGTCTTTTTCTGGGGTACGCTAAAGGAGAAGGTGTACTCAATGAAAATCAGACGCAACACACTTGATTGAATGTGTACGAGTGAATGTGCTAAAATTGATGGCAACTGCAACATGGAGTTACTGCATCACGTTCACGTGAATCTTGCAAAGCGCATCAACCTTTGCATCACAAATGATGGAAATCATATTGAAGATGTTATTTGTTAATATTCCAATTAAATAAAATGTTGAAAATTTCATTCATTTCATTTCTTGAAAATATGCATTTTTTTTGCCTACATGTCCAGACTTTAGGAACACCCTATATATCAGATTCTTATACAGATCACATTAAATAAAGAAGCATTTAAAATACAGTTCACTTCAAATTATTTAGCCAGGAGGTAGGGAGGCCTAGTAGAAAGCACGCTATCAAATAACTTAAATTGGAACTGGAGTCTGCTATTTACCCCACATTTTGCATATACTTGTATATGTACGTGTTGTCTTCTCCATAGAATGTAAGTTTCTAGAAGGGAGGGACTCTTTCATTTTTTCTTCTTCTTTTTTTTTTTCATAGCAACTAGTATGGTGCCCGGCAAATAATAAACACTTAACCAAGGCTTGTTGGTTAATTTTTCTCTCTAAGTCTCAGTTTCTTCATTTGTAAAATAAGATAAATAGTATCTTGCCTGTCTACCTCATAATGGAGTGTAGCAGTATGCTCCACTGATAACTTTATTACCTTAGAAAAGGCAGGGGCTCACTTGAAACCTGAAGTTGGGTGTGGCATCATCTCTTCCCTTCTATTGATTTTTATATTTGTGGTGGGAGAAAACCAAGAGAAATATGATAGTTCCCTGAAGATTGCCTCCTATTCTGCTAGCTACTTGGCCTCCCTGGCCAAAGCCACCCATGATTATTTTGGCATTGTAGAAGGACTTGTAGCCACAGCTCATGCCATTACTACTATGTACAAGATATTAGATGGCCCTTACAGCAAGTTGTGGTGTGGTGGATTTGGTATTGCCTCATACATCATTCCTGCTTCCACCGATCAAGCTAAGGCCATGGGCAAAATCAACCCTGAGCTGAACGGGAATGGTTCTTTCATGTTTCTACCCCCAACATATCTGTTATGAATCTGCCCTATGGTCTGGGAAAACCATCCACATATAATGCTATCAAGAAAATAGCTAAGCAAGCATCAGAAGGACCTTTGAATGACATTTTGGACTACACAGAGGACCAGGTCATATTCTGTGACCTCAGAACAACACCTCTTCTTTTACTTTTGATGCTGGCATGGATGTTACTCTTAATGACAATTGTCAAGTTCATCTTTTGATATAACAACAAGTATGGTTATAATAGCCATGAAGTAGACATCATGGTAGACATGGTCTCTAATGAATAAAATAGAAAGCCATATATCCTTATTGTTGCTGAGTTGTTTTTCAGTTGTGTCTGACTCTTCATTAGCCCATTTGGGATTTTCTTAGCAAAGATACTGGAGTGGTTTTCTATTTTCTTCTCCAGCACATTTTACAGACGAGGAAACTGAAGAACACAAGGTTAAGTGACTTGCCCAGGGTCACACAGACAGTAAGTGAAGAGTGTTACCCCTGGGGAGCCCATATCCCAAAAGTATTTCCCCATATTGGGGATCTATATTTCCCACATGGTCCTTGCCCCAAGATACCCCTGTAGTAGGCAAGGAGCACAGACCCCTAGGTTCTGTTCTATTAATGAAGCCATTGTATTCAATGAAAAAAAATGAGTACAAGTGCTATCCAAATATAAATGTAATACATTTTAAAACTGCAAAATCTTTAAAAATTATTTATTTGTTTTTATCTATCTATTCATTTCAGTCATTCATTATTCATTTAATCCTAAATTGTGTTTCCCTTGGGTAAATCCTCAGTTTAATCCACTCTAGTTAGACATCTGGTAGCACCTCATGAACTATGGGGTGGGGGGGGTGTTGTGCTCTCTACCATTTAAAAGAGTATCCACACCGATGAAATCACATGTAAAAATTATTGAAATATTGAAGTTAAGCAATCATAGTCACATTTTAGAATAAGTTGCCACCTCGTTGGGTCAAGCTGGGAAATAAGGCCCTGTTTTCCTCCCCATCCCTCAAATTCTCCTAGATCAGATGCGGTTTTTAGCAGCTACTCTTCTTTAAGAGGGTGACTCTGGTTGTAAAATAAACAGAATCAGCATGTTCTTAAGCAAATGATCTTTTCCCCTGAATGAATAGACAGAGGTTATTTCAAGGCTATGTTTTATGTCTTGGTAACACCTTTTTTTCAAAACAAGTTTATTGCAGACTAAAGCTTTCTGCAGAGAAGTCTTTTGTTCTCCCACCTCTATAGATTTGTGGCACTTCAGCAGTTTTTCCTGCTTCGGCTCAGGATATTATTCTCAGGGGAATGATTATATAATAGTGAAGCCACAGCATATGGACTGGCCACCTCTGTACCCAGTGGACCCCTTCGGTAATGATAGTGAAGGAGATGAAATCAGGAAGAAGAGTTGGGTCTGACCAAATTACTCCAGATGTTTGTGCTGGACACAATATGATTTTAAAGGCACTCAGAGATCTATTCTTAAGATATCTCAAAAAAGGAAAGGGTTACATAAGCATAAGGTATCATCTTTAAGTAAACATTTACCTCCTCACTAAAAATATCCTCTCATTCCTCAAATCCAAAGAAAGTGAAGCTCATGGACAGTCGCTTGTATTTTTTTTTAAAGAGGCTACTAAAAATCAGGAATGGCCAATTATTTTACATGCTTTCTCATCCCTAGAAAATCTTTATGAAAATGATCTATGGACATACTGCAGGCCTCCTTGATGAAAATAAGAGAAGGGAACAGACTTTCATAGGCAATTTTCTATAGTGGAGCAAATCTTCGTGATCACACGATTAACTGGAAAGTGTAGTGAATATATGCTCCTGTTGAGCTTATTGATAAACGTTTTGTCCAATGATGCAAAATGCAGCTTTGAAAACTCTCCAGATCTCTCATGTATACATAAATATTGTGCAAAACTCCATGACAGATGACACTGCAGAGTGTAGCAGCAAGCATCCTAGCATACCCAGGATGGCCTACTAGCACAGCTTCTTTACTATTCTTTTCTAGGAAAAGGGGTTAACAATCCTACTTTTAATTACATTCACTAGTTCAGGGGAAAAGTCAGCTCCCTTAAAGTCAGAGAAAATACAAGCAGAGAAAACACAAGCAGAGAAATTAACACAAAGACCAACAGATAGCGCTCTTAACTGCTTGAATCAAAGTGATATTGCTACACACTTTACATACATCACTGAATCAAGAGAGCCTTTACATCTGAGCAGTCCAGAAGCTCTGAACTTATAGCCATCGCTACTCAGAGTTTCAACCAGGAAACCAAAAGATCCTTCTCATAAGTGAACCCCCAAAGCAAAACCTCACCTCAGAGTATATATACACTTTTGGCTAATAGACTCAGAGCAAGAAGATATCACAACCCTCCGGACTCAGTGCCTAATTAGCTTTAATACCAAAAGGTGTGAAAGCCTTCCTACAAGCAAGCCTCCCCCTAAGCAAGCTCCTCCTTAGGCAAGCCCTTCCCCCACTGGACTCCACATGAGGCCTATTAATGGGTAAGTAAGATCTTATTATCCCATTAACATTATACAGAGATAACTTTGTTCATTGATCAGCTGAGTATGCACAATAAAAAGAGATGTTAAACATATATGTACATATGTAAGGTGTTTATAAGTATTATGGTGCATATCCTGTATAAGAAGCAAATGAAGAGATGGTTTTCTATTGATGGTCATGTTCTCCAAATACTCTTATTCACAGATGACATTGTACTAACTGAATTAAGCCCCAGAACACTATAAAATCACCACAGAGAAAGCAATAGCAACATGAAAGATGTTTAACCATCCACACAACACAAAATGGAAGAAAAAACACTCATTGTTCAGAATATGACATAGAGCAGGATAAAAACTCAGTAAACCAACAAGCCTTTATTAAACACCTACATATGGGGAGATTGCAAGATGTCATCCACACTGGAGAAGCACTATGCTAGGTACTTATCTACAAACACAAAGGGAGATGGTCCAAGAGAGGAAGGATATAGATAGATAGATAGATAGATAGATAGATAGATAGATAGATAGATAGATAGACAGACAGACAGACAGATATAGATAGATAGATAGATAGATAGATAGATAGATAGATAGATAGATAGATAGCTATAGACAGTGTTGTCCAAGGAAAGGAGTTTTGGTCTAGAGTCTTAAAGGAGTGTTACTGGTGCCATAGGGCATTAGATTGCAACGCTCTTTTCTGTAGCAATGGTAGGTAGGTAGTTCCCAGATCAAAAGCATAAGATTCAAAGTGTGGGTTTGTAGGGGGAGGGAAAACATGAGCCGATAGGAGAAATGGCAAGATATTGTCGTGGTGGATGGCCAGATGCAAGGTAAAGCATGGTCTGGCAGTAGCTAGATACTAATTAAGATACTTCAGATCAAGTATGATGTCCCAGAGGATTAATGCCCACCCCCCACTCCACCCCAGCCCATTCTCCAGGGGTGAGGGTATGAATGCTGAAGAGCAGCTCATGATCTCTGGAGATCCGGGTTTTGAGTGGAGAGAAGGGGTCATCGTCAGGGTAGAAACCAAGATGTCCACAATAGGAAAGCTCCAGTATCCTGGTGGATGGTTAGAGGGAAGGTGCCCATCAGATTACTCCATCAAAATGTGAATATAGGACAAGCAATGCAGGTGGATAATGAGCTGGGTCTGATTATGATAAAAGATAGGGATTGTGTCCTATTTGGCAAATAGTCCAGTCATCCTAAGAAGGAAACAAGACATAGTAGAAAGAACAGTTTTGGAATTTGAGGACTGAAATTCAAATCTTGACACTGCTATTTAGCTACCTGTAAGACCTTGGGAAAATAACTTAGTCTATCTGAGCTTGAACTTCTTTTTCTGTGGAATATCGGACTAGATGACTTCTAAAGTTTCCAGCTCTAAATCTGCTATCCTGTGGTCTTATTACTGCTCATGACCATTTCTTTAAAGTAGTACTTCTTTTAAGCACTCCTTTTCTTTAACACTAATATTTTAAAGTTAAAAAAATCTTTTTAAAAATTATGGACTGGAAAACATCAACAAATATGAACACTTTCATGTTGAAAGAAAAGAAAAAGAGGATTGTATAGGATATTATGAGCCTCTATTACATACCACTTGTTTTTTAAAAAAGTAGAGATTAAATTCAAGTTGGCAGTATCATCTTTGACCTGCTTGTCTTTGTCCCCTTTTAAACTTCCTCCTGCTCTTAGCTGTGCATTTAAAAAATTTTCGTTGATACTCTTTTTCTTCTCTTTTTTGTCATTACTATCACTCTCTCATTCCTTCGTACATTGCCACCCCCCCCACCATAATCTCTTATTTGTAAAAAGAATATATAACCCATCAAAACTAATTCACACATTGGTTATATCTGAAAATGTATCTCAATCCTCAACTTTAGGTGGATTTTAATCTACTAACTCTTTGCATAACTCATCATCAGTATTTTAGGACCTTTAGTTAGTCATTGCGTTAATCAGAGTTTTTAACATCTGTCAATAGTGTTTTCATTTACAGCACTCTAGTCAGTAAATAAATTGTTCTTTGGGTTCTTTTCAGTTCATTCTGCATCAGTTCATACAAGTCTTTTCAGGTTTCTCTGAAACCATCCCCTTCATCATTTCTTACTGACCAATAAAAATTCAGTTAGTCATATGCCATCATTTGTCCAGTTATTCCTCCAACTGATGGACACCCTCTTAGTTTCCAGTTCTTTGCTACAATGAAAAGAGCTGCTATAAATATTTTTGCAAATCAATGTTCTTTTACTCCGTGTTTAATGCCATTATTTTCTTGGTGATGCTAAATTATTATGAATCATGAAAAACCTTAATCTCATAAGAATAAAAATTATCAATAATCCAAAGAGCAGTGGGAAGACATATGGTGAGCTTAATCAGACTGTAGAATGTTACTAATGATAGCTGGCATAAGAAAAATGATGTAAAAGGCATTATTCAGGTTATATATGACTAGAAATGGAGATGGCCAGGCATGCAGTGATAATGAGATATATCAGGTGGACAAGCTAAATGGTATATTGGTACCCCCTAGTAATTAAAAGAACCAGAAAAGGAGAATCAGATGGAAAAATGGCTTTTTTTTTAAAATGGATGATTCATGGGAAAACATGGACGGTAATTCATATTTATGACATGACTGAATTATGGAATCACAAGTTGAAAGCAATCTCAGAAATCATCTAATCCAACTCCTATTTAAATAATGAATCCTGTTTCCAAAATCCCCAACAAATGACTTTTCTTGAAAACCTCCAGTACTGGGGATCCACTTCCTGTGGAGATAGCTCATTGCATTTTGGGGAAGCCCCTCTTTTTTAGGATGCTTTCCTGAGTTTGGACTAAAATTTGCTTTCCTGTAACCTCTTCATTGGTCATAGTTCTTTGTTCCAGGGTCCAGCAAAGCAAGTCTAACCCCTTTGTACATGATAATCCTTCAAATCCTCAAAGCCTGCTAGAATGTCCTTCAGTTTTCTCTTCTTTAGGCTAAGGAAGGGATGGGGAGGTTGTAATTTACATTGGTAGAGAGAAAGCACCCACACTGTTGAAATCATGAATTCACCAAAGCGTCAAAGGTACATGGGGAGGAGGGGTGGGGGGTGGGGTGAAGGGGGGAACCAAAACAAAACTATGGAGAAATCACAAAGACTTTGAAAGAAGAAAATTTTAATCACAGAGACCTTTGATAATGATCAACGATCAAGTGCTTAGGAAGAAAGCCATTTTCACCATAGAACGCCTGTGTTTTCTTGTCTTTTCCCCTCATGGTATCAAAGGCATTTCTTAGAAAAATTAGCATTTGATTTACTTACTGTTTAATTCCTAAACTTTTATTTTAATTAAGCATCTTGATTTACAGTACGGCTAGGGTTATTTTAGCAACATCATCCCAAGGGGCTACTCACTTCTAATTGATATATTTTACCCAAAATATTGCTTTGGGAATTCAAACAGGATGTGGCATAAGAAGGGACTATCCAGGCAGCTAGGTGGCACAGCGAATAGAGCACCAGCTCTGGAGTCAGGAGGTTCTGAGTTCAAATGTGTCCTCAAACACTTGACACCTACTGTCTGTGTGACCTTGGGCAAGTTACTTAACCCCAATTGCCTTGCCTTCACTCCTCAGGAAAAAAAAGGGACTACTGTACTATTCCTGAGTTCATGTCAGAAGTCAAGGCATCTCATATTCAGCTGAATAATGTGAATGTCAGTTTGGGAGGAAATATCCAATGGGATAATTGGAGACGGAAACATATCTGCGGTAGACTGACTAATAAGAATGCCAGTAACTAGTTTTGGAGTCATAAGACCTGAGAGGGGATCAGAGCTCTGGAACTGACTCGTTGTGTAATCCTGGGTATATGAGGCAGATTTGAGATTTCAAGGGACAGAGACACTGTCATATATACCATAAGGTAATTATTAGGTTTATTGAATAACATAAATCTGCAGGGAGATACTCATAAATAATAATAATGGCCAGCATTTATATAATGCTTTTAAATACTCTCTCATTTGACCCTCACAATAACCCTGGGAGATAGGTGCTATTATTATTTCCATTTTATAGAAGAGGAATCAGGCAAATGACAGAGGTCAAGTGACTTGCCCAGGGTCATGTAGCTAGTATGTGTTTAAGGCTGAATTTGAATTCAGGTCTTCCTGACTCTAGATGCAGAGCTCCATGCATTGAACAACCTAGCTGACTACATAAGGAACAAATGACACGTAAGCGATAGAAGGAGATTTGTGAATCCTTTGGTCCACTTTCTTGGCACACGCTCTGTCCCTAAGTTTTTTTCTGAGCAATGAGGCTGCATACACCAATATTCCTGGAAGGTCAGCCCTGTCCAGAAAAATATCTATTTCAACACTAGATAGATCACAGAGTTTGGAGGCCTTGTGGTTTTGTTCTGAAGTAGACAAAAAGAGATGGGGTCTTTTACAAATGCACCAGTCTAGGAGAAGCAGATAACACTAAACATAGGAGCTGACAGAAGTGCTTTGGGATCAAGAGTTGCTCTTAAGGTGTTCTTCAGTTGCAGGACAAGTTATTTTAATAAGATAACCAATCAATCAATATTTATTAAACACCTACTCTATATCAGGCACTGTGATAAACACTGGCGATATAAAAGGAGTCCATAGACAGTCCCTGGCTTCAAGAGGCTTCCAATCTAATGGAGGAGACCCTATGCCAACAAATACAAACAAGCTATATACAGGATAAACAGGAAACAATTAACAGAAGGAAGGCACTAGAATTAAAAGAAACTGGGAAAGCCTTCCTATAAAAGATGGGATTTTTAATTGGGACTTAAAAATCCCAACTTAGCCTCTTTGGACCTCAATATCTTCATCTATAAAGGAAATATAATGATGCTTGCTTTAATTCACCAGACTGTTGAGCTACATCCTATAGATACGAGCTACTTTGTCGGACTGCTGATCTCTAATGTGGTTGCTCTCTCTAAAGATGCAGAACATGGTTAATCTAAGTGTTTTTATCTTGGCAGCATGGCTTCCTGTAAATCCTCCATAGGGAGCCTGTTCATCTGCTGGAGGCCTTTCTCTAGTTGGCATGACATTGTGTGGATACCAACGGGGCATATGGATTGTCCATTGGCTAGCACTCATTCTCACCACGTCACCTACCATCACCACCAGAAAATTATTGTTAATGATAAAGGCCCTTTTTAATAAGGAGAAACATGGGATTATTGAAAGCACTATGCAATTTTCCAGAGGTAATTTGACCCATATTCCTCCTTCAATGATAGACCCAGTCTACTGTCTTTGAGAGGTATGTGACCAAGATATTTAAATAGATAAATTAATGGTTGCTGAGGAAATAGGTGGACAATAAACATTCTTTGTCTTCTTGGTTTTTTTTTCCTATATGGATATTTAGGTTGAACTCTTAAAGGATTATGGGTCTCATTTAGAAAACTTTGTACAATTCTGAGGCTTGATGCAATAAACACATTCGAAGTACCCTTTTCCATTTGGGTTCTGCAGCAGAGATCCTGTATGAGAATAATAAACACTTCTGGTGAGTCTATATCTCCTTGTTTTGTACCTTGCTTGATATTTATAATAAGAGAAGTATGACTATTGCTCCATTTTGCGGGGGGGAATCTTGTATGCACTTGCCACTTGCATATGAAACTGTTTTTTGGAAAAGAGCCTTTAGGGGGGCAGAGACAAGATGGCGGCCAGGAAGCAGTGACTGGCGTGAGCTCCCCACCAAGTCCCTCCAAAAACCTATTAAAAATGGCTCTGAACCAGTTCCAGAGCTGCAGAACCCACAAAAGTGGCAGAGGGAAGCAGGGCTCCAGCCCAGGACAGCCTGGATGGTCTCTGGGTAAGGTCTGTCCCGCATGGAGCTCTCAGCCCCCAGCTGAGGGGAGTGGAGCTGAGCCCAGCACGCACGGCGCGAACAGACTAGACGCGGACCTACCAGACCAGGAGACGAGCGGAGAGTGCCCTAGCATTCTGAATTACTGAGCTGTGGCATCCACCAGACCTCTCAATCCACAAAGAGCAAAGACAACAGAGAAGGTTAGTGGGAAAAGCTGCGGGACTGAGTTTGTGGTTCGGCCACTGCCCCTGGGGCAGCAGAGGTGGGTCAGCTTTAGAACTACGGCTGCAGTTGCTTCTGGTCCCAGGCCCACCTGGTGG
>CM053625.1:148528438-148645426 GCA_028646595.1 Phalanger gymnotis
AACACAAGAATCAAGAGAAGCATGAAAAGGTAATCAAGAAAAAGAACAAGAAAAAGAAATTGCAAGGGACTTACTAAAGTTGAACTGTTTTGTTTACATTCCTACAGGGAAAGATGATGTGTATGATTCATGAGACCTCAATATTTGGGTAGCTAAAGGGAATATGCATGTGTGTATATGTATGTGTATATGTGTATATGTTTATGTATGTGTATGTATATATATGTTTATATGTGTGTATGTATATATATATGTATGTGCACATATATATATATATATACATATATATACATATATGCAGAGAGAGAGAGAGTGGGCATAGGATGAGCTGAAGATGAATAAGGGATGAGAGAGGAATATATTGAGAGAAGGAGATAGGAAGAGATAGAATGGGATACATTATCTCGCATAAAAGTGGCAAGGAAAAGAGCCTTTAAGGTAATGTTTCTGTCTGCTGAATTAATGCTTTTGTATAGTTAAGAGATAAGCACAGTGGTATATTATATTTTCTATGCTTTTCAATCAATTGTATGGCTATAAAGATGTAGGTCTGCTTTAGAATATTGCTTGCAAAACGCTGCCTATTTTCTTCTCATGCTTTCATTAAGGACTCCTTGATGTACGCAAAGATTATTCTCACAAAATTCCTGTAGAGAACGGAACATAATCATATGGGTCAATAGTTATTAACATTTTCCCAATCACCTTTTTGATAAAAATAAGGACTATGATTTCCCCTCAAGCCTCTGGTGTCCTCCCCTTGAGAACAGAATCCTTGAAAGCTTTAGAATCATGTTAGCTACAGCATAGATTTCCTTTTTTACTTGGCCCGGTTGTTCTTCCCCATCTTAGTACCATTTCTACTTCATCATGTTAGTACCTTAGGGAGTATGATACTAGAATCCAAGAATGGTAGCTCCAGTGCATTGAGAATAAAAGAGTTTGTTATACAAATCTTTACAGATCTTTTCCATTTTTTGTTTGTTTGTTGTTCTCTTTCCATTTTTATTCTTAAATGTCCCCAGGATAACTTTGCTTAGTCAAATTTCTGAGCTATTATTATTATTTTCCAAATTAACTTTTACTCAGAAAACGATTGGATATAAAAGCTATGCAATTCCTCGTGCTCATTTTGAAACATGGAGGTCTTGGGAAGGACCTTAAACCTGTCTCTGTAATAATAATTGTCTACATTTATATACTTTTCACATATATTATCTCATTTAATTCTTACTACAATCTTGTGAAATACGGAAAATCATAGTCTCTCAGAATTGGAAGGGACCTATGAGGCCATCTATTCCAACCCCCTGCTCAATACATGATTGTACTCTCTAACATTTCTGACAAGTAGTTGTTCACTTGTCTAATAAGATAATATGTGTAAAGTACTTTATAGCTGCTAAGGTCTACATTTATAATATAAGGGATCATTAAACTGTTATTTTATTATTATACAGCTTTCACCAAGTTACTTGTCTCCACTATATATCTTATTCTTTGCCTATAAAACAGGGAGACAGAGATGTTGTGATTATCAAAAGGAAGGATATAGAAATATTTCTGAGGTAGTTACCAGCGTATTTCTCTCTCTTTATCTAGAATAGACCATTCATTCACTCAGTGGGGTTGTTTTAGGCACCACACAGATTGTCCCTTGAACTCTCTTTTTCTCTTCCGTTGAGGCTATTTTATCTTTGTGCTTTGCTCCACATATGTAAATTGAGGATCAAGGCAATTTTTTCTTCCATGCTTAGATTTTATCAAACAATTAATTGAGAAGCGGTTTATGAAGCCCAGACCACCAGCCACATACCACTAAGTGCTGAGGATAAAACAAAAGCCCCTAATGGTCCCTGCCCTCAGGGAACTCACATTCCAATGGGGAAGATAAATTGTAAATAATGAGGTGCTTACAAGATAGATACAGACTAGATGGAAGGTAATCTCAGAGGGGAAGGCACTAGCCATTCTGGGACTAGAAAAGTTCTATAAAAGAAGATTTTAGCTGTGTCTCTGATGACACCAAGGGAACTAAGGGGCCAAGGTGAGCAGGGAGAGCATTCTAGGCATGGGAGAAGCCAGTACAAAATCATAGAGATGGCATATGGGGCTTCCTGGGTGAGAATCGGCATGTAGGCCTGTGGAGCTAGATCAGAGGGCAGGGAGGAGAATCAGGCAGAAGAAGCCTAGAAAATCACGAGTGATTGGCATAAACTAAACCAGGTTATTCACCTCTCAGACAGCTAGATTTTTGGAGGAGTCAGTGAGATTTTAATGGATAAGATGTCAGTCAGTCTTTCTGACCTTGTAACTATTCTACAAGATCATTGTTGGGACCTTGGGCTGTTGACCTGTAGCTCTCATCTTATAAATTGTGTGGTTTCCTCCCACTTACCAGTGAATGGCTAAATGGATCAATGGGTCAGGGATTAAAAGGACCAGGGGAAGAAATTTGTATTTAGACTCCATTAGGCTAGAATTTTATCCACTAGATACAAATAAATGGCTGCTGCTGAAGTAATCAAGAAAGACTGAAGGGGGAGTCTGATACAATGGACCAGATGCTGAATTTGGAGTCAGGAAGACCCGACTTCACACTCCATCTCAGATATTTACTAGTCGTGTGACACTTAACCTCTGTTTGCCTCAGTTTCTTTATCTGTGAAGTGGGAAAACAGTATTTGTAGTAGCTACCTCTCAAAGTCATGAAATGATGTATGTAAAAACCACTTTGTAAAACTTAAAGCTCTTCGTAAACGCCCACTGTTAACAATAACTATTACTAAGACTATAATCAAATATATAATCAAGTGAGATGATATCTATGACATTTTTAAAGTGCTTTACAAATCTTAACATGCTATGTTGTTATTATTTTTTGTTACTACGATTACTATTAAAGCCATAGTAGGTGGTGAGCTTTATGAGAACAGTGATGGTGTCTTATCTAACTCTTGTGTCTTGAGTGCCTAGAATAGTGTGCACTTGAGTTTTTATAGATTGCATGCATGCGTTACTTAAAACACTTAGGGTGCATTTTAATTGCTAAGAAGAAAAAGATAATTGGATTGTATTACTCACATCAAAATACGAAACTCCTTTAAAAAAATTGCCCTGAAAGCTTTCTCTTCATAATGGATGAAAAGATTACATGAGGACCATGGTATTGAAGAAGGAGCACTGGTCTGGGGGTGATGGTGGTCAGGAACTGTGGATATTAATTCCCACTATTTAGTACCTGGAGGTGTGATTCTAGGCATTCTGCTTCATGTCACTGCATACCATTTACCTTTTCTGGGCCTCAGTTGTCTCATTTGCATATTGAAGCATTTGGATCTTTAAGGTACGCTTCCATGATTCCATGTGATCTAAAATTCTCATGAGCACGTCGTGCATTAGAGAGGACCATACGATGGCTATAGACGAACCATTCCTGATCCCTTTCTTTTACTATCACATTTCTAAGAACGGTTTCATCTTTTGCCATTTTCCCTTCTCATTAATTTTTTCTTCCCTTAAAAGAACAAGATATCCTAACTTTAACATTCATTAGGTTATGTCCTAAAAGACTGTAAATGGACCCATCAGAAATGATACATAAAGGAGGATTATAAAAGAATCATTTAGATCTGGCCAGCCAAAACATGAAGTTTTCCTCAATTTTTTTTTATGGGCTGGTACAAAGATGAAAACTTCATTTGATTTTCTTTCCCACAGAGTCCTGGGTAAATGTCTAGATAGACATCTTTTCAGAGACAGTCTTTGGACTTTCACCCTGGAAGAGGGGGAGTAGCGGGTATAGGAATTAATCAGAAGATACAACGTTCTTATTCTGGAGTTAAGATTTTTGCTCATCGAACTTTCTCAGTTGAATTGGCCTTTCAATGGGTGTGGGTGTTTTAAAACTGATTCTGGATCCTAGAGGAGGCAGCTGTGTAGGAATATCACAGGAATGAGCGTGCCTCTGAATTCATTAGTAGTTCTGAGAGAAGGCTGGGGCATGCAAACGCAGAATTAACTGTCCTATGGTTCCTTCCTGACCACAAACTATCCTGAACTACATATTCTCATCATTTTGGGATTATGATTCTGCCCCTAGCATGGTCATAATAGATCCTCTGTATTGAAGACCTCATAGAATCATGGGGTTTTAGAACTGGAAAGGACCTTAGACTATGAAACATAGAATCACAGAGCCAGAAGGATTACGGAACAGAACACAGAGTGTTGGAACTGGAAAGGATCTTAGCACAAACAATATCAGAACTGGAAGGGACCTTAGGATATCGAGCATCAGGCCTTTAAAATCAACTTTTCCAACTTCCTCATTTTATAGATAAAGAAACTGAGAGCCAGAAAAGCTAATTGTCTAAAGTCACAGAATCACAAAATCAGAGAATGTGAGAGTTGGAAGGAACATCAGAAGCTATCCAGTCTAATCCATGTCTGTAGGTCACAGAGCTAGCTAGTGGTAGAACCAGACACAGGGTGATGCAGTGGAAAGAGTGCTTTATTTGGAGTTTGAAGGTATGGGTTCAATTCCTTGGTAATGTCATTTGTTACTTATGAGGCAGTTAGGTGGCACAGTGGATAGAGCGCTGGACCTGGATTCGGGAAAACCTGAGTTCAAATCCTGCCTCAGACACCAGTTATGTGACCTTGGGAAAATCATTCAATCTGTCTGCCTTGGTTTCCTCAACTGTAAAATGGGACCTACCCTTCACCAATCCCTTCACTGTGTTGTTGTGAGGATCAAATGAGATAATATTTGTAATGGATTTAGCACAGTATCTGGCACATAGTAGTTGCTATCTAAATGCCTATCATCATCATCTTCATTATTATTGGTATCATCTCAAGCAAGTCACTTAATTTCTTTGGGTCTTAATTTCCTCAACTGTAAGATGCAGGAGGCAAGACTTCATGCTGCATTTCCTTCCATCTCTAAATATATGATCCTTTGACCAGATATAATCTCCAGATTCCTGTTCTTCCAACTACGCCATACTGTTTTTAGTTAGAAAATGTTAGAAGGATATGAGTTTCTTTTGATAGTCACACCTCGAATAATCACTTGTTTCAGCAGGATGTATATAGTCTAGGGATTATAGAATATTCAAATACTCCAGAAAAATTCATCAATAGAAATAAGCTATTTTAGGTGACCTCTATGTTGTGAGTATGACACTCTATTCCGTATCTGGAAGAGAACAATTTGTATAAACTAGAGCATGTCCCATTCATACAATTGTACAGAAGTGACTTTATTGCATCAAAATTTTATGGCTTTTTCATTATCTGAAATTCATGAAATTGCTGTAGTTATTACTAGAGACCCAGAGAAACAATAAAAATAATTAGACTTATCTCTGGTTTTCATCACTAGTCCGAAGCTTGTTCTGGAAGCTAATCTATACCTTACCCTCTCCTAGAGATAGGGTGGCACGGCGGAGAGAGCACTGAACTTGCATTTAGGAAGACTCATCTTCTTGAGTTCAAATCTAGCCTCAGTGTGTGTGACCCTGGGCAAGCAACTTTGCCTCAATTTCCTCATCTGTAAGGTGAGCTGGAAAAGGAAACGACAAACTACTCCAATATCTTTGCCAAGAAAACTCCAACTGGCGCCACAAAGAGTCAGACAACTGAATGACAACCACCACCACTACCCTAGAGACAGAGTGAATTATAGAAAGGCAGTGTTGTATAGTGGATAGAGGGCCGACCTTAGGGTCAGGCAGACCTAGGTTCAAGTCCTTCCTCTGACACAAACTCATATGACCTTAGGCAAATCGCTTAACTTCTCAATGTTCTAGACAATTCTCTAAGGCCATAAGTTGTAGCAAAGGTGCAAATTGCATTGGGGAAAGGAGCTTCTCCATATTGGAAGTCCTTACATCAATGGAATTACAGGTTTTGCACCTATTCCTGTCCTAGAGATGGTATCTTTTGACCCCAGAGCATCCAATTAAGGGAAGAAGGTAATAGAAGGTGACTTCTTTTGGAGAATGGAAAAGAAAACTGGTCTGAATTTGTGAAAAGTCTGAATTATAGGATATTTGAAAAGAAATGTGAGCCTATTACTCTCAGGGTTCAAATAGTAACACAAACTAATAACTAACAAAAGGTAGCCAAGGAAAGAAGCAGCCAATACTGTAGAACCTTAATGACTATCTAGGAATTATTTTTTGTAGTTGACAATTCTTTTCATGAAAATTGGATGTTGTGAGTTTTGAAAGGGCTTGAGAACAGCACATTTTCTTAAATAAGCTACCTATTACTCCCACAACCTTCTTTATACTATTAATTTTTTTTAGTAAACTTCCCCCCCATGCTTATTGTAATCATAAACTTTAGCTCAGAGCAAAATGATCATAAATTTCCAATTGCAGTCTGAATCAAAGTGGTTCATTATATTGAAGAAAACAGAGAATGGTTTGTACTATGTCAGATTGGTTGAGAGTAAAGAAGGGAAGGTAAGAAGGAAGGAAGAGTAAGAAGAAAGGAAAGCAAGCTAAGAAGGAAGCTAGGAAGAAAGGGAAAGGAAGGAAGAAAGGGAAGTAAATAAAGGAAGGCCAAAAAAGGAAGGAAAGAAGGGTGAGAAGGAAGGAAGAAAGGGAAAGAAGAAAGTAGGAGAGGGAGAGTAGAAGGAAGGAAAGAAAGAAGCATTTATTAAACACCTACTGTGTTCCACATATTGCTCTAAGTGCTTTACAAATATCTCCTTTGATCCTCATAATAATCTTAGGAGGTGGGCACTATTATCCTTATTTTATAGTTGAGGGAACTGAGACAGACAGTGGTTAAGTGACTTCCCTAGGGTAACATAGCTAGTAAGTGTCTGAGGTTGGACTTGAGCTTAGATCTTCCTGACTTCAGGTCCTGTACTCAATTCACTGTGCTGAATAGACTCCTTTTAGTCATGCCCAGTTCTATACTATCATACTCTACTCTCCTTTGCAAAGTTAGTCAAAATGGCCATTGTGATTTTTACTGTCTTAAACTTTGAAATATTTGCCTTCTCCCATCAGCAGGCAGTAGAATGAAGGGAAAGGAATGAACACAGGTCTAGTTGTTGGCAGATCTGGATTCTGCTTCTAATTCTACTGTCAATCGGCTGTGTGTGTTTGGAGAATTTACTTCTCTCTGAGCCTCAGTTCATTCATCTATAAAACGGCAGAAGACAGGAGGGTTAGACCGGAATGGAGATGCTTAGTTTGAGGCCAAAAGAACTCCCAAAGGGTCCATGTATAGATTTTAGAGGTTCTGTTAATTCTGATGGGAGGAAAAGATACATTTATTTCATTTGTAAACTTATGTGCTTTATTCTATGCATTGAAAAACATGCTCAGATAGAAGCCACCAGACTGCTCAAAGAGGCCTGCAATACAAAAAAGGTAAAAATCCCTTGACTACACTCTCCCTAAAGTCTCTTCCAACTCTAAGATTCTGCAGCATTGTGAATAATCTCTCCCTTCAATTAATTGTCAGAGTGGGCTGTTGCATTTTCTCAATCTTGACTCGCACCCAACAATAGGTTTTTTGGCTCATTTTTAAAAATTGGTTTCATGAGTCAACTTGGTCAAAGAATTCATCACCGAGAAGCCAACTTTCTGGTGAAAAGCGCTCATCAAAAGACTGAAGTGTTACTATACTTGTTAGTCAGCTGTGTCAGTCATGTCGAACATTTCTTGACCCCATTTTGGGTTTTCTTGGCAAAGATACTGCTCGTTGTACTGATGAGGAAACTGAGGTAAACAGACTTAAGTGATTTGCCTAGGATCACATAACTAGTAAGTGTCTGAGGCCAGATTTGAATTCACATCTTCCTGACTCCAGGCACTATGCACTGAGCTACCTAGCTACATATCATAACAACATACTTGCCAACAAATCTAAATTGAAGAACTATTTTATTTATTCTTAAGCCTGTTAGCCCTATCCTTGTGTGAACTGGGACATCACTCTCCTTTATCTAGCCCATCCCATGGTAATGGTACCTACAAACATAAAATAGAAGTTTCTGAAAAATAAAGCCAGTTGCCACTCTTACGTGATGGTGCTTCTAAACCTGCATTAGCATGTGATGGTTGAACCTTAAATGTGGCAGAAGAAAACATTGTCAAGATGGCAAATGGAGTCCCAGAACATTGCTATTTTTGTTTCTGAAGAAGAGGCCTTGTATAGGCTGTTATTTATCACCGGGACAGCAACCTCCCATTATTTCATGGTCCTGGGGAAGATGCTGCAAAAATATAATTTCCCCTGAAGGACAGTTTCTTAAGAAAGTGTCAGTCTTCGTTGACCCAGCCCTTAAATTCAAAATCCCTGGCCAAATGGCAGAGGGACTAGAGACAGTATCATCTTGGAGCGTGCAACAGTGCAGAAGAAACTGACAGGCTACAGGATGAGTTCTATTCATATCAATCCACCCTTCGATGATGATAGTGTTATGAAAGGGCCACTAGGCATAACGATACTCAGATTCGCTGGGCTGGTGTTCCTAGAGTAGAGCGGCTTGAGGGGGTAGGCCCGTTGTTTAGGATTCAGCTCCTGTCCGTACGTTAGTGTTTTTTTTCGGATGTTGGGCTGGAGACAGGCCGCTCCCAAATGAGAAAAGGAAAATGGATGAATCAAGCCATCGTCTCAGTGTCCACATTGGTTCACGAGTAGAGAGTGCATCTCTCCTGTTGTTGAGGAAGGGTACTTATTTTGGAATTCAGAGACCTGAGTTCAAGTCAGAGGCATTAGCAGAGAACCGTAGGAAATCACATTTGGATGGAATGTCTTGAGTTATCTAGTCCAACATAGAATCATAGGATCGTAGATCTAAATTAGGGAGGGCTCTTAAGGGCCATCTACTTCCAACCTTTTCATTTAAGAGGCAGTGTGACATAGAAGATTTGGATAAAAAAAAAAAAACCTGGGTTCTAATTTTGCATCTGACACACCTACTACCCATGTGACCTTAGGCAAGACAAGTGCCTCAAGAGTTTAACTTTCCTAAACCTCAATTTCCTCATCTATAAAATGAGGGAGTTGAACTACATGGCCTGTGAGGTCTCTTTAGATTCCTAAAGCTATGATTCTTTGATTCTCTAAATGAGGAAGACCCTTAATTTCCCCCAGGTCATAAAGGAGGGAAGTGGTGGAGCAGAAATTTGAGTCCAGGTGTTCTGACTCCAGATGAAGTGCTTTTTTTTCCCCACTGTATCACCTAAAAAGGTTATTGTAAGGAATATAATTAGAAACTTTCAAGCACTGTAGAAATAGGAATTACTTATTGTTGTTATAAGAAGTAGCATGGGGTAGTGGATAGAACATTGTCCTTGGTCTCAGGTGGGCCTGGTTTTAAGGTCTGTCATTGACATGGATAGGTTGAATGACCCCGAATAAGTGATTTTGCCTCTTAATGATGAAAGGAACTTCCCAAGAGCATAAATTTCTGATAAGTTGACAATCTGTGCAGGGGAGAGAGTATCCATGCAGTGAGCAACCTACGTCAATGAAATCATGGTTGGTTGGTTATTGTCCTTCATTCCTGAGGAGGACCAAAATGACATTACTATGCTAGAGTCAAGTTACAGTGTGTCTGACTGTGGCTGATCAGACCTATACTCAGTTTGTTCTACCATAGTTACTAACCAAATACATATATACGCACATACATATAGACATGTTTATATATACATGTATATGGACATTTATTTATATAATTTTGATCTAGTTTAATCTGGGACTGCGGGGTTGAAACTCAGGCAAAGATTTAGATCTAATCTACCAACCTGCTCTGAAAATACAAGGCTATCTTGAAGCACGTTTGAATGTTCAATGTTTAAGAGCCATACCCTATGGCATACACTAGCATAGAGTCAGCTGTTTCACTGATGATACTGATGAAAAGTCTTCATTTGAGTCAGAATGGCCACATATATGGTGGGCTGAGCAAGTTGTATGAAAATTTTAGCTACCTCCAATCATAGCACTTCATAAATGAAAATTGTATGATCACAGATTCACAGAATCTGAGTGATGGAAGGGCCATGCAGTTCAACCATACAGAAAAGTGCCCTCTACATTATATACCACAAGGAATCATCTAGTCTTTTTTTTAAAGAGCAGCTTATTAATGATCCTCCTAAAATATGGTACTCAGAACTGAAAATTTGAGGTTTAGTCTGAGCAGGGCATAGTACAGCAAGACTATGACTTCTCTAGTTCTAGACAGCTTGCATCTCTGAATGCAACCCAAAGTCATATTAGTTTTCTTCTCACTCTAGAGAGGCAGCATGGAGTACATAGAGTACTGAACGTGGGAGTCAGGTAGACTTGGTTTTGGTTCTCACTTCAACCACTTTATTAAACAAAGGGTCCTGGGCAAGTCATAACCTCTCTGAACCTCATCTAGAAAATAGGAATAATACAAACACCTACTTCACAACATTGCTGTGAGGCCCAAAAGACATCATGCACATAGAGTACTTGGCAAATCAAAAAGTACTTTGTAATTCTTTGAGTACTATGTAAATATTATCTATTATTTTATTTTTCTGTTGACTCATATAGAGCTTGCAGTCCAGCAAAACCTCAAGATCCTTTCCCACATAAATTATTATCTTCTCATACCTCCCTCAGCTTGCATTTGTGCAGCCTAAATTTTTTCTAACCTAAGAACAAGAATTTTCATGTATTCCTACTAAATATGTTATTCCATTTGACCGTATGGTATAGCTTGGTAAGATCTCTTTCAGTCTTGTCTCTGCCAACAAATGTATTTACTTTCTCTCTTAGCTTTTTTTGCTGTTTGAAAATTTAAAGAACATACCACATATACCTTTATCGAAGTCATGGACAAATATGATAAACAACACAGATTCCTGGTGCCTCTTCCACTATAGACTGCCTTCCAGGGAGCCATGAAAACACTCTTTGGGTTCAACCATGCAATGAATTCTGAATCCACCTAATTATTTTTTGCATACCTTACATCTCTTCATTTCCCCCCGAAATACCAGCTTGAGAGAGTTTGTCAAAAACTTGGCTAGAATCTAGGTCAACAAGACATATAGCATCATCCTGGTTGATTGGTACAGGACCCATCCAAAAAGCCAATGAAGTTAGCCTGGTATTATCTGTTCTTGGTGAAGCCATATTGATTCTTTGTGCTCACCACTATTCTAAATGTTCACTAATTGTCTTTTAAATAATGTGTTCTAGAATTTTGCCAGGAATCAAAGTCAAGTTCACTAATCTCTAGATTGCAGATTCCATTTTCTCCTTTTTTAAAAAATCAGGAGAACACTTTTGTCTAACCTTGCGACATCTGTCCAATTCTCTATGACTTTTCAAAGACCACGGCAGTGGCTCAATAATCTCACCTGCCAGTTCCCTCAGTACCATGGAATGTAATTAATCTGGACCTTATTTTTACTCATCAAAGGCAGATCTGTTCTAACCTTCTATCAAGCTAGTCAAATTAGGATATCAATTCCCAATTAGCAATTTTGTTGTTGTTGTGACTTTTCAAGTCTTGGCAGACAAAATAGAAGCAAAGTAAGGGTTAAGCAGCTCAGCTTCATCATCTATTATTACTCCAGCTTTATCATCCATTTTCATTGTTCCATCCAACCTGAGCAGTGGTTTCTAGCTCTCCTTTGATTCTTCCTTTTTCTGCAATATAACTTTCCTACCACTCCTGCCTTTTTGTTATTTTTTTTCCTTTCCTTGGCAAGTTCAGTTCATTCTGAGCTTTAGCATTACTGATGCAAACCATACTTTTAAAATTCATCCTCTGTTACCTATTCTTGCTTCCATCTTCTGTTCATATCTTTTAAAAATCTAATTTGGTTGGTGAGTTCCCTGTGTGTCTTTATCAGTCTCCACAGATAATTCCCCTTTCCTCCTTACTGGAGTTGTTGCTTTGTGTCTTCAGATTTCCTTCTTTAAAGATTCTTTCTTGGTTGATTTCCTCTGTAGAATTATAGTACATGGGATCCTGGGATCCTACCTAACCTCTTGAATCTCTACCAAAATTGGTATAACCTAATAAATACTAACAATGAGAGTGAGTGTACTGTTGCATTCTTATTCTATCTCTGTATCACAGCATCAAATAATAATGATAACAATAACAACAGATTTCTACAGTGCCTTAAGATTTACAAAATCCTTTCCTCATCTCAAACCTGTGAGGTACACGATAAAAGTATCGGCCCCATTTTACAAATAAGGAAACAAAGGCTTAGACTAGCAGAGCAATTTGCTCAGGTTGTGTGTAACTATTTAGGGTCTGAGCTAACGCTAGAACTCAGGTCTTGACTTCAAGGTCCTTTCAGAATCCCAACTACTTCTTATTTTGCAATTCACATATAGTTCCCTATTTACACATACCACTTGATATCTGGCTTCTGTATTTCCACCAGTAAAATATGGTAGCAGTTCACAGAAACTTCATAAGGGTTGTGACGCGGCAATCCATGAGCTCTGGGGGTATCTCTATTTGTTACATTTCTTGGGGCCCAAGTCAGATCTTTAAATATGGTAAATGTAATTAAATATTCCAGGTACTAAAACACTCTTCTAATGTGAACCAATAATAACAAAGGCGTGTGAAAGGGTGGGAGTGGGGTGGGGAAAGATTACAAATTTACATATGTAGTACTCTAGAATGGTCAGTGTATTCACTAACCCACTGGCTGTTCGCAATTTCTGTAAAAGGTCTTTTATAGGAAATATATCTAAGTACAAATGTTCCTTCAAAGGATTTACTATGGGATTGACTGACATACAAATATCAGAGAGAGATTTTTAAAAACTAGATAAAACAGTCACTTTTAAAAAGATTGGCCATGATTATCCTTAGTAGAGGTTATAGTCAGGTGAAAAAAAATTAAATCTATTAAGGCACCCACAAAAATGCATGTACTTAGGGAGCTTAAATGTTTAGCAGGTGGCAAGAAGCTCTGGTTTGCTCTTGAGAATGGATAAGTGTTTCATGTAACAGATTCCACCAAACAAGTCCAACTTACCTTTTTTGTTTTATGTGTCAGTCGATGCATTTCCTTACTAATAGATTATGAGCGAGAATACAACTTGGAAAAAAAGGAACTTTCTTCTCAGTCTTATTTTCAGGGTCCTGTTTTAGTCTACTGAAGGTCAGTGACTATGCAGAGAAACTCGCTACAGAATTCACCATCTGTTTTATAACGAAAATGGCAAATAACTACTGTGGCATCAGTCAAAAGGATGTTAAATGTTGCTCCCTAGCTCAGGAAAATTCCTTCTATTAACCCATTAAGGTCTTTTAACAGAAATTTAAATAGGCGGCAATGTTATTTACAAAGAGATGCTTTCCAGCTCTTTCCACAGCTGGAGAATCACAAAGAGTAGACTTTTCCATTTTGGAAAAAAGCAGACTAAGTTTAAGCAAAATGGATTGGTTGTTGTCATTATTCAGTAGTGTCTCCCCAGTGTTTCTGTATCCTAAGTGGCCCATGTCATAACATTTTTGTTTCACATGCTTTCTTTCAATGTAAGAATAAACAGATTCAGAAATGAAACGTCTTCCAAGGGAGACTGAGGGAACACACATACCAGTCAGCTGGTAGCTCAGAGATATTGGGACTATGCGACTTCCCCTATAAGGCAAACCAAGAATAATTGTCAACCCAACAGGGAAAAATAAGAGGCCTCAGTATATCAAATGTAGTATCTTATTTTAATTCCCAAATTCTAGTTAATCTCAATTGGGAAAATCTGTTTTTTTCATGGAAATGTAATTCTTTTCTGAAGCCCAATAGCTTCTCAAGAATTTTGCCCCAAGAGCTAAAATCCTACATTCGCATTCATTATCTCAGGAGTCACCTATAGTCAGTTTCAAATAGAGTCTAGATTTTCTTTTTACAGATTAGCTGCTTCTAGTCATAAATAAATGGAAGTTACATGATATCTTAAAAAAAATAAGGAATAACATGTATCTGTTGTTTAGTGCTTTATGCTTTACGAAACTCACATTCATTATTCAATTTGAGCCTCATAGTAATCCTGAGTTAAGAAAGAGGGTATTGTGTAGTGGAAGGGACTGTAGACTTCCAGGGTGAAGACCTGTCTGCATTCAAGTCCCTGCTCTTCCTCTTCCTACTCGTATGATACTAGATAAGTCATTTTAGCACTCTGACCCTCAGTTTCCTCATCGATGATACTATTTATACCTCTGAAGACTATTATGAGGAAAATACTTTGTAAAAATGTAAAGCCCTATACAAGTGCCATCTATTTGTATCAGGAAGGAAGGTTATTAGGGAACCCTTGATTAATTTAGTTGTCTTGATGGAATTGCAAAGCATGGACCTTTGTCAGAAAAGGGGACAATTGCCCTGATGCACTCTGGCTCAGTGGGAGCTTCTCATTTCTGACAAACGTCCATATCCTGTAATTTCATCAAGTAGACTGAGAGACTTGACTGACCAGTACCTTGATTGACCCTCTGTTAATCATCATTATTATTATTACTGTTTTTGTTGGACATAGGCTCAAAGAAGAGAAACAATTTGGCCAAGCTCATGGTATGGCTGAGCTGCAACTCGTTTCCATCACGTCTGACTCTTTGTGACCCCATTTGGGGTTTTCTTGGCAGAAATACTGGAGTGGTTTGCCATTTCCTCCTCCAGTTCATATTACAGGTGAGAAAACTGAGGTAAACATGGTTAAGCGATTTGCCCAGGGTCACACAGCTAGTAAGTCTGAGGCTGGATTTGAAATCAGAAAGATGAATCTTCTTGATTTTAGGCCTGGAGCTCTATCCATTGTACCACCTGGCTGCCCTTGCAACTTGAACACATCTCCTAATTTTAAGTCCAGAGCTCTTTTCATTACTGTAAAACCTAATGCTGACATAAAAACTAAAAAGGTAACGTGACTTTACCAAATCCCCATTGTGAACAGAATACTACACTAAAGAGACAGGCCATAATTGACATTGGCCCATAGACACGAATCAGTTTGATAGAGAACCAAAAACGTCAAAATATTGGACTCTCACAATCAGTTCTTTGGACAATGACCAGTTAATGGCTAGTTGCCTGACTGTAATTTGGCTGCTTTTATGATGAAGGGCCTTGAGTTTACCCCATATGAAGGTCAATCGAAGGACCTGTAGATGTTTAGGTTAGAGAAGATGACATGACAGCTGTTTCCAAGCAGGTAAAGAGCTGTTATATAGGGCAGCTAGGATAGCACAAGGATAGAGCATGGAACCTTTAGTCAGGAAGACCTGAATTCAAATGATAATGCCTGTCTTGGAAAGGAATAGATTCTCCCACCCCCACTCACTGGAGGTCTTAAAGGAAAAAGGAGGATGACCTCTCGATAGCATATCATAGATGGGATTCTTAATCAGATGCAACTTGAATTAAATGGCCTCTAAGGTTGCTTCCTGCTCTGTAACTCTGTAAAAGTAACTTGTTGGCAAATTCCAAATTATTTTTGTTTTGTGTGTAGGCCATGCCGTAATTAAAGTGACCCTGAGAAAAAGATCTTTAGGAGCAATCCTTAGTTTTCCCCCATTTGATCTTATCTTCATTGATTTATGATTTCTCATTTTGAAATCTGGTTCCAGATTCTGTGACTCTCTCCATGGGGCAGATAGAAAGGAAGGCATTTAGTTTTCCAACCAGTTGTTCTCAACTAGTTAGATATTCTCTAGGCAAAACATTGAATCCATTTACAGAATTTTTTCCTTTTCTTGCTGTCATAGAGATGTGGCCTATCTCCTTTAGGTGTATATTGCTTCATATGTTTCTGCACTTATAGGCATTAGTATAAATTGAATATAACAAACTATACTCATTTTCCACCACAGTCAACAAATTGGATCCTACATACTCACAGGGGGAACATAGCAGGCCAAAACGAGCTCTCCCAAAAGTACTTGGCAACTCTAGACTATTCATCTTTAGAGCTAGCAAGTCAGCTAATAAAAATTTATTAAACACTTGTTATATTCCAGGCACTATGTTAAGTGCTGGGGATACAAAGAAAAGGAAAAACATGGACCTTAAACTCAAGGATCTCACATGTAATAACTAGGTATAGAGAAGATAAATGAAGTATAAATAGAAGACAATTTTAGAGGGAAGGCACTAGTAGGGGAGTGGGGAGGGCTGCTTGGAAAAATCTCCCACAGAGGGTTGGATTTGAACTGAGTCATTGAAAGTGTTCTGGGAGGAAAAAAATTAGGTGAGAAATATAGGCACCCAAAATGAATGGTAAGCATAACTAAGTATTCATTATATACTATAATAGGTAATACTTAAATGACATTAATTATTTTACAAATGTTCATGGATGATCTTGATATGTGAAAAAAATCAACTCAGCCCTTGTCATTGCCCATGTACCATTGCTCATTCATTTTTCACACTTTATTTATATCGTTCAAGAGCTCTGATCACAGTACATACCTTTGAAAGACCGTCCATGATGGAAGTGCATGTCTATTGGATCAAACTTGGGTCCAGAGAAATGGCAGCAGCAGCACAGCTATTGATTCACTGACATCATATTTTTTACACTTGCTCTTTTAAAATCTTCCTTTAGAGAATGAGGATTTGGTTCTTAGGGGGTCATCAGTAACTTTTGGGAAATAATGTCAGTGTTATATCCAAGGGGAAAACAAAATTACCAAGGGAGTGGTGTGGATGCAAAATCAGGTACAGAAGTCTGGCAATAAATGGAAGAAAATAAGAGGACAGCTAGACAAACCAATAGGATCACAGGAAGGTTTCCCAGAATAGGGAAGATTTATACATGCTTATAGGCATGGGACTGCAGAAAAGAGGGATTTACAGATTTAAACTACATCATTTTCTTAGAAAATTTTAAAGAGGGATGTGGAGCTGACCTGTAATTTTGTTGGTATAAGGTGTTCTTAGGTAACTAAGCTCCCTGAACCAGCATAGGTGCGCACCCTATGTTTTCTTCTACTTAAAGAGTTTTAGAGAGTTGCTGAGAAAACTCTGAGGTTAAGTTATTTGTCTAGGGCCAGACAGCCAGTATCTGTATGAGAGAAATGATTATTTCTCTCTTATGTTAATAATCAATTATTGAATTAGGACCAGGATTTTTTTTTTCAGAAACCTGTAGGTTGTTCAGTCTCTAAAGGACATTGTTGGTGGATGAGATTGCCCAAATCCCTGGGGTACATGCTTTTTGATTTTAGGTGAGAGATCCCACACAAATAGAGAACCTTACAAAGAATTAAAGCTGAGGTGGATTCCAGGCCACTGTGTTCCACTCAGCCAGGTTTGAGTAGAGGTGCACATCTTTTTGTCTAGATGACCCTAAGTTGGGGTGGTCTGGATAAGACAAAAGTCTCTTTGTCCAAGACTGAGTGATCAGTCAGATTCCCCAGCCCCTAATTTAAATAAATCCACCTCTCATTATAATATTCATTCTCATTAATTGTTAACCAATAGGAATTGATTGCCACCCACTCTTCCAAAGGCGTATAAGCATTGAGTGGGTTCCATGAGAGGTCTTTGGCATTTGAGAGTGCCACTGACCCTTTCTATTAATTATCTGCTAGCAATAATTAATAAAATGATTAATTACCCAGAAACTATGTCTCTTGAATTTTTTATGCATCGCACGTCTGAGGTGGGACTTAAATCAAGGTCTTCCGTGTCTTAAAAGTCAGCTCTCCAGCCACTATACCATCTTGCCTCTTAGAGACTTGAAATAGATGCGATGATTCAAATTCAATGAATCTCTAAATCTTTTAAAATTCAGTCCTATCTTTATCTCTATCTAATTCTCCCATTAGTTTTTATTTAATGCTGAAATTGATACTTTCCTAATGAATAAAGAGTTATTCATAATACTGAAACCCTGAGCCAATATGGAAAATCCAGAGGTTCATCTATCTATTCTACAAGTCCCAGAATTCACAGTAGAATAGAAAGAATCTTGGTGTGGATGGGGAAGGACTCTGACAAGGCTGGGGGAGCCTGAGTTGAATATTCACCATCATGGTCTGAAAAGAATTCTATGGTCCTTCCTCTCCAACCCCACCCAATTACGTGAAGTAGTCTGGGAGCTTAGATGCAGAGTTAACTAATTTACTGATCTGAAGGAATTACTTTGGGAATAATTATGGTGGTGGTCAGACAAGTAGATCAGAAAGCTCACGAATGTTATTCTGGTCCAGTTTTTGAATCACAAGCAAACATCAGCTCTTTTGCTTCAGTTCTAAAGGGCTAAATTGAAATGTTGCATTTTCATTTGTGACTGACAATGAAAAAACACCCAACAACCCTTTCAGTGGCTCTTATGCTAAATGATTTGGGGTTGCTAGGTATTTCCTGTGGAGCTGATGTTTCCCTGCTATGTTCTCCCTTTGAGATAAAATTATTGTTGGATCCTACTCTATGTAAGTCATTTCATAACTAGATGCTGTCTTATCAAAAGAGCTTTTGGGAAATATGAGTGACAGTGATGTTGTTAGGGAAGGTATCCATCAGGGACACTCAGGCACAATGATGGAATATTCAGAGACATGACGAACTTTGAGAGATGCTGAGGGGTCCTCTATGTCCCATCCCACCTGGGACACTAGAACCTCTGCCTACTCAGAGAAGAGACTTTAGTGTCAGTAGGGTGGGCTACTGCCTCACTTAAAAAACAAACCTACCATGTGATTGTGGTCATGAGGACTCAAACCACACAAAAGTCAGCAAATTAAGGGGAATTGAAATGCCTACTAATTGGCTGTACCTGGAGCCCACTGATAGGGGGAGAGGGAGAGAACGAGAGGGAGGGAGAGAGAGACGGAGAGAGAGACGGAGAGAGAGAGAGGGAGAGGGAAAGGGAGAGAGAGAGAGAAAAGAAGAAGAAGAAGAAGAAGAAGAAGAAGAAGAAGAAGAAGAAGAAGAAGAAGAAGGAGAAGGAGGAGGAGGAGGAGGAGGAGAAGGAGAAGGAAGAGGAGGAGGAGTGAAGACTTAACTGTTCAGGAAGATATGAGTCTAAATAGCAAGAGATCAACTACCATTCAAATGGACAAGAGAGATGTATATCTGTTAGACATATCAGAGAGTCCCACCACTAGGAGAGGGTGATAGAGCAGAAAGAACACTGGGTTTGGAGGTCAAGGAACCGAGTTCAAAACTTGTCTCTGGTACTCGCTATCTATGTTATTTTGAGCAAGACACTTGAGCTCTCTGGGCCTCAGTTTCCTAATCTGTCAAATTTGGGTGTTGGGGTAGATCTTTAAAGTCCATTATAATTTTAATTCTTATGGTCTTCACATTTAAGAATGACTTGGGCTAAATCAGGATTGGGGAGGTGGGCTCAAAGACAAATAGTACTGAATTCAGAAGCCTCTGTAAATACGCTCTGAGGAGCTTGCTGGCACCTGGTGTCTCGCTCTTGACCCACAGAACCTCCACTGCGTCCACATCTCCCTTGTTCTGCCTGATGAGCAGCAACTATAGCAATGAATGTGGCTGTGGATGCTTTATAAATGACAAGAGATATCTCCAACTGGCTCTACCACATGCCTTAAAATTTCCATACAGCTTCCTCCTTTGTGTTAAGATACGGAAGGCCAGCTGTGAAAATGCACACATTGTATGGGAAGGTTGAAACATTAAGCCATTATCTGTGATTCACATCCAACATGAATTAGTTTATCAGATAAAGTCCATCATTCTGGTGGAGTTTCATGAGAGTGGAACATAGCACAAGTTGGTTTTGATGTGGAAGTGGTTAGTGGAAATGTCCAGTGCATGAGGGGCTGATCTTTCTGGAAAGGATAATGGGGACCCCTGAGCATCTCAGGGCATAGCATGAGTATGTCAGGTACTTGACAAGTGGTGTCAAAAAGAGGAAAAGATTTTTGCAGGGAAGGGAGGGTGCCAAAGGTTCTGACCATACCTTACAATTTTCCAAGGGGCAGTACTGGTATAGCCCCCTGTTATTTATTTTGTATAATTTTCTAACACTTCCTTTAAAATAAAACAATCATGATTGTGGTAATCAGGACACAGGAAGGAAGGAAAAAAGGAAGGAAGGAAATATGCATTTACTAAGCATCGACTATGTGCCAGCATTATACTAAGGGTTTTACAAATATTATCTCATTTAATCCTCACAACAGCCCAGTGAGGGAGGTGCTGTTATTATCCCCATTTTTTCAGTCAAGGAAACTGAGGGCAGACAGAGGTTAAGGGACCTGACTAAGGACACACAGGTAGTGTCTGAGGGCAGATTTGAACTCAGGTGTTCCTGACTCCAGTCTTGGTGCTCTACGTAGTGAGCCATAAAGGACAGTAGACCAGAGCAGATGACGATCTTGCAAAGCCTACAATTTCATTTTTTTTTAATTTAAGGGGCAAAAAATCCAAGGATGAACTAATGTACCAACTATAGTTTCCAAGAGAAAAGGAGAACTGATTTTCAATGCCCAGAGCTTTCTTCTAGATGTCAGAAAGAACACTGGCTTTGGAGCCAGAGGGCTCGCATTTGAATTCCAACTCAGCTACTTGCTGCCTATGTGAGTTTGAGCAAATCTCATGAAATCTCATGAAGCCTCTTCAGCTACTTTCTCTCTAAAATAAAAGTGAGTGGCTTCAGTAGTGTCTAATGTCCCTTCTGTCTCTAAAAGTTCTCATGATCCTATGGCATTTTAGAGAGAAGTGTCATCGATATCAGTACCATCCACCTTTGACATACATTCAGTTTGATTCAACTCAACAAGCACACTTTAAGCAACTCCCAAGGCAGTACTGTGCCAAGAGTAGAATTCAATGCTTTCCTTGCCCTCCTGAAACCTCTAATCTGGTAGGGGGCAAGGTGGGAGATAGTACACAAATAACCAGTACAAGGCAGAAGAACAGAGAAGTAAACTAAATGCTGTGTGAAGCCTGAAGTTATCTATCTTGACAAGGAAGAGCAAAATTCACTAAAACAAATATGCTAGAGAACAATTAGCATCTTATTTATGAGTCTCCCACTTATTCCCTTTTTATTTTTTCTCTTCCACCAGATCCTTAACCTACTGCCTGAAGTCTCTTTATTGAACATTATTTGCCATATGCAATTTATTTAGAGTGGGAAGGAAACTTCGACTTTCTTCACATTTTAATCATGCTTAATATCTTACGACTTGTTTTGGATCAAAAAATCATTGCTGGAAAAAAATAAAACTTTTCACTCAATAGAAAATGCCATGAATTAATGAGTATCTGGTTTGATTTGATTTTTTTAAAAAACCGAGTATCGGCAGATCAGGAGTTCACAAACATTATTCTGGTCCAATTTGTGGATCAAATGCAAATAGCAGCTCCTTTGCTACATTTCTAATGGATTGCAATTGAAATGTTACATTTTCATTTTCGACTGACAATGAAAAAACACCCAGCAATATTCTGAGGCCAAAAATTATTGCTGGAACCTATAAGTAAGTCATTTCATAACAGCTTTGTTCCTGGGATGCTGTCTTATCAAAAATACCCAGGATTCTATTGAAGTGAACTACTCTAATGAAAAAGAAGATTTGATGAACAGGCACAGCTCCAAGCTATGTTGCTCTCCCCATTCCTCCATTGGTTCCATCAAGGGAAATAGCCAGGAGTATCAAGGTGGCCACAGATTACAATAATAGTCAAACAAAGTCACATTCATCTGGTGGCATGTTGGCTCTGTAGCCAAAAAGGACACAATTTGTTGCCGTTTTGTGAAAACACAAGAGCACATATCCTTTCATTTAATAGTCCCAACATGAGCCATTAAAAATATAAGTGTAACGCTGGACAGGCATATGATGAAAACTTGCTAAGTATAAAAAGCACTGGGTATGATCCTGCTTGTACTTTAAACAAAGACCAGCTTCTTTGGCAAATCATGGTTGTTGGAGCCTATAGCAGGTAGAAAGAGAATCTACTCTCATGACTGAAGGAGAGGTTGAACATATATTTGCAAATATCTGTGGTACAAGAGGGAATATTACAAGTATAAGGGGAAAGATCTGGGAAAACTGAGAAATCTGAGAAGGGGCAGATAACTTTCAAATAGGAAGGGGTGTATGTGTGAGAAGGGCTCCTGGAAAAGGTGAATTAGCCCTTGAAGGGACCAAGGACTTCAGAAGATGGAGATGGGGGGGAGAGAGAAGGGGAGGGGAGGAATATACTCCAGGTATAGGTGACTTTTAAGAGCAAAGATATGGAAAGAAGGAAAATCCAAAATCTAAAAGAACTAGATATAAAAGAATCTGAGTCTGTCTTTCACCTTAGGATTCTCAGATTCCAAAATCATCCTACCTTTCTCAAAGTTATAGCACATCATGGAAGTATCGCAGGCCATATGTGAAAGGAAGCTGTCCCTAGCTGGGAGCCACCAACTTACCAGTTGTTACAGTTGCCAGCATAGAGAGTGTGACTAGAAGGTAGAGAAGCAGATTTTTCTACCAATGATTTCAGAATCATCTAAATGAAAGTTGTCTCCTACAAAGTAGGAGCAGCCAGGTAGTGCAGTAGATAAAGTGCTGAGCTTGGACTCAGAAAGACTCATTTCTGTGAGTTCAAATCCAGCCTCAGACACTTACTAGCTGTGTGACCCTGGACAAATCACTTAACCCTGTTCATCTCGATTTCCTCATCTGTAAAATGAGCTGGAGAGGGAAATGGCAAACCACTCCACTATCTTTGCCAAGAAAACCCCAAATGGGGTTATGAAATGTCAGACTCAACTGAAAAATAACTGAATAACAAAACAAAATAATTATCTTGGAAATTTGCATGCTTATTCCAAAGATACTACCATTGTTCAAAAGCTTTGGAGGATGACACTTTGGGAATTACTTTTGAAGCCTGGAGCACATTCCTTCTATTATCTTTACTCACTTGATATCTTCATTCTTTGAGAGAGGGTTTGATTTTTGGACACAGTCAAAAGCCATTTGGAGTCAAAGGTCACAAAGATGAGTGAATAAATTGGGGCATGTCGATTTTTGATGAAAGCAAAGGTGTGACTGAAGTAATAAGACCACCTTTCTTGAAAATAGCAAATTTCTGAGGAGTTCTAGAAATGATGGTATCCATGGAGTCATCAATAAATAAGTGTATACTTCCCACAGGAAGGGCAGTTATGCTTTGAAGGGGACAACACATTTCCTACTGGGAATCTGAGTGTACAGACTCACAAGTAAGAGAAAACTGTGCAAAGATGAGGTACTGTCTTACTCTGAGGGAAAACAACAGGCTTTTGGCATCCTGCCTTGACACATTTACAATAGGTTCTCCCCAATTCCTCAGCTATTTATCACAAGCTGTTGAACTGAGAAAATTATCAAACTCAGTTTGGGGGAGTATTTTTCTCCCTCTGCCATTTTTTATTTCCCTTTTGTTTCTTTCTTTGCTTCCCAGATTCTCCAGAGAGTTTATAAGTCAGAAAAGATATCTAGGCTATGCTACATGAGGAAAAACCAGGACCTTCTGAGTTGTTGGCTTCCTTCATTACCAGACCACTTTGGCCACAGGCTTTGATATCACCCATTAGTGGAAACATCCTGAGGCCTGGAGGAGCAGTATCTTTCTTTTTTTTTTAATTGACCAAATCAAATTACCAAATATTTATTGGCCAGAGCTATGACTCTGAAGGAAAATGGACTAGAATTCATGCTTATCAACAAATAAAGGCAGCAGATGAGGTGTTAAAATTAAAAATTAAGTGTTTCTGTGATTGGTGTTTGCAATGTTCATTCCGGTAATGTTGGTAATTAAACCTTACTTTAATGAACTGCAGGTTAAAGAGTTTTCTGAGCTTGCCTTGAACATAAAAAAAGCATTGATCCTCTGGGAAGGGCTGGAAGATTTTTCAGTCAATAGGAGTGTTTCTTGTTTTCAAGGATGTGTTAAGAAGAGGACAATGCTAATTTCAAGCTTCAAGGGTGTTCACTTACAAATGCAGAGGTCAGGATGAACTCAGAAATAGGAACTGGAATTTGTTGGTTATGTCCCTGATTATTCTGAAGCCTTGTTACAGCACCAGGCTATAGAACTATCTCTTAAGTGAAACTGGGTTAAAGGAAGTAGAACCCAGCCCTTCAATTTATAACATCTCTTTTGATTTTTTTTTGGGAGGGGTGTATGAGGGAGAGAAGAGGGGATTACTAACAATTTTTTTAAATGAAAAGAAATTAACAAAATTCTGTTAATAATACTTCCTGTATCCAAATCTTTCTGGACAGGATATTATTATAGCAGACATTCTTGACCTTTTTTTGTGCCATAGACCCTTTTGTTATCTGGTGCAGCCTATAGACCCCTTCCCAGAAAAATTTTTTAAATGTGCAAAATAAAATACATGAGATTACAAAAGAAACCAGCTATATTGAAATAAGGTTATCAAAATATTTTTAAAAATGAAATTCACAGGCCTCAGATTAGGAATCCCTGGATTATAGAATCATAGTTTACTACATTCTATGTTATTGAGGGCCTTGTAGTAATTAGCACATTCAATACTACTATTGAGAGGTTATATGGTATAGTAGATGGAGAGCTGGCCTGGGTTCAAGTCTCAGCTTTGACACATCCTGACTGTAGGATTCTGAGCAAGAACCTCTCTGCTCAGCTCCTCATCATTAAAAGGAGAGGACTGAATTTATGGCTTCTCCAGTCGCTTCCAGATCTAAATCTATTATATTTTCTCTGTGCTCTAGATAACTCTAAAAACTGTTACAGAGGAGGTGCGAACCTCATCAGGGAATTCTCAGCACCAATGAAATTACAGGTTTATTCTTTATACCATGCAGGTTTGGTGATGACACTGCTTTAGTTTTTGACTAGCTCCAAAATTTGAACAAACTCTGAGAAGAAATAGGCCATAAATGAGGAGAAGCACACAAATCCATGTGTTCCTAGACTGTGAACTTTGGTGGTGTCTAGAAGAAATTTTAGAAACTTTAGTAAGAACAGCTCCAGTATTGCTTCCATAATATATTTCTCATAAAAATTTCTATGCATATATATGCATATGCATATATGCACACTTATATCTCAGTGCTTTGACACTCATACCTGTGACCCAGACTCCAAGAGTTACTTTTCTATTAAGATGGACACTCCCCTGAATCCTGGCACATTCTTTGGATATATCCCATTAACGTAAGTAACTAAAGAATCCTCTCCCCCACCTCTAAAGGAATGAGGTTTACCAGTGGTTTTCCTTCAATTTTTTTTTTCAAACAGACTGGCCTATTTAATTTTCTAGTGAGTCATTTGGAACCCCTGAGAAGTTTTCCTTGCAAAAGATTTGCAACCACAATAAGATATTTACTGTATTTATCGGTGACATCAAACCTGCACGCCAATGTCACATTTCTCAAATTCCATCAGTAGATCAGACAAGCAGTCTCTGGAAAGAGGACATTACAGCCAGAAAGTTCAGAACAGACTGGCTTTGAGGGCCATTCCCATCCTATTTTCTGTCATGCACCCTGAGCCTTTGTTGTCTCTGCAATGCTGATAAATCAATCCATCAAAAAATTTCCTCAGTGAAACTCAATCAAGAAAGGTCATGTCAGCGGGAGAGGAACAGATTAAATTAGCATCAAATTAGACATGGAAAGTGAGTTCTGTCAAAATCATCACAGCGCTCAGCACAATTAGAATATGTTAATTATGCATTTCATTAAGGTAGTGCTCTTTGAATGTGAGATGAAATGTCACTGGTGTAGGCATCCGAAAAAAGGAAGATTGCCAGGCACAACTTTCTCTAGACAATGTGTGACACCTTCATTAACATCAAGAATCACAAGTCTGTCTTGACTTTTTCTGTAAAGTATTAAACCATTAACTGTTTGCTGGCTCCCATCATTTGTGCTCATGTCCCTGTCCTCAGAGTGGGTCCCCTTGTGAGTGACTGGCTTTCTCTTTCCCAGCTATGGCCCTAGGGGCTGCTGGGAGTGCCCGGTGGGGACGGAAAAAGGTGGCATTTTAATGAAGCTTCCTCGAGCTGCGCTGGGATCATGCCACAGCCTAAGGGGTGCAGAGATGCCAAGAAGGCTGTACTGGGAGAGAAATGAGGGGTGAGGATTACAGAAGGGGGAAGGAGGGGCGGAGGAGGGAGGGCCTTTGCCTTCTTCTTGGGGATGAAAGATATAATCAACTTAATGGGGCACAAATCAGATTTACAAACTTGCATATGACAAACTCTAATTTTGTGAATTATTTTGCGGCACACACTGCACACCTCTGAATCATGGGGATGAGCTGTTTTCAAAGTGTGAAGTGGTCCCTCAGAAAGTTCATGGTGGGGTACAGGAGGCGTGTAACTTCATAAAATGCTAATTAGATGCTCTAGGTAGGAGGTGTTGGGATTTACATCGGATTTCCCATCAGATTTCTTGGTACATCATTTTCAGAGGCTACCAGATGTCTCATGAGACTAATAATGGGTCACAGAGCTCTTCCTTGAATCTAGCATCCCCATCTTAGTAATGGTCAAAGGTATTTTATTTTTTATGGGCTTCCCAGAAGCTAGAGGAGAATACCTAATGAGGTTCTACTGACTCCTTGGGAAGACAATTTCTTTTCCTGGAAAAATAAAACTTTCCTGCTCCCCCCCACCAAATCCAGCTACAGGTCCAATTTTAGTAATGTAATTAAGAGTCACCCCCAAAATCCTGGAAATAAATGATTTTCTTTAAAATGATTGATGATTAATCATCTCCATATATGAATGGCCAAATCTAAGCCATTCTTATAATCTCAGAGTTGGAAAGGATGCCACAGAGTCTCTTTTCCCACCCATCCTTGAATAAGAACCTTCTCTCTAAATTTCATGACAAATGTTATCCAACTCATACTATAAGCTCTCTCATGATAGAAAGGGAATTCACTGCCTCCCAAAGCAGTCCTTTCCAGTTGTGGACAGTTCTCACTGTTAGGAAGTTTGTGCTTATGTTGAACAGTGCATGGGCTGTCACAGGAGGCAGAATTTCCCATCACTGGAGATCTTTAAGTGAAGGTGGGATGACCTCTTGATGGGAGAATCCTTGTTCGGGTACTAGGTTCAGGTACTAGGTAAGCTCTGAGATTCCTATTAGGTTCAGGGTCTAGGTACTAGGTAACCTGTGAGATTCCTGTCAACCCTGAAATTCTGCTTCTGTAATTCTGAATTAAAATCAAACTCCCTACAGCTTCTGCCCATTGGTTTCCATTATGCTCTCGGGGGTCAAAAGAACAAGTGTACTTTCTCTTCTCCAAGAGCTTCATATGTATTCCATAGTTACCAGTCAAAAGAGCAGTGGAAGTATTTTTCTAACCATGGAAACTGGGAGTGGTCAATAAATATGAGACTTTTTATTTGCATAATGATTCTAACCTTTCATTCTTTAGTCATTTGACAGATATTTATTTATGCCTTTACATGCAGGGCATTAGGCTATGTGGTATGAGAAACACACACATATCACATAAGGGTTTCTTCCCTTAAGGAAGTCTAGCATGGTCTAGTATGGGAGATAAAATATGTGTGTACACGCACACATACACACACACACACACATACACAGAAATAATTACAAAAGAAGGCAAAAAACAAAATTGCAATGAAAGACTGTATGTGTTATGGGACCTGAGATTAAGGAAAGATAATATGAATAGTTTATTTTTCGGTAGTGTTTTATAGTTTACAAAGCAATCTTCTCACAATTACCCTGTAAAGTAAAACTTTGGTTAGTCCTATTTTACAGATTAAAAAATTGAAGATCAGACCTAGGCAGCTTAAATTAATCACATTTGCACAGCAAATAAGTGTTAGAGTCAAAACTCAAACCTAGAACCTATTTCAAGTATAGTACTTTCAATGTGCTGGTGGAGGGTGGGAGGTTGATAAAATACAGGATGTTTGTATTTTTTTTTAAAGAGGGTTACCTCTTCTTCATACTAAATGCACTTTTCAAAAAAAAAAATAAGCACAGCCAACTAGGATCCATTTCCTCCAACACATAATCTAAATACTGTATGATGTACTCATTTATTCATGTCATTGTTTGTATCACAAAAGTCCATTTCATTGCCTTTTTTTCTCTTCTTTTCTCCCTCTTCTCTCTTATATTATCTCCCTCCCTTCACCCTGCCCTCTTCCCCCCATCATCTACCATCACGTACCCCTCTTCTCTGCGGTTCCATCTCGAAGTCCTTCTTCAACTCTTCTCTCTGCTGCTCACACACACACACACACACACACACACACACATGCATGTGTGCACATATATCCATCAGTAACCATTTAAGGTTGATTAAAAGTATTGGAAAATCACTTTAGTCGTATATTTGTGCCTAAAGTACAGCATAGGGGATTGTCCTGGTATCCACATGGTCAAGCTGAAAGCTTCTTGGAGTGACCCACACTAATAAAAGGGTTTAGGAGATAATTAAGCAATTGAGAGTATGGCAGAAAACTATGCTTACTAGAAGGAAAGACAAGAGCAAACAAGAGAGGTGTGCAAGAAAAAAAAAGCAAAAAAGAAGGAGAGAATGATGGGAGACCAATGGAATGAGAAGCTATAAATATAAAGTTTGAGAAAGAACCTTGCTGTGATCCAGGTCCTGGCCTTAAAATTCCCTCCCCCCAAAATGAAAGGAAAAACATGACAGTGGAAATGAGTAGGAGAGGTACCAGAAAAACTAATTCAAGTCCCAGTTTGAGCACTCTCTGTCCGTATGACCTCAGAATAGACATTTTCCCACTCTGACCCTGAATTTTCTTACCTGAAAATGAAGCATTATTTTTTTAATCGGAAGGGTTTGTAAAGATCACGTAGTCCAACCTCCTCTTTCATTTTATTTTGATTTCAGTTTTCAATGTTTTGTTGGTATCTTTTTGTGCATCATTGTGACTCCCTAATCTTAACAGAGACCATTTCTTATATTTCTAATTTCATACCCTGGCACCCCCAAGTATCTTGTAACAAAGAAGGAGAGAATAACAAACTGGCACCTGACAGGACATGCCTTATAAATACACTCATAGTCTTTACTGCCTCTTTTCCCAGGAAGAAGAAAGGATGCAGTACAGCCCGGTGGAAAGAGCGGGGGCTGAGGGAGTCAGAAAACACGGGTTCAAATCCTTCCTCTGATCCTTGCCCGCTATGAGACTTTGGGCAAGGCATAGTAACCTCCGTTTCCTCATTTGTAAAATGAGAGGGTTGTTTTCCTTTACGTTATTAGGGTTATTGCATATATTATTCTCTTTCTGCTTACTTTGAGCAACATCAATTCATACAAATTTTCCAAAGTTTCTCTGACCTCTTCATTTCTTATATGGTGAGTTACACTCATTTTTCAGCTAAAGAAAATAAGGCCCAGAAGGATGAAATGGTCAAGGTCACAGAGCTAGTAAACAGCAAGGACAGGATTAAAACCCAGGCCTTCTCACCGCAAATCTAGGGATCTTTCCTTTATGGCAAACCTGGGGTTGGACTACATATTCTCTCATTTCCTTTCCAGGCCTGGCTCTAACCATCAATGAATCTCTAATAATAGCCATATTTATAGAATGCTTTAAGATTTATAAAGCACTCCAAATATATTATTATCTCATTTGATCCTCATAACACTGCTGGAAGATAACTGCTATTATTAGCTCCATTTTATAGATGTGGAAACTGAGGCTGAGAGTGGGTGATTTGCCTACCTAGTAAATGCTGGAAGAAGGATTTGAACTCAGCACTTCCTGATTGCAAGACTAGTCCTCTCTCCACTACGCCATCTAGGCGCTTCATAGAAATAAATAAAACATGCTGGGAATTAGAATTCTGTACCTTGTTTCCATATTGGCACCTGGTTGGGCTAACCTGCAGCACATTCCAAGGCCTGGCCTGCCATTTTCCTGTCCATCAGCTTCACTTAGTGCTCAGGGTAACTGCAGGCCCATCCTTGTTAAATAGGAAAAGACTCTCACTTGAAGCCAACTGCCTCCCCTAATGGAGAACCAGTGAAGGAGAGAGACAGGGAGCAGTACAAAAGATTCTGAGCTGACTCCTCTTCCCTCCAGCTTCCTTGTCAGCTCTGCTATTGATATTAAAATCAAGGGATTGGCAAAAAGCACTCCTCCATACTGGCGGAATTCCAGGCTGGCTTTAATGAGCCTCACCTGGGCTAATTACCTTTTACAAATCCTGCCTGAGAAGGTGGAGTTGCCAATTGGGCCTCCAGAATGCTTCAGCTTGTGACTTCTAGGCTCTGTGATTCCTTTGTAAATGGCAGCTATCTGAATCCCCCTGTTCAAGACAGGGGTTGGGGGACTTGGAGGACTTCCTCGCACTTGGCTGGATGTGTGTCTGTCATGTTTGTGCTGTTGCCAACGAGGTGAGGTATTAAAGGATTGGGGCACTTGAGGGGAAAAACCAGAAAGATTAAAAAAAAAATTAAAGAAAAAGAAACCCTCTAACAGTTGTACAGAGGATATTTTCCTGATGGTCAGTATCAGCAATGAGGCAAACTGCAATCTTCTACTGGCCATCTCAGGACTGGGAGGGATGGGAATGAAGGTGTTGGGAAGAGTCCATTACAGTATTGGAACAATGGGCCTTTTAAGAACGAGGCAGCTAGATGGCACAGTGGCTAGAGCACTGGGTTTGGAATCAGGAAAACTTGAGTTCAAATGTGGCCTCAGACACTTACTAGTTGTGTGACCCTGGGCAAGTCACTTAATCCTGTTGCCTCAGTTCCTCAATGGTAAAAATGAGCTGGAGAAAGAAATGGCAAACCACTCCAATGACTCTACCAAGAAAACCCCAAAATGAGGTCAGAAAGAATCAGATGTGACTGAACAACTACCAAAAAAACCCCCCGAAACTGGGGTTTGCTGTATCTTTGGAAAAGGACAGACCAGCAGATGTAGTGCCAGATCCTCTTCAGAAATTCACTAGACTCATTCATCCTTCTCCGTGCCACAGTGGCAAAGGAACGTGGCATATGAAGGAATTACATCCTAGACAGGCTGTGCTATTTCTGAGGACCCTTCAGGTTTCCAGCAGTTGAAATAGCTCATTAAAAGTGGGTATCTTGACAATTTTAGTGGCTAGCCTGATTCTGAGGGGAAATAGTTCCCGTCTTTTCATATCTACCAAAACAAGAGCAATGCTTGTGGGAAGCAAACTCTCTCATTTCCTTCAAGATTTTGCCTTCTATAAGAAAACTTTCCTAGCAATTTGGAAGGATGCCTCAGAAGTTACTAAGCTGTGTATAACCTTTGACACAGTGGTACCACTAGGAGGCCTATATTATAAAAAGATCAAGAAAGAGGAAATGGACCCATACGTACTGAAATAATTATAGCAATTCATTTTGTTATATCGAAGAACTAGAAACCAAGGGGGTGTTCATCTTTTGGGGAATGGCTGAACAAATTATAGAATATGAACATAATTGAAATGACCAAAGGGACAGTTTCAAAATAATCTTGGAAGACTTGTATGAACTATTTCTGAGTGTAGTGAGTGGAACCAGGAAAACAATTTACATAACAACAGCACTGTAAAGAAAAATAACTTTAAAAGACTTAAGAATTCTGCTTGATGCAATGACCAGCCACAACTCTAAAGGACTGATGAAGCTTGCGACATAGAAGTGACAGAGAAGTGATGGATCCCTGCATCACCTCAGAATAAAGCATGTTATCAGAAATGACCAATGTGGGGATTTGTTTTGCTTATCTATCTATCTATCGATCGATCTATCTATCTATCTATCCATCTATCCATCTGTTTAAAAGTGTTTTGTTTTGCATTTTGTTTTGTATTCAGTTGGGGAGGTAGGAGAGAGGGAAGGGTTAGTGATAGAGTGGAATGAAGGAAGCAAGGAAGGAAGGAAAGAAGAAAGGAAGGAAAGCATAAAAAAATTTAGAAGTGCACAGAAGAATATAGGAGGAAGACCAAGAGAATTACAGAGGGTAGATTTGATAGCTGCATGTTGAATTTATTATATATAAATTGTGAGCTTGGTTGATATTTGTTCAATCAAGTTACCTCAGCCTACTTAAAATAAGTGATAAGATGACTAGCCAATCAGTTTCAGTTATAAGCTTGAAAAGTGTTTGAAAGCCATAGGAGGAAATGAAATAATAAATGTCCCTAAGTCTGTTCCAGGTGGCTGAGGGATCCTATCATGACCTCTGGGTATTGTATAAAAGCATCTATTTAGCTAGAATCTGGAGTTTCAGTGAGTGATAAGCCATTTGATAACTTGGAGCTAGTGTGTCTTCTAGTAAAACCCCTGAGGTTGAACCTTTTGGAGGGTGCAGAGCAGAGGGAGATGAGACCCAGGCTTTGTCCTTGGCCAGGTCTCTTTGGCCTCCTGGTATTTAGCTGATGGAGAACCTTTCAAACTTCAGAGTCAGGAGGATTTGATACATCACATCTTCCCATCAGTGTCTTAGTAGCATACCCAGATCCACTGATGGCAGTATCTATATTGGGAGCCAAGGAGAGAATGGATATAGATTCATAATTCCATAAGGGGCCCAACAAAGAAACTGTACCATGCCAAGGAGGGGACATCTTGAGTACCCCACAAATGGGAGAAAAGAACTTCCAACAACCCGGAGCTGTGAGTTACTTCTGAGCCCATTTCCTCCTGGACTCTCTGTGCACTTGAGAGTGCACCCACCTTTTTTTTTAGGGGGGGATGTTTGGCGCCAATTGTTCTTATTGTATCAGTTTTAGTAAATACCTTTTTCTAAAAGCTACTTAAGCATGGAGGATTAAAATGATTCTCAACTGTTAATCTTGGGAAAATACACTCTTGGTGGGGGTTTGAGCTGATGGCATTAGAGAATCACCCCGACTCTTCAGGCATAACACTAAAATCCTTAGAGGGAGATGTAGCTTTTGTTCCAGGATTTGAGACTTTTATGTGAGAGCAGGAGTGGGATAAGATTTCTTAGAGTTTATGTAGACTATATATATTTTAAAAGAAACGCAAGCTGTGCACGATAGAGATTCAGTTTCATGTACAATATTATTTTTTCTATCCTACTTATATATAAGTAGAATTATAAATAAGGAAATACATATTTTATTTAGTGTATAAGTTCAGAATAAAAAAATAAAAGTTGTGATCTTTAATTGTTAGCTCCTTCTCTTCCTAATTCCCTTATATCTATTGTTTATTTTTCTGTACATGTTGTTTTTCCCCAATAGAAGGCAATCTCTTCAAGGGCAGAAATAGTTTCAGTTTTGTCTAATGCTCCCATCACATGGTACTTGCCTCCAGCCTTAGCTTGCTCCTAATTAAGATTCTAGCATTCTAGCACCTGGCTCATAAATTCTCTCTCTCTCTCTCTCTCTCTCTCTCTGTCTCTCTGTCTCTCTCTCCCCCTTCTCCCCCCACCCACCCAACTCTCCTACATAGAAACATAGAATTCTTTTCCATATCTGCTCAGAACAGTACTAGCTTATATTTCTATGGACTTTAAGGCTTACAAAGTGCTTTCCTTAAAGTAAACCAGTGAAGAAGGTACAGTGAGTGTCTTTAATCTCATTTCACAGATGAAAGGGAGGCACAGAGATGTTCATTGGATTTAGAACTGGAATGAAATCCCTCATTTTACAGATGAGAAAATTGAAGACCAGAAACTTGTTCAAGGTCAAAGGCAATAAGCAGCAGAATAAGGATTTAAACCCCCATGGCCTATCTGATTCTTAATTGACTAGCTTTTCCTCTGTGCCAGTAAGGTGCCTTTCCCAGGGTCATAGGGAGAGACAGCGCAACTCCAAATCAGGTCTTCTGACTCCAAGACCATTGCTCAGAGCAGAATTATACTACAATAAGGGTATCAGTCAGAGAGAAAGAGGAACATTACCAGTTAGTGTGGTGCACTTCCTTCTGGGTACCAAGGTTAGGAAACTGGGGTACAGAGGGTTACTTATATGCCATGTCAATTGTTCTCCCTTTATTTAGTGGTTTGGATTAATGAGTTTGCTTTGTTTTATCTAAACAAATCTAACCAGCCCCAGACCATGCTTCCTATCTCTAGCCACCCACCCAAAGACTCTCACCACATCTCCCTTTAACTCTCCCTTTCAATCTCTTGTTCTGGTAAAATCATCCATACATAGGTATCATTCTACAACATACCAACCCAACATTTCTTTTCCTGGAAAAGGTGTGACAATCCCCACTTGTGGCTCTATTCACCATTCATGTGATTTCCCACACTAAAATATCTATTCTTAGCCATAACTTCATATATGTGTTGTCTCTACCTCCTTGAGGCAAGGACTATCTCACTTTGGTATTTCTGTCCCCAGTGAGGACCACAGTGCCTGGCACATAGTGGATGTTTAATAAATGCTTTTTAATTCATTCCCCAGTAGAGCAGAGGAACCTCGAGGTTAGGGACAAATTATTATTAATTTTGTCTTTGTGTAACTAGTATCTAGCATAAGGTGGATGTTTTGAAAATGCTTGTTGGATTGAGGAGTCCCTGTAGGGGAAGGGGAAATTGTATCATGAAATGACTGATCTAAAAAATACAAGCCTTCCCACCAATAAACTAAAAAACAAAAGGCACCAATAAAACTTTTAAAAACTGATTTGTGTTGTTTTTATACTAGCATTTTTCTGCTAAGAATTAGTCAACTTGGTAAAATTTAAAATATGTCTTCCACTCTATTCATTTGGTTATTTAAAAAAATTATGTTTATGCAATTTAATGGAGGGATATAAAATGCTAAAAGAAATTAATTAAAAAGCACATAAAATTAAAATATCAATAGACTTATAAAAGAAAATAAAACATTTGCATCCTACACTGACTGTTATATTACATTTTAGGGGCTCTGACCTATGAGTTATCAGGACAATAACAAGCCATTTCAGAGTAAGGTTAAACTATAATCTGTTTCAGAGGAAGGGATGAAGGGAGAGCCAGGAGAGGAGCCAATGGAACAAATGTTCACTGGGTGTCTTGCTCATAGGAGGTACTCAATAAGTGCTTATCAATTGGACTTGAGCAAGCTCTGATTTTGGCAATGTCTCTGTTAAAAAGGTATGTGTTACCACAAGCATTGACTGAGAATATTTTGTCTCTAACACTCGGATCTATGAAAAAAAACTGGCTGATCCAGCGAGGCTCAGCTGGGGCAGAGCTCGACTTTCCGCTCTGGGTTAGAGAATACCATAGGTACCAAGAGCATCTTCACCCTCTAGACTGCAACAAAGTGGTCATGAATACAATCTCTCTTCTGGCTGATGAAGATTTCTTGAAAAACAACCAAATCTTCTATATGCTTGCACTTTACCTGATGAGAAAATAAAACCTTCCAAAAGTTTTGTCATTTCTTACCTCACAGAACTCCCTCCTCAAGCTTAATGCAAGTTGAAATGAGAGGGTTTTTTTAAGTGATGAAAATATTATAGGAATTAAAAAAAATCAAACCTATTAATACTCTGTTTAGACTCCCCATGTTAATCGCAGATTGTTTCAGGCAACAGAATGGGTCACTGGGTTTAAAGTGATCATGTCTAATAAAAGCCACATTTAAGAAGTACATTTTGCTGCTATAACTTTTGTAGCATTGCATATGAGCCTGAGAAGTGATTTCACTCTCCCATAGTTGTGAAAAATAACAGCAGATATCCAGAGCATTCCCTCTGGGGAAAATGGACTAGATTGGGGGGGAAAAAAGAGATAATCACAGAGCTTGCTCATTGCTTTCCTCCTCTTAGCTCCAAAACAAGTTGGAAAACAAGATGCCTGCTCTCCTCAGGACTGCGATGACTTTTCTTCTCCCTTCCTTTAAAAAAGTGACCTGAAATTCAAATGTTTTGGACCAATGTGAAGAAATCGAGCCCAAGGCCATCCACAAATTAGTTCTCAAAAAGTATGTCACTGGGATTTTTTACTGCCACCACCTTCGCGTTCAGGAGTTCCTCTTCCACAGGTGAGACAGGCTCTGGGGATCATTTCATGACATTTCTCTTTCTTTCTATTGAGCTAATCTCTGCAATATCTGTAGTCCAACTGTCCACGTATGTATAAAAACTGCTTTACTATAGCAGGAAGAAGGGTATCTTGAGGAAAAGCTAGATTTAGGTTGATGAAAAAGCTCAATCACACAAAACACACAGATTATTGTGATAATCAGGCATCATCTTAATCAATCAACAAGTATTTATTAAGAACCTACTATGTGCCAGAAGCTGTCTCCACTTTTACTTCGTAATGCTTTGATTTAACATCCAGGCTAAGCACATTTATGTTCTTTCTGTCTCTGTCTTTCTCTGCCTCTCTGTTTCTGTCTCTTTCTCTGTCTCTGTTTCTCTTTCTATTTGTCTTTCTATCTCTGTCTCTTTTCTCTTTCTCTCCTCCTTCCCTCCTCCTCCATCTCCTCGATTGGGGAAGAATAATAGGATTTTGAGTGTGAAGGAACCTAGAATCCATCCAGCCCAACTTCCTCATTTTACATATGGAAAAACTGAGTCCCACCAAGGACTAAGGTCCAATTGGAATCCATATTCTTTACAGCCCCCTGGCATCACAGACAGATTTCTCTTCATTCCTTATGTAGAAAATTTCTTAAGCTGGTCTTCCTTTTCTAGCAGCTAGCCCACTATAGGGTTTAAGAGAATCTCCTTTGGCTTCTGTGCCTCAAACCCCTCCTAACTTCCAGGTGTATTGTCTCTCTGCTTGGAAAATTCCTCCCAAGGCTCTGTTCCCTCCTTTAAAGTCTTTTGTCCACGGCTTATTTTGGTTAAGTTGGTTACTATGGTCTTCAAAATGCACTAAATTATGCAGCTTTTCAATCCTATTTTTAATTAATTTCTTTTTCCTTCTCCATTTCACTTCTTTTACCTCAGTTTACACATTTCCTGAAGGCTCTTTGACTAAGCTGCCCATTAGCCCATTCTAACTCAGTACAAAACATCAGCATATCTAGAACCAACACGTATATTTTGTAGCTTTATACTAGAACAGAGAAAAAAATTTAGCCCCCAATATAGAGAGAGCTGAATATTGTCCTCAAACAGTTCTCCTTGTAATTCTATTCTCTGTTGAGCCCTAGAGCCTTTCAAAATTCATCCCACAGATGCTGGCTCTTAAATAAAAGAGCCCATGGGGGATCTAGAACTTCTACGAAGAAATCGAGAAAGATTCCTACACATTTCAGATCTGTTCCAGATGAATACTAGATAAACTTATCTGAATAAATGGAATTTCACTTTCCTCTCTAATCACTTCCTTGCAAAAAATTAAAACTTTCTGGACTTTTATCAATGCATTGTTACTTTTGATTCTTCAAATATATTTCAATTGTGTATTTTTTGTATGATTGGAGGAAATCAAAGTTATAGGAAGATAACTATTGGTGAAAATGAAATCTATAAGCACAGCCCTCAAGCTGGCAGCCGTGATTTAGAAGGTGCTACTGAAAATAGTGACTTTTGTTTTTGGTCTTGACCTATGAATTCATTGGCATAGGAATGCCTGCTCAGGGGACTCGTTCTACGAATGTGGATATGTATATGTTCTATAAATTAAAATCTTAAAGACATTTTTGCCTGCTCTGTCCCCAACCCCAGGGCACTGAGAAATTCAGGGTGATATAGCCAGTATGTATGATAAGTTTGTGGAAGATCATGACAAAATTTGGTTGCCTGGAGAAGTTCATCGATATTGTTCCAGTTTCACAGCAGCATGCTTGTGTGGATTCTGGATAATAGACAATGATCTTGTGCATCCCCCGTCACCAGTAGAGTGAAGCAGGGCTGTGGGCTTGTTCCCATGCTTTTTTTTTTTGCATGATGTTTTCAGCAATGACTTCAGACACATTCAATGAAGATGAAAATGGCATCAAGGTCAGCTACCAAACTGGTGGTTAATTATTTATCTTAAAAAAGGTACAAGCCAAGATGAAAGTAGAGGGCAAGTTCGTGTGCAACTTTTTCTTCACAGATGATTGTGCACCCAATGCAGCCTCTGAGGCTGAGCTACGTCAAAGTATGGATCGATTCTCTGCTGCTTAGGCTAATTTTGACCTAACAATTAACACCAAGAAAACAAAGGTTCTCCACCAGCCAACACTGCAACATCCACATGTGAAACCATTGGTTAGAGCCAATGAAGAAATTTTGAATGCTGTGGATAAGTTCATATATAAGTTCATATTTACACCATATACCTTGGCAGTATGCTTTCTAGGGGCATACACGTAGATGATGAAGTTGATGCACACATTGCCAGAGCTAGCTCAGTGTTTTGGAAGCTCCAAAGGAAAGTAGGGGAGACAAGAGGTATTGGGCTGCCTACCAAACTGAAGTTCTACAGAGGTGTTGTATTAACCTCATCGTTGTATGCTTGCGAAACTTGGATAGCATACCAGCGCCATGCCAGGAAATTGAATCACTTTAATTTGAATAGTGCTAAGAAAGTTCTAAAGATCACATGGCAAGAGAAGGTGCTGGACACCAAGGTCCTTTCTTGAACCAACCCACCAAGTGTTCAGACTCTGCTGTAGAGAGTGCAACTCTGATGGGCTGGCCACATTGTTCAAATGCCAAACATACATTTGCTCAAAAGACTATTTTACAGAGAACTCATGCAAGGCAAGTGCTTACATGGAAGAATTGATACCAGGAGAGTCTCAAGGTCTCTCTGAAAAACTTTGGAATTGATTGTGAGACATAGGAGACAATGGCATAGGACCAACCTGCATGGCGTGCCCACATCAAAGAAGGCACAGTACTCTATAATCAAAGCAGAATTGCAGTATCAAAAGAAACATGAGATGCTCAAATTTAGATATCTCTACTCCAAAAGTTCACATGGACTCTTTGTGCCCAATCCGTGGTAGAGCCTTCTGAGTTCCTATTGGTCTGATCACCCACAGTTGGACACACTGTACCTTGACCTCACCATGGTGGTGTCATTTTGGCTCTTTCAATCACAAAGGACAACAACCAGAAGTTGAACTTAAACCCAGGATTTCCTGACTTTGAGGCCCAAAATCTATCTACTAAACCGCCCTCCCTCCTACATCCTAAATTTTCATCAGATTTTCTGCCATGACCACCTTCTACCCAGGTGACACAGTAGAAAGAGGGCTAGGCCTGCAATCACGAAGACCTGAGGTCAAATGTGCTCTCACTTACTAGCTATGTGACCCTGGGCAAGTCACTTAACCTCTGTTTGCCTCAGATTTCCTATCTGTAAAATGCGGTTTATAATAGTACCTACCTCCCAGGATGAGATATTTGTAAAGCACTGAGCACAATGCCTGGTACACAGCAGGTGCTTAATAAATGTTTATTTCCTTCCTTCCATATAGGAATGTCATCATTTTCCATAATTACTGTCTTCTCAGGGAACGATAACTAGACTCACACTTATTTCCCTTTTTGTTTGTCAGCTAAATCCTTAGGGCTGTCTATTTCTCTTTAGAAGCATTCTTTCCCAACTGGGGCCCCTTCAGAATTTAACACTGATTCTTTTTCCCACCCCTTCTTCAAGTGTGTTCTGCTTAATGAGGCTAGTGTGGATATTGACTTTGTGATTGAGGCTAAATTCATATCCAAACCATTTGGTTCGTTGCAATAATTTGAATACAGTCCTATGTCCTGGCAGGCATAACCCATACAGAGAAACCCCGGCACTGAAGGAAGCACATACCAGTAGAGAGAATGAAACCAGTACTTTCCTGAATTAAATTTAGTCACCTACAGTAGCGTTTGGTGCTAGAACATAAATTCTGGGAGCTCTCCGACTAGATATAACTGCTTTCAATTAAATAAATACTTATAAATGGATTATAGGGTCACTGAAGGGACCTTCAAGGTCATCTAAACTAACTCCCTCATTTTATAGTAGAGGAAACTGAAGCTCAGAGAGGTTAAGGTATACAATACTTGCCCAAGAGCAGATTGTAATCCAAGATTTGAACCTTGGTCTTTTGACTCCAAACGCAGTATCAAGAGCAGAGACAAAAACAAAATAGTCACTTACATCAAGGAGTTTATATTTTATTTGGGGTAGCAGGTATGGGGGATTAGATAGAGAGAGAGATAATGATATTAGAAGTAAATACAAAGTAATTTATGAAAGGAGATGAGCAAGGCCTTATGTAGGATGTGGCCCCTGAGCTGAGCCTCCATGAAAGCTATGGGTTTGTAAGGGGTGGAGGTGAGGAGGGAGAGGATTCCAGGCTTGAGAAGGGAGAAGATGAGGTGTAATGTATAAAGAATGGCTCGTAGGCCAGTTCGATGGAATAGAGAGAATGTGAAAGGAAGATGAAATGAGGTGTGGTTGCATGGGATATGAAATGCCCAACTGAGGATTTTGTATTTCATACTAGAGGTAACAGGGAGATATGGAAGGTTTTCCAGTAGGGGAGTGATATAGTCAGATCTGTGTTTTCCGACTATGAACTTGGCATCTGGGTGAAGAAATACTAAGCATAGCAGTAAATACATCAGAAGAGGGGGAACCACTTATAGGAATAGGATATGTTTCAGAATTTCTGAAGTTTACAAATCACTTCCCATACAACAGTCTTGAGAGGTAGAGGATACAGCAGGCAAGGACTGTTCTCTGCATTATGTAGATGAGGAAACTGAGATTCAGTCAAGTGACTTACCCAGGGTCACATAGATGGAGGTGGGACTAGAAGCCGGGTCTCCTGACCCTGGTCTAGCACTCATTGCAAAATGGATACTAGACGTCTTTTCTTCAATGGGAATGTCTTTATTCAGAGAGTATCTGAATATCTGGGTTTGGGAATCCAGAATTTAAACCTATAACACTGGACCTCCTGGATTATTTATGTCATCATGCCTTTCCTTCTTCAGAATGGCTCTAGCCAAAGTAGTCAAGAGAGACAGGTGTCTCTTCTCTTCTTAAATTTGACTTGGAGGGAAGACAGGAATTCTTTGGCAATGTGTTTGAGGCAGGCAAATGCTGTTTCAAGAGCTGACTGTTAAATTTTCAATGTGAGCATTTACACCTGGGAAATGGGCAATGCTACAAATCAGGGCTTGATTTACTGTTTTGTTGATTGTCTAGACTAAAGAAAGTGACAGAGAAAATACTAATAATGCAGATTAAATGTAAAATTATGTCCTGAATTGACAAAAACTGGTTGTTAAACATTTACCAGCACTCTTCTAGTTTTTAATGAGTCCTCCAAGACCAGCCATTTCATTTCCCACCAGCTGTACTCCTTGGACCAGACTCCACCATGCCCTCAGAAAATTCATCAGTCTAGGAGACTGCATCAGCTTCAGTACTCAGACCTCATCAGTCAGTCCCCTCTGCTACTCTGACTGGAGGGCTAGAAGGTAGAGCAAAGAACTCCCAAACCCTTAAAAAAGAAAAAAGCTCCAAGATGAGCCATCTCCTCATTTCCTACCAGATGCGCTCTTTGGACAAGATTCCACCATGCCTCCTGGCTGGGTACCTTCCCCACCCTTTTTCAATTTCCATTTGTGTGATTGTCTTCTCTCTTTTGGACCGTAAGCTCCTGAAGGCAGCTACTGTTGTTCTTTATCATATTTATATGCTCGCCACCTAGCACATAGTAGGTGCTAAATAAATGTTTGTTGATTATTAAAGGTATACAATCTTTCCTTCCTTAGACATGACACTGGAAAATCTTTGAATTTAAGGAAAGGTAACTTCCTGGAAAAGGTGATCTAAATTGAAATGATGTAATTCAACAATCGAATTAAATTGTCAAATGATGTAAATAAAAACTGATTTCTCCATGGAAATAATGGCATAGTAAGGGGTTGTATTCCTGACTTAAGACATATCTTTCTCTGTCTCTGGTTCAATATCTGTCTCTGTTTTGTATATTTCTCACTTCTTGTTTATAAAAATGACTATAAACAATATATTGAATCAAGTATTTAATTAACCCTAATTGATATATTAGTATACCAAAGTTTGTGAATTTTTTCAACATTTATATCCATGTAAATATACATCTTTCTAGACATCCATACACATAAATATGTACATATATATGTGCATGCACGTGTGGATTTAAGAGACCCCTCCCAGGAAAGTGTCTGTATGACCAGCTAAGATTCTATAATCTAGCCCTACTTCTTATGATCCTAATAATCACAGGAAATTTGGGCTTAGGATCTTAAGATACAAAACTAGAAGGAGAGCCTCAAATTTTACCTCATCCAATTCCCTCAATTTACTGGTTGGGATAGGCCCCTATAGACGATCACATCCAATCACTTCGTTTTACAGATAAAGAAAGAGAGGGATCAGAAAAGTTTGCTGATTTGCTGAAGATCATGCAGGTATTACTCAGCAGAAGATGTATTTTCAATTCTAAGCCCTTCTAGCAGGGGGACTAGGCAGCTGAGGAGTGGGAGAAAATGAGAGGAGAAAGGGTACAGTGTCCTGAGGCCTCAGGGCTGGGTATTTGCAGAAGCACCTAAAGGATCAGACAGACTGAGAGATATGGTATACCACCCACTGTGGCTACCATAAGGAAAACTGTGGCCTGACAGATCTCTGCACATGTCAATTTTAAGTCCAAGCTTTGCAAACCAGGGAGTGCCTCTTTCTCTTCTTAGTGCATGAACTGGAAAGTTTTTGCTCAATAACTGTTGTACCTATAAATTGAATGGTAACTATCTAAAGAGAGGCAGGGTGGTATAGTGCTTAGGGGGTCTTGTAGCCAGAATGACCTGGGTTCAAGATCTGCCTCTGACACTAGTATCTGTAACAACTTAGGCAAATCACTTAACCTCTCAGTGACCAAGGCAATTTTCTAAGACTATAAGTTAACAGATGGAGGGGCCATATGTAGTGATAGAGAGTGGCCTTGGAGTCAGGAAGGCCTGAGTACCACCTCTGCCACTTACTGGCTATAGGACCCTGGAGGGCAAATCACTTCTCAGTGCCTAAGTCAACTCTCAGCCTATAGGATACAGAAAAAGTGCTGGTTTGCTTTGGAACAGAGGGTTTCCTCACTGAGAGTTCCCTATGCTGACTGGTTAAAAAAAATTAAACATTATTACTGATTAGCAATAGAAGAAGGAGTCTCACATTATGAGGTCCTTACATCAATGAAATCAAAGGTCCAGAAAAGAAAAAGTTAAAAAAATTCATTAGAAGTGATTTAGGGGACTAAAAGAAAATGCGATACCTCCTCCTAGCCAGACACTCCATACACTACACATCTAGGAAGAGAGAATTTTCTACTGGGCAGCATTCACTTATGTATCTCCACCCTGCTCGCAAGCAAGGGCAGTGGAGAAGTCCTAATCCTAGAGTCAGAGGGCCTCTGCTCAGATTCCATATCTGATGCTTACTATCGATGTCTCTAGGCAAATCACTTCATCTTGGGCCTCCGTTTTCTTATCTGCAAAATTAAAGGGCTGTACTAGATGGCCTCTAAAATTCCTTCCAGCTCCAGCTCTATGATCCTATGATAATGTGAGCATCCTAGAAAAATTATTTGAAACTAGCAGGTTCTAAGGAGATTTCAAGCGTTGGACAAGCAGCAGATAGAAGATGACCTGGCCTACTTAAAGACGTTGGTCTTCACTCTCCTTTGGAGAGTCATGCCAGTGACTTTTTATCCCGAGGCTTTTTGCAAGGCCTTTTGCTGTGTGCTAACAGGAAGATCAGGGCATCTAGATGGATAAGAATACTAGGCCTAGATTCAGGAAGACTGAAGTAGATAGAGGAATTCTTGCAATATTTCAAACATTTTCATTATTGTTATGCCTGTTACGGTGACCTGTGATCAGTGACCTTTGATGTTACTAATGCAATTGTTTTGGGTCACCACAAACTACACCCACGTAAGGCGGTAAACTTAATCGATAAATGTTGTCTGTGTTCTCCCTGTCCCCTCTCCTCAGGCTGCCCTGTTCCCCGACATACAGCAGTATTGAAATTTTGCCAATTAACAATCCTACAAAAGTTTCTAAGTGTTCGAGTGAAAGGAAGAGTCAATCAATGTGACAAACTTCCCTGTTGTCTTCTTTTAAGAAATTAGCACAGCACCTCAGCCTTCAGCAGCCACCACTCTGATCAGTCAACAGCCAGCAACATTGAGGCAAGACCTTCCACCAGCAATTCCTTCCACCTTTACAATTTTCCCTTGGGCTAGCCTTAGAAGACATCGTGTTACTCACTGCTATTTCAGGAGGCAGCAGAACATCCCCTCCATCCCTTTTTACTTTTTCATCACTGTAAAAGACCAAAATATGCCAGTTTCCTCTAGGTCCCCAGGCTGATATTTGACTCAATGGGGCAGGCTGCCTGGTGTAGTGGAAAGACCACTCTACTTGGATTTCAAAGATCTGAGTTCAGATGTAACCTCTCCTACTTAGCACCTGTGTAACTACAAGCAAGTCACATGCCAGCTCAGGCCTCAGTTTCTTCATCTGTTAAATGAGAGAGTTGGATTAGTTGACCTCAGATTCTTTCTAGCTCTCCAATCATATAGGCCTGCCATGGGGTAGGCTTATAAATGTGTAAGGTCCATAGCACTGTGTTCCTCCCACATGGAGACTCTGAACCCGGTCTTGAGCCGGTCTGATATTTTATCCACTGGGGGGCAGTGGTGTCCACTCACACTTGCCTGTCTCCCGCACTCTTGACTTCAAAGCTTAAGCAGAAAGCTCCCTGCTCCAGGATTCTCTCTCCAGCGTTTAATACATCACTCTAGGTCACTATTATGACTACCCGGTCTTCACTTCCAGAGACAGTCATTAAGGCAAACCAAAGTTACACCAAACCCTTGCTTCAGCCTAGTAAGTAGGCCAGCTGAAATTGCAAAGGCAATGCTCCAAGGCAATTAGCAAACTGCTTGAGATCTCAACTTGCTAACAGAATGTATGCGTAAGCTTAAAAGTTACATGTGAGAATAAAACACTCCAGGCAAAACCCAGATTTTCCTTTCCATAAACTCTGAGAGCCAGCTTGGTGTAGAAGATACCGATTTGGCCTTGGAGCCAAGAATTCTGGGGTTCAAGGCCCACCGCTAACATGTACTAGCTCTTTGACCCTGGGCAAATCACTTAGCCTCTGGGTGGGCCAGGCAACACTCCAAGACTAGAAATTATAAAGCAGGTGGCAGTCTGCATTGGTGGGGGAGTCTGTTCATGGGCAATTTCTCATACCAAAAAAATCACAGATCTGATCTCTGTGGGCTCCCTACCCCACACCACCATCACCACCACCATCATAACAAAATACTCTTAAGTTCCAATTGTTTTTAGCCAAGCCAAGAAGCAGACTAGCATGGGGAACAGGAGAACAGGGTGAGAGTCAGCAGTCCTAGAATCAAAAGCTATCTTTGCCTCTAACTAGCTATGACCTTGGCCAAGTTACTTTCCATTTGCCAGGCCTCAGTTTCTGCATTACAAAATGAGGAGTCTGGATTAAATCATGTGAGTCCTTTGTCATCCCAACACTCCCTGTTCAAAGGTGGCAGAGTCTAGACCCCCTGGAGGCCTTTAGGGTACACTTGTGAAGCTGGGGAGGCCACAAGAGGTAGAATAGGGAGGATCTTTATCCCAACTTATCTCCTGGTAGCTTTCTATTTTAACTAATAGTAATAATAGCTAACCTTTGCATACCACTTGCTATGGGTCTGGCACTGTGTTAAGTGTTTCACAATTATCATCACATTTGATCGTCACAACAACCTTGGGAGGTAGGTGCTATTGTTAACCCCTATTTTACCGTCGAGGAAACAGGCAGACAGGGGTTAAGTGACTTGCCCAGGGTCACATAGTGTCTGAGGCCAGATTTGAACTCAGGTCATCTAGGCTAGGCGTGCTATGCACTGTGCCTTCAAATAATTTCTTCCTAACTAGTTGACAAGCGTTGCTGTTACTCTCTTACTAAAAGACTGCAAGTATTGCAAGTACTCTTCAAAGTTGGTGCCCTCTAAAAGCTCCGTTTGTCCCATCTTAGTTACAGCTCTGTCTAAGGCACTGGCATTTTATGTTCTGAGTCCCATCTAGTGCTAACATTCCAAAGGAGGCAGTGCATACTGGTGGAAAGGGTGTTAAATTCTGAGCCACAGAGCCTATGTGCAAATCCTAACTCAACCTGGATGACCTTAAACAAGTAACTTAACTTCTCTGGGGCCTTGGTTTCCCATCTCCTAAAATGAGGGGTCTAAACTAAATGACTTTTAAACTCCTTTCCATTTCTAAATCAAGGACCCTATGTTCCTAAGTTTGACAATTTCCTTGACCAGCCCAGGCCAAGATAAACTTGGCAAACTTTATTTTTATTTTATTTTTTAAAATCACTCAGATTTCTTCGGGTTGACAATATTTACCCTAGTCATATCCACATTCCCGTATGTTAGCCTGTGTCCTCACCTGCTGCTGCTGCTCCCCATTTCATTGGGCTGAAAGAATAGAGCTCTTTGGTACAGCTCTTTGTGCATAATAAGACCAGTCACATGACCTGGGTAGTGTGAACTGCTCCCAAGTGACTTCCCTGCTGGACAGCTCTGGTGCCTTAAATTCCCAACACTATACCCACCCCTTTCAGTTAATACATCATCTCCATATGGTCTTTGCTAAATTGCATTTTTTAAACAAGAAAGCATAATATATAACACATTAGCATCCATTGATACATCAGCATGGATGTGCATAGATTTAAAAAAAAAAACTATTCCATCCACTTCACATTACAGATAAAGAAACTGAATCCCAGCAAAGTCATGTAATCAATGAATTATAAATCCAGGACTCAGATGCAGGTCTCCCCAGGATAATATGTTTTTCATTATACCAAACGTCCTCCATTTGTGTTAAAGGGATAATATCACCCTTTACTATCATTTCTAGTAACTTCCAGTCCTAGGAAATAAAGAGCCAGATTAAACCAAGGGATGTAAAACAGTGCTGGCGATTGAGAGGCAGTGGATATAGTGATTTCCAATTAATTCCTCTTCTCAGTCAGAATTCTTGCTTGGGTTTATGGGTAGCAAAAGTAATAACAAACAAGGAAACTGAGAACCAAAAAAGTTAATTGTTGAGTCACTTGGGATAGAATCTCAGAGTCCAGAGAACCTTTAGAGATGGAATATCTTCATTTGATGGATAGGGAGACTAAGGCTATTGGAAATGAAGTGACTTGCCCAAGGTCTCATACACATAGAGAGCAAGAGCTAGAGACTCCAATTTCTTCACCTCAAGGACAGTGTTCCAAGATAATCTGAGTTAGATAAAATCCTTGAAAGAAGAGGGTGGCTTTTGGTAGAGAAAAAAAAGAATTATTTAAAGGCCCATATATTGAGCAATAAACAGAATGATGTAATGGGGGTAAGAAGCCAGCCTTAGAGTCAGGAAAACATGGACTCAAGTCTTACTTCTGACTTAGCTTTATGACCATGGGCAAGTGAATCAACCTCTTAGAGTCTGTCCCCAAGCAACTCTCTAAGATTGGTACAGATGAGTTGCAGATCTTCATCAGAGGAGGGATTTCTTTTCTGGAAGTCCCCCACATTGATGAAATCATAGGTCTGGAACAATGACAACATAATTATTGAGCACATGTACTGTACAGAACACTGCCAAGGGAGGCGAGGCTTATGTGGGCCACTACAGTCAGAGGTTCATACTGCATTCGGGCAGGCATTAGATCCTGTGACTCGAGGGGACCCCTAAAAGAAGAGGCAGAGGATGTCAAGGACAAATTGTGTATTAGATAAAGTTATTAAGGGAAGGGGCCAATCAACCTATGACAAAACTTTAACATTCCCCTGCACACGGTAGTCAATATGAAAAATGAACAAAATGTTTTCAAAAGGAGAGGCAGGTAATGTTTGACTTTGGTGGGTCTGCTATATGATTTCTATTAGACATTTGCCATCTCTTGTGAGATTTCCTCCCATTTACATATATATATACGTATATATATGTACACATACATATCTATACACATACACACACATATACACACATATATATCTTCCATTAATAACATCCAGTTATTTACATGTTGTCTCCCCCTGTTAGATTATAAGCTCTTTCAGGCTAGGGACCATTTTTGAATTTCTTTGTATCCCCAGTAAGTATTTAAACGCTTGTTGACTACTGACTGATTTCTTCAGGCTTTAGGATGGGTGCTGATTTTCATGCCTGTGCCAGCACAACACAATTCCAAAGTGTACCCAGTGTGCCGGCCCCTTTATTAACAGCACAGTTTCACATCTGATCAATAGCTCATACTTATATATGATACAACAATCCTTTGAGAGGGATAGGGTAAGTATGTTGTTTAGTCATTTTTCAGTAGTTTCTGACTCTTCGTGGCCCCATTTGGGGTTTTCTTGGCAAAGATTCTAGAGTGTTTACCATTTCCTTCTCCAGCTCTTTTTAACAGTTGAAGAAACTGAGACAAACAGAGTTAAGGGACTTGCCCAGGGTCACACAGCTAGCAAATGTGTAAGGTCAGATTTGAACTCGGGAAGATGAGCCTTCCTGACTCCAGACCCAGCACTCTATCTACTGTGCCACCTAGCTGCCCCAGGGCAGGTATAATTCTTTTTATTTTATAGAAGAAACCCAGGCCCTCCAAAATCTAATGATGGCAGATCACAGTATCTAGATCTGGAAAGAAGCCAATAGGCTACCTAGTCCAACCTCCTCCTTTACAGATGAGGAAACTGAGACCAGAATACATGAATGACTTTCCTGGGTAATAAGATGCATAGCCAGGATTTTAATTCAGGTCTCCCAAGACCATCATTCTTCCCAGTGTGCCAGGCTGCTTCTCATTCTGCATTCTGATTAGATCTCTGCTGTTCAGCAAGAGCAGGGCCTTGTTCTCTTCCTTAGATCCTTGCACAGTATTTTTTAAGGATAAACCAAGAGCTCAGTCTCAAGTTACAATAGCTCAGTGCCATCTGACTACCTTTCAGAAACCTTAGTCCAATTGGGTCAATGTCAGATGTGCCCAAAGTGGGTCAGGGAACGACGAAGCCACACAGCTCTCTGTGGCTCAGCAATGAAGGTGCCCCCTGATTAGCCATTCTCCATTCCCCTACTACCGAGACTCAGTTTACCTTCTTCCCATTTTGGTCTCCTGACTGGCTTCCCTCTCTCCTGCAGTCAGTTTGCAGTCTGGATCTGACTGCTGCTGCTGCTGCTGCTGCTGCTAGCCTCAATGGGAGCAAGGTTCTCCCTGACTGCACTGAAGCTGATTATTACTCATTCTCCTTTTCTCCTTACTCCTCTTCAGATCGTTACACATGACAAAACAACTGTCCTAATTGCAGCGAGTGTTCCCAGCTCTGTCACTGTGACAATTACTGCAATGAGGGCTCCAAATCTGCCGCAGACAAGAGTCTCCCTGCAGTTCCCTCTGATGGTACGCAGTCAGCCCGTGGAGAATTCTCAGCTTCTATGAGGTTTTCTTTGGGTTGGTGTGGTTGGATGACTGGTGGTGGTGCTTGGGGGCTTCTCTCTGTGTGGAGAAAGAGAAAAATCTTCTTCCTTTAATTTTAGGCTGATGGGGTTCAACATTTTCATGGAAGTATCATGGAGAAAGGTGGCCTGGAGAGTGGGATGTAATTAGACAGTATAGAAAGACCACTGAGCTGGAAGGAGAGAGATCTTGGCTCTCATGTACAGAAAGGTGGAAGTAGTAGGTGGAAGGTCTTGCATAGTGGAAGAAGCCCTGGAATTGGAGTCAGAGGCCTGGGTTTGGATCCTATCTCTACCCTTGAGTAATAAGCTGTTTACCCTCTCTGGACTCAGCTTCTTCCTCCAGAAAATGAATAGATTGGTCCACACGATCTTTAAGGTCTCTTCTTCCTCTAAAGCATGTGATTCTAGTCCCTTTTTCTACCACTCACTGGAACAAATCACTTCCCTGTTCTACGAATCAGTTGAACATTCAACACACTTTCATCATTCACCATGCCCCTATTGCCTACTGTGCAGGGTGTAGCTTCCCCACTTATAAAAGGAGGGGATATACATGATTTCTAAGGTTTCTTTTGATTTGATGATTCTGTTTTTCCAGACTCATTGAAGCTTCTGTTGAGGAAAGAAAGTGAGGCAGCCATCATGTTGAAAGTTGAGATTTGCAGGGAGCAAGGGAGAAGGAAAGATTAGCTGGTCGAAAACAATTGCCAAGACCCAAAGCCATCAACTTTTTTTCCAACTCCTTTTCCAAAGGCATAGAGCAACTTGGTGGAAGGCAGAAAAATGAAGCTTAGTCATTTTTGGAATCCTTCCAGAGGGCATTTCTGTGTTGGGTCCTGGGTGTAGTTAAGGGCTTAGTCAAAAGAACCATTGCAAATGCAAAAAGAAGTCCCCGACCAGGAATGTCTTCTAATCTTGGTTAATGAAGGTGGTGCTCTTGGCAAGAAAACTAACAGCCTCTATCAGTTCTTGTAATGTCTTCTAATTTGATTCGCTCAGACGCTGTCCTTTGTAAAATCTCTGCACGCTATAGAAATATGAATTCTCATTGTGCTGTGTCTTGAGGCCTAGAATCTCTGTGCACATATTGATGTGCGTTTAGTATTTCCTGAGAACACCTTCCATTAGCTGACCAGCGTATACCATCTTGGAGCCTAACTTTTCTCTGCCCAGAGTTGGGGAGGGGGAGTAGAGTTGTGATGGGAGGAAGCATTATCTTATATCAGATAATATCTTTATTTTAAGCATTTCACAGCCTTTCCAGTTCATCCCACGTGGGTTCCTTCTGTTGTTGGCAGAGATCAATGAAGTCAATATTTCTGACTGCAGAGCTTTCTATGACTTACACATATTTAAAAGGATAAACCCCAATCAACAATTCTCTGTCTGAACTTAACCATCCTAATCCCTATCTTTGATTCTTTGGGCTCCAGCAAACATGCTAAGGCCAGAGCTACATCTTCCCCAAGACTGAGGGATTCACTCTGTCTGATGGTTTGCAAGGCAGACTGGGCCAGGGAAATGTTTCACTTTGGAAAATTCAGTAAGAGAACCAGTAGTTGGAGAGATACATGGCCAGAGCAGTTTCTCCATGTTTCAAGTAGATACACATGGGGAAGAATGTCATAGGACTTGGATGATAGATCCTCAAAAATTTGAGTACAGTGTCTTACACACAGTGGGTGTTTAATAAGTGCTTGTCTGAGTGAAAAGAATTTAGAGCACAGAACGTTAGAACTGGACAGAACTTTAGAGCAAAAAATAATGCAAAGTGGACAATATCTTTGAATATAGAAAATCATAGCTGAAAGACAGTTCATATTTGATCTGGAATCAAAGAATTTAGAGGTAGAAGGGACCTTAAAGATTATCTAGCCCAATTCCCTTATTTCACAGATAAGGAATCTGAGGTTCACAGAAAGGAAGTGACTTTTCTAATATCACACAGGGAATTAGTAGCAGATCTGGGAAGAGGACCCTCAAGGTTTCTTGCTAGCAGTAAGGTGATCTTCCTATGTAGGTTTGCTTCCTCCCTCGCTCCCCATATCCCTGTTCCCATATTTTCCTATCTTGGAAGGAATTAATGAGTTATGGGGGAAACAATGCTTTAGAAAGTATAGCATGGAGGGAAAGGCCATAGGATTGATCAATGTTTTTATTTATCAAAGCTTTTGGAACTTGATGGTAGCTTCTTAAATCTTATTAACCCAAACCCATTTTCAACCAAAAAGCAAGAAAAATTTTGAAACAATTAAGCATCCCACAAGTCACTGCCACTTTGTACTCTACTATGTTGCTTAAAAAAAAAAAAAGCTGAAGTTTTGTCTCACAATTGGCCAAATTTTTCCACTGCCTGAGTTTCTCTGTGGGAGAAACTGAAGTACTCTCTCGGCCACATAATTACAGTCTAGTGTGCTGGATCGCTAAGGAACAGAAAGATACCCTAGTAGATGGAAGCGTTAATGTTCCTCTAAAGCCCCTTGCTTACTTTCAGCAAGTAATTCATTGACCTGGAAGAATCTGATTAGATTCTCATTACACTACAAAATTTTTAAAACAATGAAAAGTCCATTTATTGCAAAAGTTTTAGTTCTTTTAATGCGGGAAATAATGCATTTCAAAGGAAAATTACATTTGAGAGCATTGCAATTGCAAAATAACATATATGAAATCCTTAAAGCAGGTCGCGTTATTCGAAAGGATGCTGCAAAGTGAATTTATGAAAGTTGAGATTAATCCATAAGAATAATTCATAGTATGGGGCTACTTTTCCTTACTGAAGGGATGGATGCTGACATTTTTATAGAAATGACAATAAGCATAGTTAATCAACTAAAAAAATAGAGCTATTTTTCTCGTACACTGAGGTGTATTAATAAGAAACAAAGACTGAATTGCCACGTATATGAACTTGTTCCTTATCAGGGTTATGATTTCTGAAATTGGATTTTTTATCACTCTTCAGAGAAAACTTGGTTCTTTTATGGGGTCTCAGTGCAAAGGACTACCCTATTTTAAATAAATTCCTTTGTTTCTTTTCAAAGATGACCTGAAGAGGTGGTATGTATAGTGGCTAAATTGTTGGCATGAGTTTCAGGAAGACCTGGATTCCAGTCCTGTTTCTGATGCTTTGTAACCTTAAGCAAATCATTTAAACTCACAATGCCCCAGGCAACCCTTTAAAACTATAAATTGCAAAGAAATTTGCATTGGTAATGGGTTTTCCTCCCTGACAGTGATTCTTACCTGTGATTTCAAAAATCACCCATTCTGACTTCTTCCTCCTCCTCCCCCCACCCCAAAAGTGATCTTAGAGTCAAAGTGAATAAAGTTCAAAAGTATGAGAATGAGTGAGCGAATGAGTAAATAAATGAATATGCTGCCATGTAGGTTTTGTACTTCTAAGAAATGACTGAATCCTCTCTGTTTCTAAATGCATGCAGAAGGTTAAAGCAGTGTTGGATTCTAGGTTATAGGATGGCAACCAATGGAAAGCTGGCCAAAGTATTTTCCAAAAATGAATTTAATGGCATAATAAGAGGCTTGGACAGTTGAGTAATAATAGTGAAGGAAGAGTCTGAACCAGTGACCTCTTTCTTGCCCCTCCTCAATATCTTTTCTCATAGAAAGTGAAATGCATCTTGAGTTTCAGTTCAATATGAATCAACACCATGTTAGAGAAAAAAATTAAAAAGAAAGAAAGAAAAGAATCTAACTTGAAATTTGGTTTCATTGAGACCTATAGTGTCCATAATGAAAGAATAAGACCCACAGTGTCCATAATAAAACTTTCTTCTATCCTATTCAGACCACATACAGAGTATTGTGCTCAGCTTTGGACATCATAGTTTAGAAGGAACATTGACAAACTAGAAAGTGTACATAAAAGGCCAACTAGTATGGTTGAGGGCCTTGAGGTCATGCCCTAGAAAAATGGTTGAAAGGACTATGAATATTTAACCTATAGAGAGAAGGCACTTGGAGGTATGTCACTGTCTTCAAATATTTGAAGGGCTCTTCAATGGGATTTGATTTGTTCTACTTGACCCTAGTAGGTAGAGCTTGGTACCATGAATGGAAGTCACAAAGAAGCAGATTTAGAATCTAGGTAAGGAATTACTTTCTAATTATTAGAGCTATTCAAGATCAAAATGGTTTTCCCTACCAAGTAGTGGCTTGCTGTCCTCTGAAGGTTTTCAAGCACAGGCAGGATGACCACTTGCCCACCCTTTGAAGTGATGATGTTTGTTGAAGTATGAGCTGAATGAGATGGCTTGTGAGACTCCTGCCAGCCCTGGGATTCAGATTATCTGATTTTGTGATGGGGGCAAAGGTGAGATCCAGACTAACTGCTCTAAGAATATTTTAAGGCAAAAATATCACTTTATTCTCCACAGGGTCCATTCAGAAATCAAGGGCTGTGTCTTGGGGCTAGAAATATTTTGGTAAATTCAGAAATGTTATCACTAAATGAGATAATGGCAAAGAAGGCTGCTATTATTACCCCTACTGACCAGATGAGAGAACTGGTCCATCTTCTTCCTAGGAAAGGTTCCTTTCCCCAAACTCCGCTTTCATAAAATCTGACAAAGTTGGAACTTGAAGCAATCATAGGATTTAGAACTCAATGGGGGCTTTGGAGATCATCTCATCTAACACTCATTTTACTGCCCAGGAAGTTGAGACTCAGAGAGGTTAACCTGGTAGGAAGGAGCGCAGCTCAGACAGGAGCTCTGGGATGCTTTCCACTATACTCACTTACACTGTCAGATGGGAGAAAAGCTATGAAACAGTGAGGTAGATAAATAGGAGTACAACCAAAACAACATGGGAAAATATAGGAAAAGAAAGTATTTGTTTTTGCCCGAGCTTAAATACAATTTTAACATTGCTTTGGGTAATTGGGTTATAGGCACAAAAACTCACACAGATTCAACAAGTGTCCAAGGTACACTCACTGTAAAAAAGGAAAAGAAAAAGCTAATATTTATTTTTACATAATCTCTCACAATATTCAGCAAATATTGAATCAAAGCTTGGGAACTATGTTTAGTATTTGCAAGAGGGAGCTACAGAAGCAAAACCTAATTCCAGAAAGTATCCAATTAAAAATGAGGATTTGCTTTGATTCTGTCACAAAGAAAAAGTCCTACTTAACCAAACCCACAGAAATACCAGAAAAGTCCTTCAGACTATGGAATATAACCTTGCATAGGGCAACTATGAGATAACATCTAACTCTGTATCTTCATAGATTTCTGTTTTGAAAAATTATAAGCAGTCAAAATAATATTAATGATGATAATAACTAATTAGAAATGGTTCTGGTTGGTACAGTCACATCTTGAGACGACAGTTATGGTTTGGGACTAAGCAAGGTCTCTCCTTAGGCTCTGCTCTCGAGGTGGAGAATGTGAGAGTGATGACAGACAGAATGAATGTTAGGGTGTGGCAGGTTGTGTTCTTTAGATCCTATCCCCCTATCACTTTTCTGCTTCTTCAAACACACAAATCACCATGTCCTCTCTCCCCTTTCTCTGGAATATGGAAAAAGAGAAGGCCTCTGGTGATAAGGGGCCACTGGCCTACAAAGTTGATATCTCTATCTTTCCTCTGCCTTTCTTTCTCTGATTTTCTCAGGTTGGCACCACAGCGGAGGCACAATAGCACACTGTCCGTGTTCTCCCCCAGCTAATGTCCCCCTCTGTACACACACACACACACACACACACACACACAGACACACACACAGAGATACACACAGACACATAGACACAGACACAGAGATACACACACACAGACACACAGACACACACAGAGATGCACACACAGACACAGACACACACACACACACACACACACACACCCTTACATCTCTTCACATATAGACATCTTTCATGCACATACCTCCACCTGCCTCTATCTCTTGTTACATACTAAATGTATGGCCTTGGGCAAGGGGTTTGACCTCTCTGAACCTCAGTTCCCCATCTATAAAATGAGTGTTGGATTAGATGACTTCTAAGATACCCTGAGGGGCAGCTAGGTGGGGCAGTGGATAGAGCACTAGGCTTGGAACTAGGAAGATTCATCTTCCTGAGTTCAAATCTGTTTTCAGACATGTACTAGCTATGTGACCCTGAGCAAGTCACTTCACCCTGTTTGCCTCGGTTTCCTCATCTGTAAAATGAGCTGGAGAAGGAAATGGCAAAGCGCTCCAGTATCTTTGCCAAGAAAACCCCATATGGGGTCACGGAGAGTCAGACATAAGACAACAAAGCTACCTTTGAGCTCTATGCCTATAACACTAAGAACTTAAGTGATGATAAAGATGTACATTTATAAAGCACTTAAAAGATTACCAAGTGCTTTAAAAAAACGTGGAACCTAGTGAAGTAGGTTGTGCAGATATCATTATTTTCATTTTATAATTGTGGAAACTTAGTCCCCGAGAGGGGAGGCGATTTAACTGCAGTTACACAGCTAGGATGGGAAGAGGATCAAACCTCAGTAAGCTCAGTCCTCCGGAAATAGCTCAGAACCTGAGGGTGAGGAAGAAGGAGCTCACGACAGCCAAAATATCTGCTCACTAAGCTCCCATGGCTACCGCTCAACTCCAGGATCAAATAGAAATCCCCTGTTTGGTCTTCGAAGCCCTTCATTAATCGCACTGCCTTCTCCCTTTCCCAGCTTCTTGTACCTTACACTCCTGACTCCTCCCCTGACTCCTCCCCTCCCCTCCCCTCTCCTCCCCTCCCCTCCCCTCCCCTCCCTTCTCCTCCCCTTTCCTCTCCTCCTGCCATTTCTCTACCATCCAGTGACACTGGCCTCCTTGCTGTCCCTCAAACAAGACACTCCGTCCCCTGACTCCAGGCGATTTCACTGGTTCCATGCTTGGGGCAGCTACGTGGATAGAGCACTGGAGTCAGAAAGACCTGAGTTCAAATGTGCCCTTAGATACCTACTAGCTGTGTGACCTGAGCATGTCACTTATCCTCTGTTTGCCTTAGTTTTCTCATCTGCAAATGGGGATGATAACAGCACCCACCACTCAGGGTTGGTGGGGTTGTTACCTGTTTTCGTCTTAATATCTCTGGCACCTAGCACAGTGCCTGGTACATGGTAGACACTTAAATAATTATTGAACTACACCGTACTACCACAATAGACCCCAAAATGGATTCTTGATTGACAAGACACGAGGGAGTACAACTGATACTCACAATTTTGATCAGACTCTGGAAAGTAGGAGTAGGCTTAAATGACTATTTCCTTTCTTAAAAAATGAAGAATTTTGATGAAGAAAATTATCACTAGTCCTCATTGCTAATTGTTAGCTATTATGCTTAAATTGCTCTCCACCTCCTAGATTAGGCTTCCTTCAAGTCCCAGGTAAAATCCCACCTTCTTTAGGAAGCTTTTTGCAATCTCCCCTAATTCTAGTGCCTTCTTTCTGTTGATTGTCTCTAATTTGTTCTGTACGTAACTTCTTTGTACATAGTTGTTTGCGTGGTGTCTCCTTCATCATGCTGTGAGCTTCTTGGGAGTAGACACTGTCTTTTTCTTTTCTTTGTAACCTCAGTACTTAGCACAGTGCCTAGAACACAGTAGGTGCTTAATAAATGCTTATTGACTGACTGACTAGAGATCAAGACTGCTAGAGGTAACACATTGACAGCTTTGAAAGCAAGGGGAAGAGATAGGAAAACTATAAGAAACAGACATGAAAATTTAGAAAGCACAACAGTCTGGAACCATTAACAAGAGAGACAAAGAATCCTACTCAGTTTAACAGCCCTAGAGGATTTCACTGTATTACACAGACTGGAACAATAATTGGTGTTTGTAAGATTGACTCTGGGTCTTTAGAAAAAAGTTAAATTATATCGAGTATACTCTGTTTAAGCAGATAAAAAGAAAAAAAAAGCATATGATATAATTTAGGAAAACTTTCATTCAAAATTAAAATTAAAATAAGAAGGCTGGGAATCCAAAAGGCAATCTTTAGAAAAATTGAAGTTTTGTCTATATGAGACAACTCAATAAATAAGTTCGATCAGAAAAATGAACCATTAACTCTATTTGTAAGTTGTTGTTGGTTTTCTCTTTAATAATTTGTTCCAAATCCTAGTTAGTGTGAAGATTTCTAGTGAATGAGAAGCAAGTTTTACTTACGTCATTAACTGAGTAAATGCACTTTCTAGGGCCTCCCTAGGAATTTTTTGGACAGGTCTCTGATTAAAAACAAAAAAACAAAAAACAAAACCCTAATATTTGGCAAGTACTTTTTAAACATGAGTAGGTAGTACATAAGCTCCTGACTTTTATTTTACTTGTTTCCAATGAGAGAAACTATAACAAAGGCTAGTAATAGTTTTCTTCATCAAAATTCTTCATTTTTTAAAAAAGGAAATGAAGTCGTTTAAGTCTACTCTTACTTTCCAGAGTCGGACCAAAATCGTATCAGTCGTACTCCCTAATGGCTCGTCAATCAAGAAGCCATTTTGGGGTCTGTAGCGGTAGTATAATGTAATTCAGTAATTATATGTGTCTACTATGTGCCAGGAACTGTGCTAGTTGCTAGGAATATCAAGATGAAAACATGTAACAATCCTTGACCTTAAAGAGTTTACGCCATGCAGGGAAGAATGCTGGATGAGGAGTCAGAAGAAATGGGTTCAAAACCTGGCTGCACTACTCACTACCTGTGTGATTTTAGTTAAGCAAGTCCCTTAACCAGAAGTGCTCAGGTAAATGTTGTCTTTCTGGGAAAAAAAGGACACAGGACATACTTTTAAGTTTTGTCTGCATTATTAATTACTAAATATAAACAATCAACAAAAAAATAAATTGAGCTCAGATTTGTAATGGCTGACTGTTTCCTAGTTGGTAAAGTGGATACAGTGCCAGACCTGGAGTCAGGAAGACTCATCTTCCTGACTTCAAATCTGTCCTCAGATACTGACTAGTGGTGTGACCTTGGGCAAGTCGTGTCACCCTGTTTGCCTTAGTTTCCTCATCTGTAAAATGAGCCGGAGAAGGAAATGGCAAACCACTCCAGTATCTTTGCCCAGAAAACCCTAAATGGGGTCACAAAGAGTTGGACACGACTAAAATACTCACATTGAAAGCTTTAATTGACTCTCTGTATCTGATTCCCACATACCCCAGCCCTTAGCCTCACTAGACCTCAATTTCCTCATTTGCAAAACAAAGGTGTTATGCTGGACAACCTCCAAGGCCCCTGATAGGTCAGTTCTATCAATGTGACCTTAGAATCAATCTGATGCTAAGTATACAACATGTAGTTCTTAGATTGGGTACAGTAAGATACACTTTAATTTTTTCACTTCTAGAATGAAAAGGACAAAATCAGCAAGGACCGGCCACCAACATACAGTTCTTAAAAACTTGATATCAGGATTTGTTAGAACTGGAAGGGATGTTGCAGAACATCTGGTCTAATGGTCTCATTTTACAAAGAGGACCCTGAGGCCAGGAGAAGAGACCCGACTTATTCATGCCTAGTTAGTGCAGAATGAGGGTTACGGTCTCTTGGTTGCCCATTGAAAGCTTTTTCTATTGTACCATGCAAGCTATCAAACGTGAGTTCTATCACAGAATTTCAGAGTTGGAAGGGCCCTCAGACTTTAATAGGAATTCTCTCTACAACATCCTTGACAAGTGATCAGCCAGTGTGTACTTAAAGACCTCTAGCAATAGGGAATTACTACCTCCTGGGGGTGGGGAACCTGAGGCCAAAGGGCTGCACTTGAGGACCTAGAAGGCCACATGTAACCTTGAGGCTACAGGTTCCCCACCCATGTAGGGCAAATTGTTCCAATGCTGGATAGCTCAAATTGTTAGGATTGATTTTTTTTTCTTCTGCTTGGCTGAAACTTTCTTCCATTTCTCTTAGTTTCCGTCTCTGGGCGCGAGCAGAAAAAAGTCAGTCCCTATTACATATAACATCTCTGTAGTGGAAAGAATTTGGAGTTAGAGAACCTGGGGTCCCATCCAATCTCTGATGCTTGCTGTCTGTGTGACTTTGGGTAAGTCACTTAAACTCCCTAGGGTTCAATTTCCTCACCTTACTCCCTGTCAGATAATCTTTGATCCAGTGACACTACTTCTTGGCTCTTCCATGAACAAGACACTCCATCTCTTGGCGCCTGAGGACCTTTCCAGCTCTGATCTATGATCCTATGAAAACACTTGAAGGCAGCTGTCATGCTCTCCTTTAATCTCCTCTTCTCCTGATTAAATATTTCCTATTCCCCCAACAGCTCAGGATTATGCCCTTTAACCATACATGTCCTTTAGGATTCTGTCCTGGGTTCTCTTTTCTTTTTTTTCTTCACTCCTTTATTTAATGATCTCAACAGCTCCCACAGATTAACTTACCATCTTTATGCTAATAATTCTCAAATCTACCTTTCCTGTCCCAATCTCTCTGCTGACCTCCAATCCTCATCTCCAACTACCTTTCAGACTTCTCAAACTGAATGTCCAGTAGACATCTTAAACTCAACATGTCCAAAACAGAACTCATTATCTTTTCCATCCCCTCCCCCAAACCCAGCCCTATCTTCCCTATTACTCTAGAGGGTACCACCATCCTCCCAGTCCCTCAGGCTCACAACCTAGGAGTCATCCTGGATTCTTCACCATCTCTCACACCTGCCTCCAACCAAGCTGTTGCCAAGGCTTGCTGACTTCATCTTTGCAGTATCTCCCATATATGGCCCTTTCTCTTCTCTGGCACAGGCCATCACACTAGAGTAGGCTTCCTTTACCTCACACCTCAGTTACTACAATAGCTGCCTGCCTCACCCCATTCCAATCCATCCTCCATTAAGCTACCAATGTGATTTCCCTAAAACACAGGTCTAATCATGTCACCACCACCCATGCCATCCAATAAATTCCAGTGGCTTCCTATCTCCTCCAGGAGCAAATACAAAATGCTGTTTGGCATTCAAAGACCTTTATAACCTAGCCCCTACCTGCCTTTGAAGTCTTTTTACACCTTACTCCCTGTCAGATACTCTTTGACAATGACACTGACTTCTTGGCTCTTCCATAAGCAAGCCACTCCCCCTCTCTTGCATCTGGGCATTTTTTTCTGGCTTCTCTCCATGCCTGGAATACCTTCCCTCCTTCTCTTCAACTACTACTGCCTTTGTTGTTATTCATTTGTTTCAGTTGGATCTGATTCTTTGTGATCGCTTTTGGGGTTTTCTTGCCAAAGATACTAGAGTACTTTTGCCACTTTCTTCTCCAGCTCGTTTTATAGATAATGAAACAGAGGCAAACAGGGTTAAGAGACTTGCCCAGGGTCACACAGCTTGCAAGTGTCTGAGGCCAGATTTGAACTCAGGAAGATGAGTCTTTCTGATTTGAGGCCAGGCACTGTATCTACCTGTCTTCTACTGGAAGCCTTCCCTAACACCTCTTAATTCCAGTGCTTTCACATGCTTAATCATTTCTGATTTATCCTCTATGTCACTAGCTTTGTATATATTTGTTTCACGATGTCTCCCCTGCCAAACTATAAATTCCTCAAGGGCAGAGACTGTCTTTCACCTCTTTTTGTATCCCCAGGGCTTTGCACAGTGACTGGCACATAGCTCATTGAATTGACTATAGAGGCATCTCCATTCCTTTCGCCCTCCTGATTGCTCTGCCCTGAACATGCTCATTTCTAAAATGAGATGGCCAGAACTACAAACTATGTTCCTAATGTTTTTGACCAAGCCAGATCATAGCAAGATAACCTAACACCTAACCTTGGACACTAAACCTGTGCTAATACAGTTAATAAAATTACATTCTCTCTTTTGGCTGCTTCGTCACCCTATTGTCTCACATTGAGCTTGTAGTACAATCATAACCCCCAGAGTGTTTTCCCACAGACTTTATCTACTCATTGTCTTCCCATCGTGGACTTGTAATCTAACTTTTTCTCTTTAACCTTTTATAAGACTTCATATTTTCTCCTACTAAATGTTTCCTTATTAGGCTTAGCCCATTGTTTAAGCCTGTTGAAATCTTTCAGGATTGTGCTGTCCAATATGGGAGTTTTCCCTCTCAGATTTCTGTCATCTGTAAATTTGACAAGCATTCCTTCTATGCCATCATGCAGTGCTCACTGTCTTATTTGTTCCCTGTTGTTTGCTTGTGTTTATGCCATAGAATTCTAGATGAACGCTTTATAAGGCCTGCTGTCAGGGCTTGTGGTAGGAGGGAAAAGGGAGAAAATCACACTTGAGAATAAGTTACCACAATTCATGGGGAAATAGATCACTAGTTGCCTAAGAAATCAATCTGATATAAGAAGGAAGGGGGAAAAACAGGCCTTGGAATAAACATAAGATTATGAGCTCTGCACTTGAGTGGCTCATTCTCTGAATATGTAAAATTGTTTCTATCTGACAACATTAGTAGTTTTGTGCATTTTCATGATGTGGCCTTTGCCACACTCTACCTATGTTTTTATGACTATCCAAGGAAGAATCAACAACCTGGAAGTCTCCAGTCCATTGGAACCAAATGAGGAAAGGTCACCAGCTTGATTCTCTTGTCCTCTGAGTGTTTCAATGTAGGTGATAACTTTTGAAGTTTAACACTGGGAAGGATGTAAAATACTGACTCATAGGCACAGGTCCCAGGAACCTCCAGGGTACAGCAGGTATCATACTAAAGTTACTTCAGTGATTTTTGGGGGGTTTTCTTTGAATTTCTAATGGCTAGAACTCTCTTTGTCATACTATTGTGTTTAAATACATTTGTGTGGTCTCAGCTCAATGATGGGGGTTGCTTTCTGTGAGGACTAGTAATGTGGAACACCAACTTGACAAAATAAAGGAGAATAAAATAGACATTATGAATAAAATATGTGGGTGGAAAAATGTATAAATGATCTGGGGGATGCTGACACAATAAAAAGTCCTTGTAACTGCCCTCCAGGCAAAATACATATTTTCAAAACCTGTAAGTTCTATACATTTTTTTTAAAAAAATTACCTTCCCCTGTGACCTAGGGCAACTATATATGCATTAGACATAGATCATTCCTAAGTGTCATTGGCCTTTGGTGACTACAGCATCAATTTCCCCAAGTTCTAAGTTCATTTTCTGGCCACACAAACACACACACACACACACACACACACACACACACACACACACACACACACACAATCTGTTCTGTTAAGTTGCTTTGTTTTCCCTCACTTAGCTTTTGGCATCAGCTTTCAATATGGCAGTATGACAATTCAAGGCAATTGTATTCACTCTCAGCTTGCGAACCCAGAAATGGGGCAAGACCTAGTCTCAACATTTTCCTGACCTCCATGCTCAGTTCATAAAACAAACACTATCCAAAAAGGCATTTACAGTGTTATGTGCTCCATTCAGTCATCCTACTTAGCTTGGTATAGACTTCTTAGGGAGAAAAAGGGCATTGCCCCCAAGATTCCTAAAATCCCCCTCCTTCCAGGAATGCCGTCATTTTAATTATGGAATCTTTTGGCTTCCTGGATGTGACCTAGAAAACATTGCCATAGAGATTCTAGCCTCTGGAAAAAGCTGAAGAGATTCTCCTGGAGTTTACCAGTTTAGTGATTTTTTTTTTAAGTTTGGCTTTGGGACTAGTGGGAAAGAAAAACTGCAAGAATTCTTCCATCTTGCATGTCACTAGGAAGGAAAGGCTACGTGTAGAGTCAGCCAAATGCATCTGATCAATGGTAACCCTGGGACAGTGTCAATTTAGCTATTTCTGGAGTCTGACTAGGTCCAGCCTCCTTTGGATTTGCTTGGCCTCTTTTGCTAGTCAGGGCTGCAGATTTCATAACCCAAATTATAAGTGAATTACAATATTAATTAATTTATAATTATACTTTATAACTAATTAAATTATAAGTTAAGACAGAATCTTTAAAAAAGATTTCTTATTTTAGAAATATTTTGTTGATGCTCTCTCTGTCTCTATATCTAAATCTATTTCTATCTCTATCTCTTTCTCACTGTTACTTCCCAAATGAACTCTCCCCCATGATAAAGGAGAACCATTAAGAAAAACAAGCCAATATATTACTTGTATTTGAAAACATCTTTCTAATTCTATACCTACAGTTCACCTCTCATCCAAGAGGTAGGGAGCATGTGTGAAGTCATCTCCTTCAAACTCCTTCAGAGGAATTGGCTTTAGAACATCTTGGAACCCAAGAACAAGTTATGTTGCCTACATGACAAAACATTGAGATGTTTAAAAATTTCATTAAAATGTTATAGTGGAGTGGAAAGAACTCTGGAGGTGAAATGAAAAAGTCTGAGTCTCCAGTTTAACCACGAGACCTTGGGCAAATCTTTGAACCATAAAATCCTCATCTGTAAAGTGTAAAATGTAAAAGGAAGACCTGATTTCAAATACTGCCTTACAACACTTACTAGCTCTGTGACATAGGGGAAGTCATTTAATCTCCCCAAGCTTCAGTTGCCTCTTTGAAAAATGAAGATAATTATAGCACCTACCTCACAATGTCACTATGAGGATCAAATGAGATAACATATGCAAAGTACTTTGCAAACTTAAAAGTGCCAAGTAAATGCTAGTTATTATTATCACTATTATTTAAGTTATTCCACTCCTCTGTGCTCCAGTAGCTTCATCTAGAAAGTGAAAAGAGACAAGTTGATCCCTGAAGCATTCTTTGAAATCATGATGAGAGGCAAAGGAAAATGTTCTTCGGCCATTTTAGCCTAGAAACAACCTCAGAGGATTTTGTGAGCAAGTGTCCCCCAAATATGTCAAAGTATGTGTCAGCTAGTTCCATAATTTCTCATAGCTCATAATGTAAAGGGCATCTCGAAAGTCTTAGTTTGGTTTTCTGCTAATAAACAATTAAATTTATCAAAGCTTAAAATTACCCTAAGACTTTTGGTACACCCTGTATATGCACATATATTCATATATATATCCATCTATCTATCTATCTGTCTATCTGTCTGTCTGTCTGTCTGTCTATCCGTCTGTCTGTCTGTCTAGCTATCTAGATATCCAGCTATCCTATCTAGCTATCTTTCTCTGTCTCTATCATCTATCTTTCTCCGTCTCTTATCTATCTAATTTTCTCTGTCTCTATCATCCATCTATCTTTCTGTCTCTATTATCTATTTATCTAGCTATCTTTCTCTGTCTATTATATATCGATTTTTCTCTGTCTCTATGGTCTATCTTTGTCTCTATCATCTGTCTATTTTTCTCTGTCTCTATTATCTATCTATCTATCTATCTATCTATCTATCTATCTATCTATCTATCTAATGCTTTCCTTATAACAACACTCTAAGGCAAATTGTACAAATAAATGAACCTTCACATTATAGGTGAGGAAATGAAGGTTCTAGGAAGAAAGGGGCCTATCCAGAGACCCATAGCTAGTAAGTTCCAGTTGGGACTTAAAGCCGTGTTGCTATTTTTTCCCATTGCACCACAACAATTCTTGTGTCTAGCTGTCATTAAAACAATAACCACTAAAAATCTCCAAATCCATTTTTAAAGCCTCCCAAATAGCCTAACAGTATCTTTAAATCCCTTTCCAATTATGCTGATTAAGAGCAAAATGTGGAACAATCCCCAGGTTTACTTATAAGTCAAAGAAGGTTTAATTTTTTTTTTGTCTAACTGAAAAACTTTTTCTAATTAAGCAATTAAAACTCAACAAGGTAGACATCATCACTGATTAAAGGTCATTTGAATAGAAGAAAGGATCTAGAAGTCTGCTGTTGAAGTGGGCATATTTCCCTCCCTGGGCTGATGGCTAAAGTTTTAAAATGCTCTGGTAACTGTTGGTGCATCAGTGTCCATTTTTAATTTTTTTTTTGCTTGGGTTGGAAAGAAAACCTTTAATGGACATATTTGCTGACTTTAAGTTCGCTGATGGACAAGATTTCCATGAGTTCAAGGATATAGTCGTGGGCATTGTTAAGGTACGATTAATGTGAAAGGAGAAAGAGCATGAATAATCAAGCCAAGAAATAATTTAGTGCTTCCTTTGTGCCTGGCACTGTGCTAAACTCTCAAGAGAATGAGAAAGGCACAAACAATCTCTCCCCTTAAAGTGTTCACATCCTGGTAGGGGAAACATGCAAACAATTTTGTACATAGGAGATAAGTACAGGAAAAATGACAGGCAATCTCAGAGAGAAGGCATTAGAAGAGAAGAAAACTGGGAAAGGCTTCCTGTAGAAAACTGGATATTAACTTAGAATTAGAGGAAGCCAGGGAAGCCAGAAAGCAGAACGGTGGAGGGAAAACATTCCAGGCCCGGGTGCAAGTCAGTTAGGAGACATAAGTGTTGTATAGGCCGAAAAAGATTAAATAGATGATTTGTTTCCTTCATTGTACTGGACCAAAAACCTTTTGAATAGCTCTTACCCTTATTTCGAGCAGTTTGAAAGTGGAGGGTGTGGTTCCTGCAGGATTCCAGGATTCTTGTTTTGGGTAATGAGATAGGGGCCTGCTCAGCTGGAGGTAGATTTAACTGGATGCCACTTAAATTTTCAGGCAGTTGCTATTGTTTAATGAATCAGAAGCTTCCCATTTCAGTCCAGTTGCTCAAGGAGACTGGGAAGTATTAAACCTTTGCTCCTTTATTGAGACTATACAATTGCCACAGCTTAATTGTCATGACCAGGCTGGTGTCACCACCAGCGGGGTTGATATCTTACTCCAGTCTCCCCTCAAGGAAGGCAATCTCTCCAGTCTGGCCTGGGAGACCCTGCTCATTGCATCAGCAGCCAACTTCAGTACACATGGTTGAGAAGGGGAAATAACTAGGTTCCCAGTTTAAGCAACAAGGGGTTTTTCTTAGAAATGATTATGTTTGTCTCATAAAGGGAGGAGAGTTGGATTATGTTCATCTTATCTGCAGAAGTTATGGGACATAACAATAATTTCTAAAATAATGAGAGTTCATGAAAAAGATGACTTCGAACTAAAATCCAGTTCATCCCCTCTTTCTGAATTTTGTATCTCCCCTCTACTGCACACACACACACACACACACACACACACACGGAGTTTTCTAATTCTTTGCCAGCCTCAGTCCAAGCCAAGTACTGAGGTCTGTCCATGTGTTATTTTATGTCCCCCCTGACCCTGGTTAATGTTTGCAAATTGAGAAAATGGCTGAAATCTGGCACTGTCATTACATATCCATGTCATGTGAGACCACAGGTAAACATGAAAATCTGGACTGGCACAAAGATTGATCCAACACAGATAAATTACAAATTAAAAAAAAAATTAACAGAAACCAATCTGCCTCAGAACACCACTTGCCAGCATGAATCGCTATGGTAACTGAACTCTCAGTGGCCTCCCAGGGGTATTCAACTAGTGGGTTTCTTTTTTTTTTCTTCTCTTTTCAAGGAAAGTTCTCAAAACTGATTTAAATATTATGATATTCTCATCTCCGAGTGCTAAATGGGAGATGTATTCATGTTGGCTATGGTACTTTTTCAAACATATACTTTTCTTCCCTTAAATGCCATTCCTGTAAAGGTGAAATACTTCCTAATAGAAGGCTCCATTTAAACCTGAAACCCAGGGCTGGGGGGGACAGGTCTGGGCTTTTAGAGAAAAGCTAGGTTAAAGGTTGCCAGGCAACTAAATCAACCAATAGTAGGCAATAAATGAGTAAATAAATTATAAACAGACAAATCAGTGGGGAAGAACAGAGAGAGAAATGTAGCTTTCTTTCCTTTTCTTTCCACCTCTCTAGTCTCTATTGTGCGGTATTGGGTTGTCACTTGCTACACACGTATTTTGTCAAAGCTGCGTTTACTTAATATCTGCTGGATTCCAGTCATTTCTTCTCTTTACTCTATTTCCCCTTTTCCTGGCCCAAGGGATATTCAGTCCAGAAGGAGAACCACATTTCCCTCAAAGGAAAAATGGAAGCAAACAAGAAACCCGGCTTTTTCATCTCCCCCCTTCCTCGCTCAAATTTCCACCCGAATCACTATAAGGAGTTTGATTGGATTTCAATAATAACGGAAGTGGATAAACATGTATATAGAAGCTACTATGAGCTAGGCACTGAGCTAAGCACTTTACAGATACCTCACGATTTGGGGAGATAGATGATTTTTTTTTTTTGGAGGGGGGAAGGCAGGGCCATTGGGATTAAGTGACTTGCCCAAGGTCACACAGCTAGGAAGTGTGTCAAGTGTCTGAGGCTAGATTTGAAGTCAGGTCCTCCTGACTCCAGGGTGGGGTGCTCTACTCACTGCACCACCTAGCTGCCCCTAGAAGCTGTTCTTATCGCCATTTTACAGTTGAGGAAACTGAGGTTTAAGTGACTTGCCCAGGGTTACACAGGTAGTAAGTATGTGCCACTTAGGCTACCCTTAGTGAGACATATTACACTTTTAGAAGCTTCTTTTACGTTTGACCATTTTACTGATTAATGACTTATTTATATATGGGGCTGATCTCAGAACACCAATTATATTCATTTACATATTCACCAAAATTATACTCATCAGTTTAGCCACAGGCATGGCTCTTTAAAAGACAAACAAAACAAAAACCCTGTTATTATTGCCATTCAAGCTAGAGGCATTTATTAAGTACTTGCTATATTCTAGGCCAAGGGTGGGGAACCTGCTGCCTTGAGGGCACATGTGGCCCTTGTGACTCTCTAGGCACAGAGCAGATTAGTTTGGATTCAGTCAAAGGGATGCACTTGAGGACCTAGAGGGCCCCCGTTCTAGGCACCGTGTTAAGCAATGAGGATATAAATGAAAAGCAAAAACAGCTCCTGTCCTCCGGGAGCTTACAGTCTAATGGGAGAGCCAACACATCTACAAATCATCAGATACAAGTGAAAACAAAATAGATGGAAGATTCCTTATTGTTAATCATAAACAGAATTAATAATAACAAAACAAAGAGAAAAACTTGGCATTATATCCATTAGAGATTCATAATGTCATGTTTTAGATTTTGAAAGCTGCACAAACCCTTAAGTCTTGGTTTTATCAGGGAAATCTATTCCCAGTGATTGTTGCCATTCTCAAGAAGTCTGTGCTACTCCCATCAGGATCTCCAAATGAAAAACTCACAAAGCACAAGATGTCTGGAGTGATTTGATGACACCCTTGACCTCAGAAGGCGTGCAGCGTGATGTAAGCACCTTAGTGATTTTGCAGATCTAGAATTGGCCGCAACTGGAAGGCCTCTTAGGCACACCCATAAGTTTGACATTTACGGGTCTTGTGTTTTTTTTTTCTCATCAAACTTGTTAAAAATAATTTTGCAGAAACTTCTTCAGTATGAAATTCAACCCAAAATACACTCAAAACAGGTAATAGATCAATTTTACTGCAGGCCAGAGTTTAGAATATGTTAGTCATTGTATTTGTTGAGTGAAATAAACATTTTGTTAGCAAAGGCTCTTTGGCAAATAGTTATCTGTGATGGCACAGATTCAGCAAAGTTCCATCGGCAAGGAATTAGCCTAACAGCATGGGGGAAGGAGAGAAGATACACCCTGGGGAGCAGAAAATGTTTAGCAAGGTTTGTTGTTTTTAGCTTTAAGATTTTAAGTATAAAGCCCTAAAATAATGAAACAGCATTGGAGAGGAGTGTTCAGCCAACAGTATAGATTTTGCTTCATGTCGAAAAGAAGAAATCACCTGGAATCTGTGATCTGTGGTGAACTGTGAATTATCATAGGAAGAAATTCTGAATTGAAATCCCCTAATTAAATTCTGCGATGTTCACTAGTAAATAAGCAAGCACTGTTGAACTCCAAGTGTTGAGAGAACACTTGCTGTGTGGAGTGAAAGGCCAATGACTGCTTCTTTATTGAGCTTGATACATATGGTGAAAACATATTGACTAATTACTTGGCATTTCTGAAAACCAAAGAAAGCAGAATGGAGAGCTGTGGGGTGTGGGTGGGGTATTAGAGAATGACCAGGTATGTTTAAGCTAGAAAATAAAAATCACGCCATTAAAAACATGCAAAATGGGAAACAGGATGCCAAACAGTTTTAGGAAAGGAAATGAAAATAATTTTCTAAGGAGTCCAGAGCTATACTACTAAGCAATGACCTCCGTAATTTAAGGGAACTGTATTTTTACAAAAATAATTGGGACCTCAAGTTATCTGATTTACCAGTATGGTTAAGAGAGAAGAGCTCTGCTCTGGAGCCAGGAGGCTAGAGTTCAAGACATGATTCTGACATTTATTAGCAATGCTAGTGTAAGCAAGTCGACAATCACTGAGTCGCACTTTCTTTCTTGGTAAAATGAAAGGTTTTGATTAGCTGATCCTTCAAATGTTCCTCCCAGCTTTAACGCCCTGTGTTTGAAGGTTTCTCCTAGCTATGACACTTTATGATTCGATGTTCTCTTCACTAGCATGAAAATCCTAGACCATATTCAAACACCAAAGCTTATGATTAAGCAAGGTACACTTATTAACCAGAGAGGATTCAGTCAGGTCTCCATTTGGACACAGAAGACTGATTTTTTTCCTCCATGAATTAAAATCCTTTGCCTGGCTCTGCAATACATGCCTGGTGACCTCCAAGTTGTACAATGCCATCGGGGTTCAATGGGGGTAGTGTAGCCTGGCCTGCCAGTCAATCTGCCACATCACTGACACATCCCTTAAAGTACAGAAATCTTCAGTCCTAAATAGGGATATTTCATCTAAAATAGGGGCACCAGAATATACTCTAAAAAAGAAACTCCTCTTCTGAGAATGCACTCTCTCCATTACATACTGGGCACAAGATTAGAGACAGAGATACAGAGAGACAGAGATAGAATTAGAGAAAAAAGAGAAAATGAGAGGAGAGGGGAAGAGAGAAAGAGAGAGAGAGAGAGAGAAAGAGAGAGAGAGAGAGAGAGAGAGAGAGAGAGAGAGAGAGAGAGAGAGATCTGAATAAAATACCATGTAGGATTTGATCTGAGTGAGTCAGAACATTATTGACTAGGGAGGGTCAAAGAAGACTTCATGAAGAAAGTGGCATTAGAAGTAATAACCTGTGTTTACATAGTTTTTTAATAGTAGCAAAGTATTTTTCTCATCACAATCAAATGAGCTAAATATTGCAAGTATTTTTATTCTTATTTTTACAGAGGGGAAAAATGAAGCTCAAAAAGTGACTTCCTGATGGTCCTACACCTAGTTACTAAGGAGCAGCATTTAGAGCTATATATCCTGATTTCAATTTATCATTCTTTCTATCACACTATGCCGAATCTCTGCTATTATCATTACTCCATTCACCAGGAAACCATCATAGGATCATAGATTTAGACTGGGAAGAACTTGGAGGCCATCAGGTCCAACCTCATCATTTTATAAATGAAGAAACCAAGGTTAAATGAATTTCCCAGGGCCATACAACTAGTGAGTGTCTAAGGCAGGATTGGAGCCCAGCTCTTCCTGAATCTAAGTCCAGCACTGAATCAGATGTTAAGTGACTCATTTACTAACATGGTTAAAGAGCTCTGTGCTGGTCGCTAGGAAGCCAGAGTTTAAGTCATGGTTTTGCCATTTATTAGAAGAGTTACTGCTAGCAAGGTCACATAGTGTCAATCAGTACATACCCTGACATTTACTACATTTACTCTGTGGCTTCCACCATGGAACTGTTAATGACAAAATTGGGGCTAGTTAGTGATTTGATTTTATGATATCCTTACCCTGTACTTCCAAGTGCTATGTGGCATACATTTACTTTTTCAAATTAAAGTGAATTAAAATTTATTTTGGCCAGAAAATATTTTGAGAGCTTTATGAAGCCCCACGAGATAAGTGGAGAAGCCCTGCAAAATCATGGTGACACATGGCCCATCTTTTAATTCTTTGGCTTTAAGATAATTTATTTGTCTTTATCACAGCCCAGGCTCTACTCCATCTATCTGTTACACAGGAAGTTTGAAGGAAATTCGGCACAAAGGCCACTTGAGGATATATCAGAATGCCAAAGGCACAGCCTGGAAAAGCAATACATCTCTTCTCATCTAGCTGTACATCCCAGTTTTCTCTAGTTTTGGAGGAGAAATGTTCTAAGCTACGGAGACCGAATTCCCCCAATTCCCAGAAATGCTCCTCCATTTGAAAAATATCAAAATCTTTGGACTTTCAAAAGCCACAGCAATTCTGACCTGGGCTCAGAAAGAGAGTATGTCATTTAAAAAATTCAGAGACAAGAGAGCTGTATAATGAGAACTAAGCAGAGCAAGATGAGAGGAGAAACTGTTCTCAAGATTAATACCCATCAACCTACTTTGATAATGATTTCCCTATATACTAAACCACAGAGACTCTCTAAGCTAGTCACCGTAGTGGGTATTAATGAATTCTTGAGCCTGTTCCATGAATATCACCTAATGCCATGACCAGTTAGTAACCCTTAAGGCATTCTTAGAAACCTGGGAAGATGGGCTTCCCTTGATGAAGCACTTATTAGAGAGTTTCCATTTGAAATTAGATTAACCTTTCCGAAGGAGTCTGGGGACAAAACCAAACCATGGTGCATCAGCAGGAGATAAGGCACAGTTCAACTAAACAGGAGAGGGCTGGGCTGCCATTCCCATCCATGCTTCTTAAATGCTGGATTCTCTCTGGGTGCTCAGGGAATCTGATCCAAGAATCTAAAACAAAAGGAATCTTCAGAAACCTCTGAATGGGAGCCTCAAGCGATAGAGACCACTGGAGTCCCAACCCAATCAAGGCCCCTGTGACCGGAGGGAGACTTAATACTCTCCCCACCTTTAAGATGTGGTGAAAATCCCACTGTTAAAAGAGAAAGTTCAGAAATAAGAACTGAAAAAGGGGATTACTGCAGGTTCCTCACAAAAAGGATTAGCGGATTGAGGAGTACAAAGATCAAAAAGACTTATATTGAAAAGGCTCTCAGAACCTCTTCATAGGCTGAATTTTTTAACAGAGCTTGCAACTCAGCTGCTGGGCTTTGCAGCCACCTCTCTCAATTAAACACATTCTAAATGCGAATTAGCATCAGGAGCTGAGGGCCCGATGCCTTGCTTCATTACCAGTTGAAAGTACAATGAAGATGAGGAAGGAACTCAGAATTCTGACCCAGTTGTATTCTGCTTGCCTAGTGAAAGAATTCTCAAAGTTCTGACTTAGTTTTAACTGCAACACCTTATTTTTTTGCAAGTTTAAAAATCATAAGTCCATTTTGCACATCTCCTTATCTCATCAGACCCTTATAACAATCTATCCGATAGGTAAGGCAAAGCATTGGACTTTCATTTTACAGGCAAGGAAGTGAGGCACAGAATAGTCAAGTAACTTGCTTACGGTCGCGTGTCTGGTTTGTGGAAGACTCAAAATGGGTTACATCTCCTGACCCCCATTCTACTGGACCACCTAAGCCAGAGGCAAAAGAAATAGCTGAGATTCCTCTGGTCTGATAAAACTGAGTCCTCACCATAGCGGCCTTAGCACTTTTTAGATTTGTATCAGTAAGAACGCTGAGCAGCCTATTCTGAAATTACATGATCAGAGTAGAAAGAAATGGAAAGTTATATAATTCAAGGTGGTCCAGTTACCTAGAAATATCCTGAGAAGCACAGCTATGATGTCATCAGAATGAACCAGACACTAGTAGTCCTTTGGAAATCCTCTGGTAAAGAAAATATTCCATTCACATGCCACCAAAAAAAAAAAAATCAAAAAACCAACTACCACCCTCCCCCTGCCCCCAAAATCAAACCCAAACCCAAACCAAGCTCCCCTTCCCAATCACTGTGTGATGATTGAAGGTCCGAAAAAACAACAAATTTCACATATGGTGTGATATAGCAGAAAAGTTTTGGATTTGGAGTGCTAAGACCTGGGTTCAGATCTTGATTCTGCTACTTAATTCCTGGGTGACCTTGGACCTTTCTGGTCCTTGACTTCCTCACCTACAACATGAAGGTGTTGGGTTTGATGACCTCTGCAAAAAGGCACATGTGATATTTTTATGCAATCAATACATGAGAGCTCATTCTTTTATATTGCTGTATTTTGCTCATCTGATTGATAATTACCAAACTGAAAAGGACCTGGTTTTTACGTTTTTGCTTTCATTTACAATGACTTACAATGTGCTTTGGTTATCATATTAGTCTTCTCACAATTCAAGCGATGTTATTTTAACAGAATAATAGTAATGCTAATCGCTAACACTTATATAGTGTTTACTATTTACCAGATGCTGTGCTGAACATTTTACGATAATTATGTCATTTGAGCTTCACAGTGATCCTGGGATATAGGTGTCGTTACTCTTCCCATTTTACAGGTAAGGAAACTGAGGCAAACAGAAGTTAAATAATTTGACTAAGGTCACACAACTAGTAAGAGTATGAGGCCAGATTTGAACTCAGGCCTTCTTGACTCCGAGTCTGGCACTTTATCTATTTGCCACCTACCTGCCTCCATGATTACTTTTCCTTCCCTGCAAAATCCTGCAGACCAAGGTTTGCTGCTTATTACCAGGAAAATCTTCCTCTCTTACCTTGGAGAACCCTGTGCCAGAAGAACACAAGCTCTGGTAGGCCCTTCCAGGCTAGAAAGGCTGCAAGTGATGCCCAGTAGGCCATCTATTCATAGTATGAAGACTAGCCTACATGAGTATGGAGATGTCCAATAGGAGCACGCCACCAGTGGATGAAGCATTATGCTTGGAATTGAGAAGATCTGGTTTCGAGCCTCTCCTCTGACATTCATGTGGCATGTGGCTATGGGCCAGGCAGCCAATCTCTCCAAGCTTCACTTTCCTCTTGTGCAAAATGAGCTATTTAGACTGGACGGTCTCTAATGTCCCTTTTAGCTCTAAATCCATTGACTTAGGAGATCTATATTGGTAAGAGTGTCTACCCAGGCATGGGGAACCTGCAGTCCCTTAATAAAAGGATTCGTTCTGTGGAGTTTGTATTCAGACAAAGGGCCAGACTTGAGGACCTAGAGGGCCACATGTGGCTTCAGCTGCAGGTTCCCCACTCCTGGTACACCAATGAAATCACTGACCTTCAAGAATGAAAAGACTACCAATATACATGTTGGTAGACCTATTAATTGGCTCGATTTTCTGAAAAGAGTTTAATATGATAACCCCCCAAAAAGAAAAAGTGACCGAGTTGTCTATATTCTTTCATCCAGAGACAACACTATTGGGCATACGCACAAGGAAGTCAAAGATAGAAAATTCCAAACTGTACCAAAACATTGACAATAGCATTTTTTTTTTAGCATGAAAAAAGATGGGAGAATAAAACTGGACCTGTGAAACTAGAATTAGAGTGAGTGCTTATAGATTAGGGAATGACTAAAAAAATTGTGGCATATGAAGCATAATGTAATATCGCTGCACTATAATAACAGGTGAACTTTAGGAATTAGTGAACTTGGGAAGGTGTCTATGAACTCATGTGGAGTGAAGAAAAGTAGAGCCAGGAGCACTTGGCAGAACCACTACTACCATAATATTACAAAACACTAAAACACATCAAAATTCAGATTAATGTAATGACCAGTCATGAGTTCAGAGAGCTGATGATGAAACATACCGCTGTGGTAGATTATGGTAGTCCAGTGGTAGAGGTAACCCAATATAGCAAACATTATCAGATATGACAGGTATATTGCCTCATTTGTTTAACTATCTGTCTTTGTTCAAGGCTGGGTTTTATAAAAGGGAATTATTGGAAAGTGAAAGTGTTGTAAAAAATAAACAGCAACAATAAGATATTTTTTTTTAAAAATTGAAGTAGCAACATGATTTAATATGGAAATATGTTTTGCATGATTGCACAGGTATAACTTATACCAAATTGCTTGCTATCTCAAGGAGGGCATAGGATAGGGAAGCAAGGAGGGAATTTGGAATTCAAAAATTTTTCAAAATGAATGTTAAAAATTATTTTTACATGTCATTTGGAAAAATAAAATAGTTTAAAAATAGAGGTGCTACAAATAAGATGGATGATTTTCCTCACAACTTTTTTTTTAGGGACTCATGAAGCCACAGAAATGAATCAACTTCCATGGAATTCATTAAGCCCATGAATTTAGAACATAATGGGCTTGGGTAACTTGCTTTTATATTGGGAAATCTACATGAAATGTTCCATTCAGGGTGGACTTGAGTTGATATAATCTACGCAAGGCTGTATAATGGCCTTATTAAATTTAGTGAGGAGTTCTGAGACTGCATGGTGAAATTGGTGTGCCATCTGAACACTGCAAATTGCTAGGTTAAAACAAAGATAAGCAGAGAGACATTTTAAAGACCTCTTTTTTACTTAATTAAAAGTTTTCTATTTTCTAAAGCATTTGAAAAATGAGTAGCACATCTTCTTAAAAGGAAGAGGGAGGAAGAGCTCAGTTTTCTCATCTGAAGATTCAGATCCAAATAATTTAATAACTGGACTAACATTTTTTTAAAAAGTGGCTTTTCCCAGAGACCACTCATCATCATTCTTCATTCTTCACTCAATTAGCAATTATTTGCTAAGTGTGTGCAAATGGGCAAGGCCAGTGCCAGCTCAAATCTCATTTCTGGAATGTGGCCTTCCCTAATCATCCCACTGCGGATGTGACCACTTCTGTTGTTCTTATCGCCTGTACCCCTCATATGACATTCATCACATACTGTGTCCTATCATACCTATTTGTGTACACAGATTCTCTTCCCCAACCAGTCTTAAGCTCTGGTGGTCAGGGATTGTGCCTCCTCCTACTTCTTCGTATTTTATAGGGTGTCTAGCACTAAACAGTAGGCCCTCAATAAATATTTGTTGAGTGAATGAATGAAATAAAGTAAATGTATTTTCTGCCCTCAAGGAAGTTGTGATCTAAAAACAACTGTGAAAATGCCAACTGTACCACACATTGAAAAGGAAAGATATTTATCCTCAAGTGTTCAGATCAGCACCTGCAAAATGGATGTTTCAGACTAAAACATTTAAAAATTGGCACCCCACGTGTTCAAAAGATTTTCATAATGAGCCTAGGAATCAGGAGGTGGGGTTCATAAACGAATGTTATCACGGAGCAATATAAAAAGTGCTAACCTTAGATGCAAGTTATACCTCGAGTTCAGATCCTAGCTGATAATAATAGCTAGCATTTATATAGCACTTTAAAGTTGGTAAAGTTTTACATATATATGTATATATGTACATATGTGTGTGAATATGTGTATATATGTGTGTGCGTATAATATATATAGCAAATGAGAATAAGAGGTAGTGTTATTTTCCCCCCATTTTATAGATGAGGAAACTGAGGCAGACAGACTATTAAGTCCAGGGTCATACAAATAGGTAAGTGTCTGAGGGAGGGCTTGAATTCAGGTGTTCCTGACTCCAAGGCCAGTGTGCTATGCCCTGTTTCACTTAGCTCCCGTCTCTATTTACTTTACTATTTACCACCTGTAAGACCTTGGCTAGCCCCTTCCCTTTTCTGGGCATCAGCTTCTGAAAAACGAAGCAATCAGACTAGATGATTTTTCAGGCTCCTTTCAGCTCCAAGTCTATGATCCTGAATCTTAAGAATCCTTCATTCACCTCAGACTGCTGCCTCTTTACAAATCTCACTCTGAGCCCTTCTTATTTCTACCCCTTATTCAGGCTCTAACTTTAAAGTTGATTGCTTGCTTTCCAAGAGCAGCCGCCTGACGAGATTTTCCTTTTAATTAGCACATTAACCATAGTAACAATACTCCTAATAATTAATAAGCAACTCACCCTATTTAGGAGCAAATAAAAATGGCAAGAAGTCAATGTTAATTTAAAAAATGCTTGTAAACACAAATCCGGAAAGGCCAGCAATAATGACCTTATGGAGTTATTAGCAGTTGTGATGTTATAACAGGTTAAGAACAAATTCTTTGGAGCTAGGCAAAGGTAAATACAACAATAACGCTCCTTATTAAGCCTTCAGAGCACGCTGAAAGATTGCTGGTGAAATATTAGGGCCCTATCACTTTAAAAACCAGCCTTTCCACTCTGCAGCAGACCCCTGGGCAGCCAAACCGGAAGTCGCTTGAAGTCGGTGCCGGGAATGTACTCCAGCCTAGAGCATGCCCATGAAACACCAGTCTAGGGCACCACTGGGTTTTACACGCTCAGGGCTCAAAAACCATTTATCTCTCTCCCAAGTAAATCTGATAAATGGAGCCAGGGTGGGGAACGCCAAGCCCATCCTAGCACAGCCCCTCATGATGGGCCGTGAACGTGGGCGATCATTTCCTTCCCTGCCTTTCATATCACTGAACTGAAACCATCAGTCCTGTCAAAAACCAGGCCTGCAGATAAAAGGCCAGTGCATTAAGAAAGCGCATAATTGTCAGCCTCTGAGTTTCTGACGTTAATCGTTTTACTTTAAAGAAGACAGTGGAGCTCTTGACTGTGGATTTTTTTTTTTCTTTTTGCCAACGCATAGGAGTTCTTCTTTGGAGTGGGTGGGGGGGAGGGCGTTAAAAAAAAAAAAAACAAGGTTCGCTAATTAAAAGTAATGTGTTTTCCCATTTTTTTTGGCAATTTGATAACACAAAACACTTACTTGGGGGCCACAGGGGGAAACAAACTGAGACAGATAAAAAAATGTTTTGTGTTCAACCAAGCAAGACTATGTTAATGCATATTATCCCATTAATGCACATCAACATCGGGGATGAGCGCACCAATGCAAGCAAGAAGCATACACTTATCGTCATTTGATAACATGTTTAATGACAGATTGACGGGAGATTTGCAAATGTGAACTGGCATCACTGTTGCTAGCTTGAGCTTCTGCCGCCTCCTCTGCTATGCCAGCATATTTATGTGCATAATTTGATTTCTCAGCCACACTGTTAGTACATTTTTAATATTAACTATGCAAGAACAGACAGCCGAACTTAAGTTGCACTGATGGTTGGAGTTCATTAGATTGAAAAAGATGGGCACTGATGACGAACACAGAGATGGCAGGCTGGCATCAGAGAGCCAACCCTGAGCAAAACACACTCCATTTTGAACAAACCAGAGTTACACATTTCATGTTGTGGGCTGCGGCAGAAGCCCTTAGGAGCCAGTCGAAGAGAGAGGGGAAAAAAATGCCCGCCCTGGGCATTCTGACAGGATTTTTACAAGAAACTCAGCTGGAGGAGGCTAAGTGTAGAGTGCAGAGAGACCCCGCCCCCCAACCGGGCACTGGAAGCCTTGAATTCGAATCCCAGCTCTGTCTTTGATTTGTTTTGTAAGCTGGAGAAAGTCACTTAATTTCCCTAGGTTTCAGCTTGCTCTTCTGTAGAACGAAGGGGTTGGACAAAACAATAGTTTATATTCACATACAATTTTATTGTCACAAAATTTTTACCTTATTTGAGTTTCGAAATCTCCCTGTACCGTAGGGCATATAATATCATAGTATTGAGGATCTAGAGCAAGCTGCAGAGTCTAGCCCTGTTCCTTCATTTTATGGGTGAGGAAACTTGAGACCCAGGCCTGAGGTTGAGGGATTTTTCCAAAAGTCATATAAGTGTCAAAAATAGGTTTCTAGCCCAGGTCCTCTGCCTTCAGAGTCATTGATCTTTCCACTGTACCGGTAGTGTAAGTATTCCTCAGATAACAAGATTTAGAACAGAATTTAGGGACTTCAGAGATAATTTAGTACAATTCAGTCAATCGACAAGCATTATTTAAGTACCAGCTTCTTTACTAGGTGTGTGTGTGTGTGTGTGTGTGTGTGTGCACAAAAAGAAAACAGTTGCTGACCTCAAGGAACTTACATTCTATAGGGGGATCTGGAAAAACATGCATACATAGAAATAAATGTAAAACATATACAAAGCAAATACAAGAGAACTTATATTCTATAGGGGAATCTGGAAAAACATGCATGCATAGAAATAAATGTAAAACATATACAAAGTAAATATGAGAGAACTTACATTCTATAGGGGAATGTAGAAAAACAAGCATGCATAGAAATAAATGTAAAACATATACAAAGTAAATATGAGAGAACTTACATTCTATAGGGGAATGTAGAAAAACAAGCATGCATAGAAATACAAAGCAAATACAAGGTAAGTTGGGAGATCAAGAATAGGCTTATACCATCATTTTACAGCTGAGGAGTGCTTCAAGGATCAATACTTCAATGATCTTATTACAGAGGAAGAGACCAAGGTCTTAAGAGGCTAAGGACTTGCCTAGGGTCACTCGGGTAAGTGGCTGGGGCAAGATTTGAACTTCTATCCACTGACATTTTGTACTCCCATGATGCCTCATAAGCCCAATGCTCTCTTTCCAATAATCCACTATACTTCAAATCTTTGCCAGCATTTGTGTCTACAATGCAATGTACAATATTAATATTTTCTTCAATAATTCTACGAGTCTATAATTATTTGTTTGGCATTATTTGCCCCACTAGTCTTCTCCATTCATGTGGATAATTGAGATCATAATGCATTATTAATAAAGATAATGTGATTTCTTTTCCTTAGATTTATATTTTCTGGCTAAGGAATTTGAAAGGCACCAACTCTGAGAGGTAAGTGGGCCAGATTTTTTTATTCCTATTTTGTAGATATGGGAAAGTCAGAGATAATGTGGTTAAATAACTTCTGCAAGGGGTCAGGGGAGGCAGTATAGAACTGATCATGCTACATGAATAGATGTGTGATATTGAAGGAATCACTGTACCTCACATTCCCTATCTGAATAATGGGTGTGGGAGGTGAACTAGATCATGGTAAAGGTCCTTTCAGTCTCTATTTAGTCCTAATTGGGACTAAAACCTAGGACTCCTGAGTCCCGGGATACTCTGTTTTTAATTGTGTTTCTGCAAGTCCTTCTGAGGAAAGTAAAAATATTTTATTGAGTTGAATTCTCTCTGGCTGTGTACAGGAAGTCTGCTTTAGGAATTGTAGTAGCTGGTTCCACCTTGGTGTTTCTGGGCAATCTCATACCCGCCTGGAGGGACCTTGTACCAATGAGTTGGGAACATATTTCATTTTCAAGTCACATTAGTGCCTGAGCATTTATTGCCTCTGGTATTAATTTGCTTGTTTTGCTATAATATATAATACAAGGTAGCTTTATGATATAAGCTGTAATTTTAAATTTTATGATATAAACTGACCCTCTTCAGAAGTCTGACTATAAAAGTCTTGTGGCGATGGGAGGGGGAGCCATGCTGTTGAGCTAATAGTTTAAATCAGGGTAGTTTTTCCAAAGCTAACCTGGCACTATCGTGGTCTCCTGTGAATGTTGCCACACTACCTCCCAGGCCTCTCTTGCCTGTATTACACTTGGGGAAGGCCTCTCTACGTTCAAAACTAGCACTAGGAAATTCAGGCTTTGCCCCTGATGCTGATCCAGAGAAATGAGATTCCTGCCACAGGGGCTGGATTCTCTGCCCAGGCCTCTCTTTGTGCCAGCACAAGCCTACTACCTCGCCCAGCCCCCTTGGCTCTCACGTCCCTACAGTCCCCTAGCTAATTGGATTTCCCTCCAGACTGTGCCAGAGACACCTTCCCAATGGGGCGGGCCAAGCCCTCTGTCCTCCACTCTTTTGATAAATAACCTGGTCTGGGGACCTATGTGGTGCATGATGCCCAAGGTAGATGCAAGATCTGCTTGGGGTGGGGGCGGTGATCAGTAACTTAACACTAGTCACTGGCCCTATCAGTGGCAGCCACTTCCCACCCCTGCCAGCCCCCATAGGAAACCCAGACCTAACCTTCTCCCAGTCATTTCCCTTCTCTGGTTTCTGTTTCTATCACACCTTTTTAATGAACTTCTTCTGTTGTGGTACAATGGAACATTTATTGAATTTTGAGTTTAAAAATCTGAATTCAAATCCTGCTTTGGTTACTTACTAATTGTATGACTCTGGGTGAGCCACTTTGGGCCACCTCACGTGTGAAATGGGGGATGGGTGTTAAACTTGATGATTTCCAAGGTTCCTTCCATCTCTAAATCTTAGATCTTTTCCTTTCTCATGCCTTCCATCTTCTGGTGCTCACTGAAACTTGGCTTTCTTCCGAGGACATCATGACTCTTGTCAGCCTCACCAAGACTGGATGCTCCTTCTTTCATATCCCATTGACACATATAGCTAGAAAGAAGAGTTGGTGTACTCCTTGATCTCTACTACTGCTTCCAGATCCTTCCTCTGCCACTGACTCAGCAACTACTTTTCCTCTTTCCAAATTTCTAGGCTTGTAGGATGTGGAGGGCAGAAGAGAGAAGATAGTTACAGGAGAAGGGCTAGGACTGAGTTTACTGTGGTGGTATAGAGTGGGATGCTGATTTCCCCCAAACTGATCCATATTGTCATCTATGGAATCTCCAGGTCACTTTCCCTCGCCCTAGTAAGCTCACAGTACCCATCTCCTAGCTTCCTCAACTTCTATGACCTCAGCCTCCAAGCTATCTCGACCATGCACAGGAGTACTCATGCCACAGAACGGCTCTTCCCTTTGCTACACTCATCCTGGGACCCTACTCAGCCCCAGATCAAATGAATTTTCTCCAGGCACTGGAATTTCTGGAGTCCCAGGCCCTGTTCTTCTCCTCCCCTGCCCCTTCCCCTGTCCTGGCCACCAGTCAGTATCAGAACCAAGCTACAACTAAGGAAAGAGGACTTGGGCCTTTGACCCAGTGTGCCAAATTTAGAGGGAGACAGACATTATAACAAAGAAACCACAGAGTTTAGCCCCTAGCTGGCAAGAATAATTACTTGGAATAGGAAGCCACAAGATGGCAGAGCCACCCCTTTCCTATTCAGCTAAGGGCACATTTCATTGTGTTTCCTCTGGTCATGATTTGTAGCACTGGCCTTGGACACAAAAAATGCTAGGTATGGCTCTGGTCAACAGTAAGTCCTTCACAGTTGTCACATCTAATAAGTATTTTGCATGCCTAGAATAGACAACCTTCCTTTTCCATTTGATGCCTTGTTTCCTGTGCTTCAAGGCTCAACTTAAGGGCCATTTCCTTTATGAAGCCCGTAAAAATCAGTGGACAGAGGAAATGCTAGACTCAGAGTATGAACCTGCCTGGGATACTCATTAGCTCTGTGGCCTGGGTAAGTGGCTTAACCTGTCTGAGCCAAAGTTTCCTTTTCTAGAGATTGCTGAAAACATGTGTTGATAATCAAATTAAATCACGTATATAAAGCAAGGTGAAAATTTTAAATTGTTATAAAAATGTGATCCCATAAGTCACTCTATTTATACCTCTGCTTTGCACTGAACATATTCCAATTTATTAAAAAATCCTGTCATGTCTTGCCTTCTCCTCTACTAGACTGCAAGCCACTTGAAGGCAGAGGCTGTCTTTTTTTGCATGTGTACATCTGCAATGTCTCACACAGTGCCTTGCAAACAGGTGCTTAATACAGGCTTCTTAAATAAATTAAATTAAAGTAGGCTGGAAGCTTATTTAATCAATGACCAATCAGGAAGTTTTGTACTAGAAAACTCCCCAGGAAAGAAGTGAAATATGTCAGCACAGCTTCCAATAGCTGAATTCATTGGCCTACGCCTGGCTAACGTGTTGGTTTGCTGTCATGTCGATGCAGTCTCAGAGTAGAATGTCCTGCTGTCTTATCTCAGCTCTGACACCAATTCACAGTGAGTCTTTGGATAAATCACTCAAACCCTGAGTGCCTAACAACCTTGAAAAACTGTTTCTGAGAAGAGAGAAAAATCAGCCCTCGTGAGCTGTTCAGCCATATTTTCAGAAAACTGAACTCCAACATGTTGTTGGCTGGAGTCTGCTCTGCAGTATGGCACGGTGGAAAGAACAGGAACTTGAGGGGAAGACAAGGAAGGGTGAATCCTGCTTCTGATGATTATTAAAGTGACCATGGGTAAGTCACCGAACCCTAGTTTGTCATTAGTAAAATAGGAATGATAATAATATATGCACTACCAACCTCATAAGGAAGTGCCTTAAAATATGAATTATTATTCATATTATATCAGGAAATTGTTGTTATGAGCTTGCAAGCTTCTATCCTCCAAATCACACCAGTCCTTCAGTTTTACTTATCCTATTTTATCCTTGTTCATGCTGTGTGGCTACAAGTCAAACTATAGTCACTGAAGAATAAACATTGAAGGTAAACCAGAGGTCATTGGAGTGGTACATGGGATATAGGCGCACACGCGCGCATGTGTGTGTGTGTGTGTGTGTGTGTGTGTGTCTGTGTCTATGTCTGTGTCTGTGTCTGTGTGTGGTGCATTACGGAAGAGAAGAAATAGGCTAACGTTGGACATCAGGGGGATATGTGACAAAAAAGAGACTTGGGTTGGTCTTGCACCAAGAGGAAAGAATAATCAATAGAAATGTGCTCCTCAGCATCATGCACTTTCTAAAAATCTAGAAGAAGGTCACTGACCCATTGGCTGGACTTATACCTTATGAAGGACTTTTGGATATTCATAGATAAGAATCACAGAGGATGAGAAGGCATGGATAGGCTGTCATCAGCACTAATGGAGGGAGTAACTCCACCCATGAGGTCATAGATTTACTGAAGCAAGAATTAATGTATCCCCATTGCATTTCTCCCTGGCTATTACCATGTGGCCACTAGGTGCTCCTTTATTCCTAGTCATTTATGGCCAGTAGCTATGATCCCCCAATTCAGATATGAAAAATAGATGATAATACTCAACATAAAAGATATTCAACAACGAGATGTAATTTAAAAATTAACTTGAGGACATAGGAGACACTGGAGTTTGAACTGGGAACTCAGAGATCTAGAGATTCCCAGTGGCTAAAGTAAGCTAAAGGAATTAGTTGAGTCATTAAGTCAGTGCCTTCATTCCATTTCCACTTCATCTATGAGAACGCCTTCCAGTTCATTTATACTTGTCAGAGGGCAAGCACACAGACAGTAGTTTTATTAGGGCTTCCTCCCTTCTCCCATCATGAGAAACATTTTCTTAATTCCTGACACAGGACTCACCAGCATAAATGGTCTCATCTCAAAGCAAAGTAAGGCTGAGAAATCAAAAGCTGGAATTCCAAGAGGGGCCTTACAGATTGGAACAGAGAGACCAAAGGCAACATACAGGATCTCTCTAGGGAGAACACACACTTTCTGCTCCAACATCATGGTCTCTTTCAGAATTCAGGCAGGATGGATTTCTAAACGATATGCAATGGAATGGAAAGAGAGGAGCCTCCAGGGAATTTGGGAGGAATGAAGGCAAAAACAGGAAGGGAAGATAGAGGTGGGGTCTTTTTTATTTTTAAAGCAGCACCCTAGATGGTTTGTGCTCACTGCACAGGGTCAGCCATCAGCGTTCAGATGATCAAGTCACCGAGACTGTTCTCTGTTTAACCCTGGTCTGTTTTGGCATAGAGTGTCAGCACTTATGGATTGCAAATTTATCGACATTTGACATCTGCATCAGCTTTCCTCTGATCAACAGGACTCTCTGCCGCCAAACAGAATAATTATGGAAGATTTCAGCAGTCATGGGAATGCCAAAAAGGTCATTAAATCATATTGAAAAAACAATGTGTTCGTACATTTAGTCTTGCCAGTAAATCTTCCGCTGAAGTTTGGACCACCTAGTGGTGATACTCAAAGGAGGGGGACTGAATTACAGAACTGAGATAGGAATTAAATTAGGATCGAAAAATATGAAGGCGAGCACAGCAGGCTCTTTCATTTTCTACTTCATAATTCTCGAAGAAGCATGAAAGCTGTGGTTTGTTTTCACCAAAATGGAGTCCTCCTAAGAAAGAGGCTGTGCAGGCTAGTCTACAACAGAGGTGTGGAGTGGGTCAGAAAGGCAGTGGGAATAATAGTCATTGACACTTACATGCACTTAAAGGTATACAAAACATGTTTCATCCACCCATCCATCCATTCATCCATCCATCTTTCTATCCATCCAATCACTCAAGGACTATTCATTAAGTACTTAATGTGTGCAAAGCCCTGTTCTCAGAATGGGGGTACATAAAAATATCGCACAGATCTTGCTCACAAAGAACTTACAATCTAGTAGGAGGGAAAAGATAAATGCACACAAAAAGTATGATACAGGGGAGAGTGAAATAAGTGCAAAGGTGAAATCCAGACAACTGCTTTGAGAAATCTTTGGAAAGATGAGAACGTTGTCCTTAGAGGGCTCAGGTAAGGCTTTAGGAGGCGGCAGTTGAATCGGGCCTTAAAAGAAGAAATACGCTTTGGGAGATGAGGGTAGGAGTGTCAAAGCGGAAAATCCATTCTGGGCATGGAAGATGGTATGAGCAAAGGCATAGGGAATGGGAGAAAGCAGAGTAAAACCTGGGATTGGAGAGGAGACCCGTTTGGTGAGAAAGTAGGTTGAAGACCAGTAGTTTGAAATAAGATGGGAAAGACAGATTGGAGCCATAGTGTGGAACATCTTGAAACCCAGGCGGGTAGGTGATAAGGAACCACTGAAATCTTTTGAGTAGAGAAGAAGCACGCTCAGAACAGTATGTTAGAAATATTTCGCAGAATGGTTGTGAGAAAAATGGACGAGAAAAGGGGATAAACTATAACAATTAGGAAGCTATTATAAGCCTCTAGGTGAGAAAATGTGAAGGACTGGACAAGATTGGTTGTAGTGAAATTTGAGAGAGATCTCTGAGCAACAAGGGACAGGATTCGAGGACTCACTGGATGTAGGTGTTATGCTGTTGTTGTTTGGGTTTTTTTTCTTGATGAGGACCATGGCATCGACAAGGTGATACCATGACTTGCAAATGAATTGTATTTAAGTGAGGGAGGGCTGTACAAAGTCATTGGCCTCACTTTCTCCTCCAGAGCCATCTGTGTCCAGTGGCAAATACAACAGAAAGGGGAAGAGCCAAAGATAACTGAGGTTATGATTCTGGGAGGAAGGTGATGCTATCAAAGGAAATGGAGAATTTAGGGCCCAAGGCAATTTAGGAGAAGATGAGTTTCATTAGAATTGTCTCATTTGATTCTACCAATAATCAAATGAGATTTGTAGTATAAACATTATTATTGTCGTTCTACTGATGAGTGTCTTGAGGAATTTAGGGATTTCAGCGATATACTAGCAAATGTTTAACAACCAGGCTCTTCAAAAAATAAAAAAAGTATGTACACACAGTTTTAAGCTTAATCTGAATAATTAACACTTTCTTAGACCTAGATAATCAAGAAAACAATAAATCAAGCTCTTATTTATAGCCATTTAATGCTCACACTGAAAATTTAACAATCAGCTCTCCCAAGCCTCTATGTACAAGTTCTAGCATATCCCCAGGTGAATGACTTCTTCAGAATCACAGAGCTAGTAAATGGTGCATCTGAGATACAAACCCAGCCCTTTGTCTACTGAATTGCCTAACAACACCAGTTATTCTTTAGGTACATACAAAAAAATCTCCCAAGACTCCTCCCAGGAACTAGCCAGACTATGATAAAATATTGATGGAGAGAAAGCTTCACCATGATCTCTTCATTAGTGGATTATAGTATCTCCTTTCCCATCACTAGGCACCCAGTGACTTCATGCTGATTTGACTATTCCTGTCACAGAGTGAAGGGGACTGGCAAATAAATCCATAATATCAATCCCACGAAGGTACCCCATGAGTAGGTGGCCAGTACTATGTACTCAGTCCTTTCCACTGTGCCATGATGGTGTTAGCAAATTAATGTATTGTCCTCTTCCAAGAGTCCCTTGCATTTTAAAAGAGCACCTGGGGGGATGGTAACAGCTAAGAGATGAATGTCTAAGGGTATAATTGCAAATCTGCGTGTTAAGCAAGTGGCAATATGTTTTTAGAACAGGAATACTTTTCTGACATACCTTAAAGCACACCTTACAGAGAACAATGTCCTTTGCTACTCATTTTTTCATATCCTGTAGGGAGTGAAACCTAGAACCTTCCATATTTTTCCAGAAACCAGATAGGAAATTATCAGTCCACATCATTCCTCTCTTTCCCTGTACTTCCTCTAATAATCTGCCAAGTGGAAAGAAAGTTAGCTTATATTTAGGTCAAAGTGTCAGGCTCAGGTGAGAGGTTCTCTCGACTCTCCCTCAAAGAAGCTGACTTGACGGAAGGACATTCATTCCTTTCTCATTAGAAACTTTCAGAGCCAGCTCAAAGTTCACACTGCAATTTCACAGAAGCACCGTTTTTTGCATTTTCATGCTCTGTAGACATTCAAGGCCAGACCAGATGGAATTATGAAACATCAGAACCGGAAGTCTGGTTATCATTTACTGCAGGTGTTTTTAACCTGGGATCTATAGATTCCCAAGGGAAATCTGTGGATAGATTTCAGGGCAGGGGTTCCTTGAACTTGTATGGGAAAATATACATCTTTATTTTCAGCAAATTCTGAAATTTAGTATCTTCCTCAATGATAAGTTAAAAAAATATCCTGAGAAAGAGTTCATAAGTATGACTAGACTGCTAAAGGGTACCATGACACAAACAAGGTTGAAACCCCCTGATCCAGTACAACCTTCTCATTTTTCAGATGAGGAAACTGAGTCCCAGAGAGGTTAGGTGCTTTGCTAAAGGTCTCACAAATAAATAAGCTGACATTTAAATTCGGGTCTTCCAAGTCAGTACCTTTTCCCCTATGTCATGTTGCATTTAATCTAACCCCTTCATTTTAAAGCCCCAGAAGAGAGAAATAATTTGCCTAAAGTAAAAGCCAGGCAGAACCAGGTCTTGAACCCTAAGTCTTCTAGCTTCTAATACAGTGCTCTTCTTGCTAGATCGGGGTGGGGAATCTGCGGCCTAGAGACCATATTCGGCCCTCTAGGTCCTCTAGAACAAGTGCTGGGTCGCACCCATAGTGCTGCCTTCTGCTCTGGCTTTCTGTTTGGCCTCCCATCAATGAAAGTGGCCCCAGCATAACTATTTATAAGATGCCTAGGGAGGACATAAGGAAAGCAAAGATGCCTTTGAACAATGGCCAAGTGTGATATGCTCACCCACTCTATACCTCCCTCCCCCAATCTCAATTCCCTGGCCTGCATATTAAACCACTTATCTTCCTGCTGTGTTCTGCAGGCACCAGGAGCTCCCTTCCTCTTGAGGACTAAGTGGCAATTCTGTTTTCCTCTTGCAGGGAACTGCTTCTATCCTCCAAGGGGTTATTCGGAGACTGCACTCATTGGCCACCTGTCTTCTAAGACTGAGCCCAGACCAGCTAATAGGAAACCCTTCTCTATGGTTACGAGACACCAGAGAATCAAAAGGAGGATAGCAAATGTACAAGTGGAGGACATGACACATTTACATGGGGGAAAATCTGCCTCCTGGCTTCCTTAAAGGCACCTCAAATCCCTACATTTTGCAGGAAGCTTTTCCCAATCTCCCCTAACACTGCCTTTCCAACCACTGCTTGTGCCTTTCTTCTGAGATTGGCTTTCATTTACACTGTATATATCTTGTTGTGAACAATTGTGTTTCTTTCATGTTTTCTCCTATAGTAGGATATGTGCTTAATAAATGTTTACTGACTGGAAAATGGTAAGAACTAAAACTTTAAATATTCATTTTTATATTTTGTTTCATGGTATCATTTAATAGTATATGCATATATATGCTTATATATATGCATATACATAATTATAGATTTTTCTATATAAAAATCTATCAAATTATATAATATATGCAAATATATTAAAGTTATAAATATAAAATAAATTCTGTGTGTATATATATGTGTATCTATGTGTATATAAAATTCATTCTCCCCTATATATGTGTTTATGTATATATACACACATATAGACTCATAGGTTTAGACTTATAATTTCATTGGTATAGGGAAGTTTCAGGGAGAAATTCCTCATTCAACAATTCTTTTTCAATTTGTAGTGTTAGAAAATGCCTGGCACATATTAGGTACTTAGTACATCATTGTGGATTGATTGAAAAGAGTAGTGACAGATGGCTGGCCCCAGTATTACCCAGCTGTGCACAAAGTTTCAAAAGAACCAAAGAGAGGTCTTGAATACATCGGGGAGGTCCCATATGAAGGATTTAAAGAGAGACCTAGCAAGCATTGTATAGTGGTGGAAGCCCATCCCAATGAGGTCATAGAACTATCCATGAGCTGGAGTATAACTCAAGCCAGAAGAAGTACAGCTTAGTAGTTTCAATATATGTCACCCCCTGCAAAACAAGATCTCATTGAAAAAGGAGGGTCCCATGCCTTCCCCCACTCATTCCACTGTTTTTCTAAATAAAAGGATAAAAGGAATTAGTACTTGATCTCAATGCACTCTGGAAGTGTGAGGGGGAAAAGAGAAAAGAAGTCACTGAAGAGACTGAAGGCCGAGGCCTAAGGTGAGAGGAGGCTTGGCTACAGGCCTGGACCACATGCCAGCTATTAAACTCAGAAACCATCTCAATAAACATATTTGAAGCTACTCTCTGATGAGTATCCAAATTTATTCTAAAAATATAATGATAAATAATAATATGCAATAAAATACAATAATAAATAAATAGAATTGATTCTATAAATACAATATCCACTGTTTCCTATGCCTGAAATGTTCTCCCTCCTCTTGTCTACTTGGTTTATTTCTATGCAAAGTCCAACACAAATGCCATCCTTCCTCTTGTCTACCTGGTACAGCACATAGTATGATTTTGTAATTATAATGATGAGTATCTGTGTCACATCACCCTCCTAGAGGAAGGTCCATAAGGGTGGGAATCTTATCTTATCTAAACTTTATATTTCTTCCATTGTCTAGCAAAAGGACTCTAAATACTACAAGCACTTAGTAGATGCTTATATAATTTAATTCAGAGGAATTCATATGTCAGTGTTAAAATTAGAAAGATTGCTTGAAAGAGGACACAGAAGCTCAGAAAAACCTGAGGTGAAAAAGTCCTCCTGCTACTGCAAAATCAAAGGTTCTTAGTGGCAAAATCTTGGTTGCTTGTAGCTGTCCTGCCCTGATTCTGATTGCCCAGTTCACCAATCAATCTTGTAGTCATTTAACAAGCATTTTAAGAGCATTTGAAAGGAGGAGAAAGAGAGAGAGATACAGAGATACAAAGAGAGACAGAGAGACAGACAGAGAGAGAGAAAGAGAGAGAGAGAGAGAGAGAGAGAGAGAGAGAGAGAGAGAGAGAGAGAAAGAGAGAGAGAGAGAGAGAGAGAGAGAGAGAGAGAGAGAGAGAGAGAGAGAGAGAGAGCGCAGTCTAGGATATTCTACTACAAATTCACCAAGAGTAGTACTGGGGAAGGAGGGAATAAAGAAAGTGGGGGAAGTGGCATAGGCTTAATCCCATTGATTTTTCAGGAGAGCCAGAGACCATCCCTTTGCCTTTTTTTATAGTTACCTCAGTTAAAACTGTCTCTATGGAATCATACTATCTTCTTGTTTCTTCTATTGAAATGACACGTGGACCATCTGACTTTTTTTCCTCTGAGAGATCCCAATGAGTGGATGAGGCTGGGAATAAAAGTATTTGTCACTGAGTTACTGCTGGGGCTGAGTCTTTAGCCCTTCATGCTACTCTATCTTGAAAGCTCTGGCTTTTAGGTCATGCTCAGATATGAATACAATATTCCAGATGTGGTCTGACGATGGTAGAGTACAGTGATTACTTCTCTAGTCTTGTAGAAAGGGTACAGCTAAGCTGGAAAGCATCCAGAGGAGGTCAACGAGGATGGTGTAGGCCCTTGAGTTCATGCTCTATGTGGAGTGATGAAAGGGCCTAAGGTATTTTGCTTAGAGAGGTGACACCTTCTTCAGACTGATCAATCTAATAACCTGTCAATAAGGTCAGTCTATCTAATAATCCTCTCAACTAAGGAAATAAGGTTAGTCTGGCAAGATCTGTTCTTAAGGAAGCAAAATTGGCTCTATGTGATCACCATTTCTAGATGTTAGCTAACCATCCCTTTAATAATACACTTTATAATATTGCCATGGAGTGTCATTTGACTTAACTGGACTAGCTGTTCTCTACTATCTACCTACTTATCTTGTATCTCAAGTGCCTATTAACCATTTACCCCCTGTCTTTTCCAGTACACATTCTCTTGAGGTAACTAGGTAGCAAAGTAGGTAGAATGTTAGGCCTGGAGTCAGGGGAGACCTCTGTTCAAATCTGGCTTCAGACACTTTACTAGCTGTATGACCCTGGGCAAGTCACTTAACCCCTCTTTACCTCAGTTTCCACAACTGTAAAATGAGGATAACAATAGCACCTGCCTCACACGGTAATTATAAGGATGAAAGGAGGTAATGTTTATAAAGTACTTAATACAATACTTGGCACATAGTAGGTATTATATAAATGTCTATTCCCTCCCACCTCCTACCTCTTCCCTCTTTGGCAGAGAAAAGAGAAGCAAAGTTAGAAGTGAGCAGCTCCACCTTCACTCTATCATCAACGATCATTATGTCATGTATCCCAGCAGCGGTCTTTCCCTACTTTGACCTTTTTTTCCCCCGCATCTGTAGTCTCTTCTCCCTCAAACTACCTGTCTATCGCCCCTTGTTTTCTGGGATAGCTTCATCTCATTTTGAGGTTTAGCAATCCTGACACTATTCTCAGAAGGCTACACTATGCTTTTGTATTCATGTTCTACCATCTGCCCTCACTTCCATCTTTTGTGTGTATCTGTAAAAAGTCAACGTTGGTTAATAAGATCCCTGTGTGTTTGTTTTGGTTGCTTTAGCTCATTTCCCCTTTTCCTTTTCATCAGAAGTGTTCACATCTTAAGAATTTCATTTTTGACAGTTTCTCATTTCTCATTCCTCTTGGTTTTCTTTTCATTTTTATTTTTTGAGGGGACACCTATAATCATCATGTTACACTGGTGATTTCAAGTGTTGCTTTGAGGTGGCTCCTCATACCCCAGTCTCTCCTGATCCTCTTTGTCTCTGGATCTAATCAGTCACATTCTGTTATAACAATTAACGTTTTTTTTATTTCTTTTTTGGCTTTAGAGGCAATATAATGGCCCTTAGGCACATGTGGTCTACTCCTCTGTTGTTTGTGAAATTTAATACAAACAACTACTTAAGACTATAACCACAATCACTCAGTCTCCAACTGGAGAAGTTCCTCACATTTAGGTAGTGCTTTGGTTCCTTCCCTAAGATACATTTATATATAGCTCTAGTTAACACGATTAAGGCGAAATTCAGGTTACCAGAAATGTTTGATTAAAAAAGTAAGCAAAGTACATGGTACAGCAACTACTGATGGACAAGTATGGGTAAGGGAAGTTGGGGGAAAAACAAACAGATGTTTTGGGCTGGGTATTTTCTTCAATCCTTAAAGAGATGAATACAGCTGGTAGCTTCAGCCCATCTTCTGCTCTGAGATTTCTGTAGGGGCTGATGGCCCTCCTCGACCTCTCTGCCACAACTCAGTTCTACTTTTTCTTTTCCCTTTCATTTGTCACCCTTACGCCACTAACTCTTTTCTTCTTAGTTCTTGAGGTCCCCATTCCTTCATCTCAGTCTCTTTCTCTCTTACAGACTATATCGGCAAATGACTCCAGTCTGCCTTCAACCTCGAAAATCTCAGTAGTCAGAAGTCATTATTTTGTCTGAGAGGAAATGTTGGTCCCTCTGTACTAAAAATTCCAAGATGGTGGTAAGTTCTCAAATATGTATTACACTTAGGTTATCTCTTTGCATCCTGTTTTCAAGTTCGTTTTCCTTGTTTTATAGAACAATCACGCTCTTCTAAACCTGCTTTTAATTTTTTTGCTATTATTTTTCAGAGAATACACTATTATGCGGAATGTCTTTTGTTCTAAATTCATTAGTTAGACTCGCTGATTCCTTCAGCAAGAGCTCGAACTTCTATCCCCGTCTCTGATATTTTAAATTAATTTTCTAATTTCTCTTCTTGGTCACTGCAGTTCTTCCATTGTCCTTTCGAGGCGTCTTGCCGAATGTGTTATGGTATCTTTACATTCCTCAAGGCATTTTGACTGTCTTCCTTGTCAATAAGCACTTGTCCATTGACACGGCTCTTTTCTTTGAATGTCTACTTATTTCTCCTTCCTGGCAACTTTTTTTTTGTGATCTTCTTCACCTTTTCTAGCTGAAGCAGTAAGTTACCATGAAGAAGAAGCAGAAATTGGCATGTGATAGGCAAGTCAAACCACTACCACAATTCCTAAGACCCCATTGTAGATAGTCCAGGACCTTGGACCCAACAACCTTGGAAACAGCAGCAACTCCCCTCCCTCCCCCCTTCCATCCTAGGTTCTGAAGCCATAAGCAAGGTGGGCAATTACTGTATGGAAGGGGCCACCTTCTTCATCACCACCAGCACCAACTGCTAACAACTGGTAGATATACCCTGGAACTACTCCTGAAGGTGCTACAGCTATAGCTACTGAAGACACAGAAAAGAAAGTTCTTGGTACCACAGTCCTTGGCGTTGTCAAATGATTCAAAATCAGAAACAGGTATGATTTTATCTGTAGAAACTACATGAAAGAAGAAGCATTACTCTGCGCTTTGCCGCTGCATTCTAAGGACCGAGGGACCTTTCCATCTGATTTGCAGCTATTATCCTCTATATGTTTTATCTCCCAATTAGAATGTGACTCCTTGAGAGCAAGGATTGTTAAATTTTTAAATTTGTAACCCCAGTGCTTAGCACAGTGATTTGCTTATAGTAAACACTTAATTGATACCTTTTCATTTATTCATTCATCACCTTGCTGACTTTTCTATGGTATCCTGACTACAAAAGGGCTTCTTCCTACCAATCCTCCCCTAACACTTTTAGTCCCCCTGCCCAAGTGCTTGCTCCCTGTCCTCTTAGACCATCAGGATTAGATGAGGTCTATTTCCCTCAGAGGGGGAGTATGACTATTTGGTACACTGCTACAGGGAGAGTCTAAATGGTAATGCTATTGTGGTCTATTCTCTACTTTTACCAATGTAATGGCAGGGGTGGGGGGAGGGTGAGGGGGGGTTGACCAATGAGCTCAGGCCATATGAGCGCATGCAGAGTGCCAGCGATGAGCATTTCCCACATGGAAGAGCCTGGAGAGTCTGCTTCTGGGAGACCCCTGATGATGTGTAATGGAAATGCCTTAGAAAGACTTTGGAGCACTCTTAGATATTCTTTATTTCTAGTCTGTTAACCTTGTGGTGAATGGCAGCTTCTCTGATTGGCCATGGTCACAGAGTTGGAACTGGAGTAAGGTAGAGGGAACATTCAAAAGATTTCATTTGGTTTCAACTTCCTTCTTTCTTGATTTGACTGATTTCGCTGATGACATGTGGTGACCACGGGTGCTGTAAGGTGAGAGGCCTTAGATCCCATCCCTCCAAGGCTGGTATGTAACTCCATGAATATAGGCATTTGTTCTTTATTCTATTGTTTATTCATTCATTTTAGGTGTAGAAAGTTGGAAGCTATCACCTTGTGAGTTTTGGAAGATCAGGCAGAGAGTGGAATCCATGCCAGGTTTTGCAGCCAGCCCGGCCTTAAGGATCCAAGGAGGATGGAATGACTTCAAGACTCAACTCAGAAGTAGGTGAGAATAGATCTCACCAGGCAGCAATGTAACATTTATACCTGAACTTGGTGGGACTAATGCTATGTACAAATCATGTCAAGTCCATGTTCACTTTCCTCAGACTGCGGCGATACAGGGAAGCATCTGCCCCTTAAAATGTTGAAGGATACACAAATGTTTTTACTTCTGTTATTATAATTTCTTCTAAGTAAACATCTCTTTGTAAAATCTGAGCTTTGTTAATTGGTTAAACAGAACTAGGTTACTTGTCTCTTGGGCCAGCAGTTGGGGGTGACAATCTGGAATGGGAGCTCAATAGTATCAATATACTCCAAGCCCTCAAGGTACCTCTAGAACTCTGAGACAGAAATATAGCCAACTTACGTCTGGGACCATGAGATGAGATTGCTAGCTATACTAGTCTAGCTTTTTTTTGGGGGGGGGGGAGTTTCTTTTAGTCCTTCTGCCCACTTTCTTTATTTCCCAGACTGACCTCTAGGTTATTAAGTAGATCAGAGAAGGTCCTCACGACACTACTGACAGGGGCCTCTGGAAGCACTTCAATTTCTTCCCCACTTGTCTTAGTCCTTCTATTAGCTGCCTGTTTTCTATTGTGCTGTATTAGGGATAATCAAGGATCCATTTCCTCCTTCATTTTTCCGATCCCCTAAGGTTCCAAATTATAGTTGCCCCCTTTCCTTCTCCACCATCGGGGCAGATCTGATTATGGACCTCAGCTTTATTTGGTAGTTGGCTTTTCTTTGTGACATTGCCAAGTGGTTAATAATGGGAGGTTGGGGCATAAAATTGTCCCAAGAATGTGAGTAACGGAGCCACACTGGACAAAATGGGCCTTTGTATGTGGCGGTGGTAAGGAGGAAGGACCATGAATTATGTCAGCAGGGACAGACGATGTGTTGCTCTTTAGTTACTTTTTTTTTAATAAGAATTATCTTGTTTTATTTTCTACTTTTCCTCTCACCATTACTGAGTTTTCTGCATTTTGGAGCTCTGAGCTGCTCCTAGAATGCCTCTTACTTTGTCCTCTTCCTTATGATTCCTTTCTTATTCCTCCTAGTTTAACTTCCCACCCTTCAAGGGCAGGGAACAATGTTTGGTTTTGTTTTTTTCCTTCTCCATTTAGTATGACCCACAATACTCAGCCTAACATACACATGTATTTAATGGCCAGAGTCCTCGGCCAAAATCAGGAGGATTCTGTTCAAATTTCAGTCAATCAACAATATTTGTGTGTTTACTATGTGTCAGACACAGTGCAAAGTGCTGAAATTACAAAGAAAGGCAAAAAAAAAAAACAGTCAATGCCTCCAAGGAGGTTATATTGTGATAGGAAAAAACAGTAAGTAAATAAATAGGCACATAAAAGATGCATACCAAGTAGATGGAAGGTATTCTTAGAAGGCAAAGTTAGCAGCAAAGGGGGCAAGGAAAGACTTTCTGAAGAAGGTAGAATTTGAGCTGAGTCTTGAAGGTATGTGTGATTTTAAAAGGTGAAGGGGAGGAAGAGGAGCATTCCAGGCAAAGGCATGGCCAATAATGCTAAGGCACAGAGACAGGGAAACTGAGTGTTGTATTCAAGGAATAGCAATTCAGCGAATATAGTTTGCTTTCTTTATTCTCAGGTCAGATACAACCTTGACCATGAAGCCTTCCCTTACTGTATCATCTAGAAGTAACTGTCTCCACTCTAAAATTCTCCATAGGATTATTGGATCTTAGACATACATCTAGAAGAGACCTGAGGGACCATTTAGTCCAAATAGATGAAGAAATTAAGAATCAGAGATGGGGAGTTACCTGTGCCAATTCTCCCAGCTAGTAAGTGGTAAAGGCAACGTTTGATTCCAAACTTCCTCCCTCCAACCAAGCTCAGCGCCCTTTCCACCCATGTATTTTTTTCTTCATATAGTTTGTAGTTTGAGTTCTCTTTTCATGCACGTGTCTGGTCTGCTTAACTAGACTAGAAGTCTTTTGAGGCTATGGATTATATTCTGTGTGTTTTTGAATTTTGCAGGAATCAGCCAAGAGTGGGAATACAGAAAATCCATGATTACTTCATTAATGTATTTCTAGACTGTAGTCTTCCTGTGGGTGGTGGCTGGATCTTACTTATTTTGTGTCCCTAAAACCAAGTACATTGTCCAGAGTTGATGTTTTAAAAACGTCTGTTGAACTTGATGAATTAAACTGAATGGTATAGTGCAGTGAAAAGAGAAAGGACTGAGTTAGGAAACCAGGGTTCTAGGAGCAAAGGGGTTAATGGATATAAAGGGGCTTTGACAAATATATAGTACTGTACGAATGTATTCTCCACCCCTCTGTTCACTTTGCAATTCTGACTGGATACAGGATTCTCAGTTCTCTGACTGACATGTGGGGCTTTCTAAATAAGCAAGGATGAAATTAAATTCTTTTTTATATCGAGAAGCTCAAATTCTCTCAAACAACAAATATGACAGCAGAAAATGAACACAAATCACCAGGTGAGCCAGGCCTGCTTCTTTTCCCAAAGCAGGAGCAGCAGAAAATTCACCAATTCACAGAAATAATGAAGTGCGTTCCTTGAGAAGCAGCCCAGTGTCTCTGAGGGAGCAGGAGAGGTGGCCACTATTGCAGTGGGGCCCATTACATGGCACAAACCAAAGACAAGTCCACCGAGATGGGCCAGGGACCAAGGCATTCTTATTCAGCTTGTAGGTGAAGGAGAAAGGGAATAGAAGTGTATAATGTGTTATACCTCTATGTTATACAGACCCACCTGATTTAATCATATCTGCCCCTCTGGGGGATTCTCTGTCTTCTTACAAACAGAACTGAAAGGGCTTCCATACATATATAAAAGAAATGCAGATGTCTACTTGGAAAGTTTGGTACTCTCTTGGTGTGTTTACTAGGTTAGGAGATAACACATTCTAGTCTTGGACCTATCATGACTATCGGCAAATCACGTTCCCTCTCTGAACCTCAGTTTCTTATTCTGTAAAATGAGAGAATGTAGACTAAATGGTCTCTCGAGTTCCTTCCATTTCTAACATTTTGTGTTATGTTCTGATGCCCTTTCTGGTTTAACATTCCATATTTTATGCTCTAAAGCCTCTTTCAATTCCAATATTCTATAGTTTATGCTCTAAGGTCCCCTAGAGTCATAACATTCTGTTCTAAATTCACTTCCAACTGTAACATTCTATGATTCTATGACAATAGAATAAATACTGGTCAATTCAGTCAAAATGGTCTATTCAGTTGATGCGGCACTTATGGACAATTTACAGGATAGCATGAGTACTAGCAATCATCCATGAGGTCTTGGTAATGTCACATTCCTATGCCTACTGGAACAAGGGTGAGTTAACTCTTCAGGATTTATACGTACGCAGCTCTTAACACTGAAATTTACTCATTGCCAGCTTAGACTTTGGGGTTAAAGGAAGTAACCTGTGCCCATTCTACCTTGAATGACAATAATAACACCCAAAGTCTTTATGAATTTTTAAACAAGGAAGGATGCTTTATGGGAGGCTTCAGAGAATGGGGGAAAGAGCTCTGGATTCGAGGTAAGAGGAGTTGAATTCAGATCGTGAATCTGCCATTTATTAACCCAAGGGACCTTTGGTAAGTCACTTGACCTCTTTAGGTCTCTGTTTTTTAATCTGTAAAATGAGAAAGTTGGATTAGGTGACCTCCAAGATACTTTGTAGTTTTCAATCTATGAATCCATATTTACTTTATTTCATTACATGATTTGCAAAAATACATGTGAAGTGTACAGTGAGTTTCTTCAGGAACATCCCCTGTGTCAGAGTTGTGTTGCACAGAGCCACGTGCCTTGATGATCTTTATACCATTTCAGGGAATAAATATGAAGCAAATATTAAGCTCCAGCAAGAATGGCTTGGTTTGCCAAGAATCTTGATGCCCATAAAAAAATAGAGCTAGTGGACGTCAATTTTTCTCTTATATCTGCTGACCTTTGTTACAAATAATCAAATGCCACCTTCAATTTCTTTTGGGACAAAATGGGCTACAGGGTTCCAACTTTTTTTTTTTAAGCCTCCGAGCTGGAAAAAGATTTTTTTTTGAAAGAAAGAGCCACAGCTAACATGCATGGAGTTGTCCCAATTGAGATGCCCACAGTGCCTAAATATAGCTCACCCTCTAGGAAAGGGAAAAAAAAGGCGAGTATTGTTAGCTTCTTGGGCTCACCGAGGTGTGCACGCTGAACGACAGCCAGAAAGTTCTCTCAAACCCCAAACTGTGACATCCGCCTTAGGCTCCAGGCATTCTCTTCCCCCTGCCGGGTTAGCCTCATGTAACATTTACACTGGATTTAATAGGAGAACATGACATGCACTGATTTTTCAACAAACTCTTGCTATTTCAGAGGAGAGCCAGGGAAGGAGCCGCACACCAAATCCCCTTCTATTTTTGGTACACTTAACGCAGCCAGCCATCTCTGCGTCCTATATATCATTTAACCAACTGCTTTGCAATTCTTCCAGGGCGTGGTGTAATGACTGATTTAAAATCACTGCATTGCTAAAACTGCATTGTTCTTCATCAAGTTGAGTCATTTTTATGTGAAGTGTCAAGCTCCCTAACAAATAGAGGCTGCCAGAGAAATCAAGTTCTTCGTCTTAAAGCTACGGCTAAATAGTTTACAGCTTTAATCTGCTCACTGAGGTGTGCAGTCTATGACAGTAATTATAAATGCAAGGAGAAATTATAGCTGAATGCTTTAACTGCATTAGGAGCCATTTGATGAACAATCATGATTGCCTGCTCATTTTCAACAATAGAGGGCAAGTTAGTGTCAATGCATTAGAGGTTTTCAGCTCCGCTCTGCTCTTTCTTCCATTTACCACAGAATGTCACTTGTCTCCTATAAAGTAGAAAAAAAAAGCTTCGTGGAAGCTTTAAACTTGATGGTGAGAGAAGAAAAAAAAAGACAAAGGAGGAAACGCAGAGAAAAACTGTTTATCATTATGACTTTTTTTTTGTGGATGGCTTTTGGGGGGATTGTTTTGCAGTCGCTTTGCTTTAAAAATGAGCTCGTAGCAGGTAACTGCCCGTTTAGTTATTAGGGGATAGGGGGAAAAAAACCGAAGCAAAACAAAACTCTCTGCCCAAGCTCTCCCAGAGGATCCTCCACAGATAATGACTTCTGGAAATGGAAGGAAAGTTTAAAATCAGACCATGGAGAAGCTCAACAATGAACCATCTGCAGTTGTTTTGGGCCCCTCGGTTCGATATCACGGGCACCATCTGCAGTCAGAGCTACCAAAGGTAGATAACACGCAATTTTATTCTTTTTTTTAAAAAATCTCCTCCTCTTCCCTCCTCCTCTGTGGAAAGACATTTTTAATTTAGCTGAAGAATTACACAAATGTATTTTAAAGACATAAATCCATATAAAAAATATGAGCTAATTAAAACATTGCACTCCCTGCCGTTCATAGATTTTCAATTTAGCAGCAAGGAAAAAAAATGCATCTGGTTAAATGAAAAGATGATCCTGATGGCAGATTGCAGTAAAGGAAAAATAATGTTACTCTACATTCAAGCCCCAAATTACAGACTTCAGAAGCCTGAATGAGGGAAGAAGGGGAGAAGGTACAAGAGATAAAAACCTATTGCAGTTAAGAAGATTTAGTCTAGATCACTCAGCTAAAACCCATATATTCAAAAAATGATGTATTAGTTTTGTTCTGTCAGTTTGGAATCCAATGGTCTATCATTTGAACTGGTTTCTCATTCATATATTAATTCTAGGTGAAGACCTTTTCTACCAAGGCATAAAGCAGTTTGAAATCTCTTTTGGTGGAGGGTCTACTCATGTTGATGGCATCATAGATCCTGGAAGTATCAAGCTATTTAATATTTTAAGGATAAATTATTGTGAGCATCAAAATTGCCTCAATGATCATCCCTTCCCAGTCTCATTTCATAGAACAGCAGGATTCCAGAGAATAGCTTTTGAGAAACCCCACAGTAGGTCAGTTTCAGCATCAGTGCATTGTCAACATCTGGTTTTCAGTTGGACCATATGTGTGTATTTGACCGGTGGATTAAAATCTCCCACCCTATCACTCATATCTTTTCCCAAGAGGCTTTGCCTTGACCCATCAAAGACATACTGACACTGTGAAAGTATTCCAAGTGCCATAAATGTGGCTGTGCTTTCCTGGGGGCAACTGCCATTCATACGATGGTACTTTCCAGGTTGGGACAATATCAGCAGTGGCCCAACTCCTGGAAGAGAGTTTCACTCCAGGAATGGTCCATGGTGTGATGAGCTTATCTCTCACTGTTACCCAGGCCCTTGTTTCCACTGCCAGCATTCTATTTTGGAACCATCTACCAAAAGATCTACCTTAAGAAACAGGGCAGACATCCTAATTTGCTCAGACCTCACACATACTTTAAGATGGTGTGTCCCTGTGTGCATTTATATAATGAATAGCCAAATCCCTTAGGGTTGGCCTTATGTTATGGGATTGTGATATTCCCTATCCTATTCTTAAGATAAAATTGCTTAGAACACTGTTCTCTAATGTATGTGTGTGTGTGTGGGGGGGGGGTAAGTTTTAATTGTGGATACTGGGAATGAGCCCAGAAAGAGGGGGGAACCATGTGAGTCAAAATACGTCTTACCCAAAATTAGGCATGCTAAAACTCAAACATTTTTAATAAAATCTAGACAATGCATTCCTAAATGGCCCATCATTTTGTACAATTTGTGCTTTCGTACATACCAACCAAAATTATAGCTCCAGATAACAAGGCTATCACTCTGTCACTGCTCTTTAAAATGTACATTGCTTTGTAGCAGGTAAGATATGGCCTGCATACTCAGATTCGTGACAATCTCAGAGATTCAGGCATTTTGTTACATGGCTGGCCAGGATATCAGAAACACACCTTATTTCCAAGTATAAATACGAAATTAGCTAATGTGGATCTTATTCTTGTTCATGGATGGGTCTCCTCCTTCTCCCCACTCCTCCTCCCTTTAAAAAAAATCCCTGACTCAGATATACAAATCTGATTCACTTCAATCCTTTCGCAGAATCTTGGCAACAAAATTGATATGGGGTGGGGGTGGGGAGTTAGTTTTATTATGAAGATAAGACTCAAAGGGTAGCTTTAAGCTCTAAATGTGAAATATTCATCAAGAAAAAAGCCATGGAAATGCCCTAATAATAATAATAATTTATGGAGTTAACAGCAACTACTTGTGTGTGGGCTTCCAAATTATTGGTTTACCTTCATGTTTCTAGAATAAACATTGCAGCCTTCTAATGCTTTAAATGTCTTCTATGGACGGCAGTTGTTGTTTTTTTAAACCTCTTCCTATTTGTATATTGCAATATTTTGGCAGTGATATTGACTTTTAAAAATGTCTACAAACCAAACAGGTGGAAAATTGGTCCTGATTATATAATGAATACCCACTATCTATTTGTTCTTCTGTCTGTGTTGCATTCACTGCTATGGAATTTGAAGCATCTCTCTGGGCATTCAGTTCATGTTCTTCTTGCTTTTTAAGGCAAGAAACAGCTGAATGCTGAGTTATGGAGACCTTAACCTGGTATGAATCGAATAAACAGGAGTGAGCCCCCAACCTCCCAAGTAGGCGTTCTTCAGATTGTCTTTTAACTCTAGTAAAAATAGATACAAATGAAACTTGGAAAGACGGGCAGGAGTCTGGCAATAGTCATTTTTTAATTAACATGGTAAAAACATGCAAACAAAAGAACAACAGGATTCATTTGGGCCAAAAGGAGCAGGTAGAGCAGTGGGATTTTTTTTTCTGACCAAAAGCTCTAAGACCCCACTCCCCCCCACCCCCACTGTGTGCAGAGTCCTGAGCGACGCATCTTCATAACGGTCAATCTGTTCATTTTGGCCACTGCCGTGTGCCATAGTTATAAACAGGGTTGGCTTTATAAGTAGCAGAGGATTCTACCTGCATGGTGGAATGTGACTGGTTACAAAAGACTCCCTACCCTGGCAAAATATCTCCCTCATTGGTTTAGCCCATGTATCTGAAATTCTCATATTATGTACTCCTTTGGGTTAAGGTGCTGAAGGCCTATTTAAAATGTAAATGCTCTCTGGGAGTGGTAACATCGTAATTAGCCAGGGACATTTTATTATGAACTGTTATATTGGTTTGAATTTAGGCCTTGCTTTGTCCCTAGATCTGGCCTAAATAAAACCTGGGTTTGGCTTAAGATTGATTTTATTTATTTTTCATATATGCCAAAATAATTTTCTTTCTTCAAACCAGTGTAATCATTTACTGGATTAGAGAATCCATCTGGACTAGGAAATTTATCTGATCTAGAAGGAGTTGGATGTAAGATGAGTGAATTTTAATGGGGGGTGCAGATGTCAGCATCCTGCGAGGGCAGGACCAGGTGAAGTGGTAGAATGGGGAAGCCCAGTTAGCTAATGCTCTCTAGAAGGGCTCAGGGAACTTAAGCCAAGAGCATTTAAAGAGAGATGGGCTTCTCTGACTACTGCATCATTTCCCCCAAGGCTGGGCCCTGTTTATAACCATGGTCAAATGGTCAAAGCTGAGTGACCTAGGATGAGTCACTTCCTAGAGAGCATTACAAAGATGGCGAAAATGAATGGATCGGCTATGCATCCAAATGTAACCTTTGTCCTATGAGGTGGAGTAGGTGGTCTGGGGTCTGATGACAATGTGAAGCACTGAACATATATGGTACATTTAGGAACAAAGGAAGACAGGATTAGGACTGAAGCTGGTCACCCTTGAGCACATTGGCAATGGGTGGGTTGAAAGTCATTAAACTATTTATTGAGAGTAAAATTCCATGTGCATGCATTGATGCTACCTTTGATACAGGGGAACGATGAGACAATTCCATAGAAATATGAAGAGTGATAGAGGAAAATAGGCCTCCTCTCTTTTCAGCTGGATAGACTGCACAGAAGAACTTTATAACCCGCTTATGTTGCAGATGCAAACACCTCTTCTTAAGGGTAAGAAAAGGCATGCCTGCTCCCCCACCCCCACCCCCAAAAGTGGGCAGCATAACTACTGTTAAAAGTAGAACGACAACAATAAAAAGTGTTTAAATACAAGTAACAATGAAAAAGTCAGCCTCTGGTTATTCAGGAGCTGATAACCAGTCTGTATCTTGTGTCTGCCCCTAGTTTCTCCTCCATCTCCCTCCTGCTTCCCGTCTTTTGGCTATTTCGAGCACTTTTTAGAACTTCTAGCAGAGGGCTGGGTGGTGAAATGCCAATACGTCCCCTTGAAAGCAGCTCTAGGAAAAAAAAAGGCTGGCGGAAGAGGAGGTTGAAACTATCGGCTAAAATGAGGTTTGAGGATAATCTGTGAATTTTGTGTATCTAAGTTTATTTGGTTCCCCTCCCTGCCCCCACCTCCCCTCTGACAGGGATAATGGAGAATTAGTTGCAACCCATCTATTATGCTTTCCTCTCTTAAGAAATAAGTCCTAATCCAGCAAACTGGCATGCTGTTTGAACCTTTGGGAATGTTGGCTGCATCTAAGCAAATACATCTTCTTTACAAGGCTCCTTACAATCCCGACCTTACAATTCACCTTGGGAGCAAACGCATACCTTCAGAACTATTCTTCATCCACGTCTGCTACAAACTGTGAGTGGTGTTCAGGTGACTTGCTGTGCGTTTTGCTTAGGTGAAGTTTTACTGCATGTTTGCTCGCAAAGGTCCGACAACACAACTTACACTTGAATTTAGAGTCTGTGTCCTCTTCCGCGGCTATAGTTTCTGGTGACCTTTGAACCGATACCCTGGAGATCTCTTGCTCGACCTTCGTTTGCTGTTCCACTGCCAGTCGGTTCATGTCCTTCATTTGGAAGCCTAGGTGGGACTCTAAATGGCTGATGTAAGTAGAGGGGGTTCTAAACTGAGATGCACAGTCACTACAATAGAAGATGGGATGTCCTTTGTCCATATTTTTCAAAAATTTTGTCCCTCCAGTTTTCCTAAGCTGATATTTGACATTTGCCAGCCAGTGGCTAATGGTAGTCATAGAGAGTCCAGTAAACTTGGAAATCTGCATGCGTTCTTGAGGACCCAAATCCGATAAGAGATATTTCCCTTCTGACGTTTGAAAGAGGCTTGAGGCAAACTGAGCTTGCAGGATCAGAAGATGTTGAGGATTCCAGTTGGATTGCCTGCCCTTCCTCTTATGCAAAGTGGAGACTTCTGTAGAGACATCTTCAAAGCGCCTGACCTCCATCTCTAACTTCATGGAAGGGACCCTAGAAGAAGTGGTGGTGGGTTTTGGTGTGGTAGCTTTGGGAAGAACTTTGACCATGTCGGCAATGTCAGACAGAGCATGCTTCTGTGGTGGGGAAGTACAAGATTGTGCTTGTGCTGACTCTGCCTTCTTGCTTTTAGATTTGGTCAGATCGATGGGCTGATCGTTATTTTCAAACATGTAGCGCCTAGACACACTTCCTGGCCTGGATGGGGCCGGAGACAAAACTGGCTTTTCCAGGATGTTGAGATTCGGTTTATGAAACATAGAAATTGTGCTTGAGCTGGGACTGGAACTAGATGGAGAACGTAGAGGTTCGGTGGCCTTGCCCAAGTGATTATTCAACACAGACTGCAGGGCACTGAGTGGGTTAATACAAGGTAGTGCCGGAGCATGGTTGGTGGTACAGCCGTTGCTAAGAGAAGATGTGGATTCCATAGGTTGGGATTTCTCTCTAGTGCTGCTGTTCTCTTTCACTTTGTCCTCCTCTTTTGGGGGAGGGGGATCATTTTTTCTGGAGTCTGAGGGAGTCTCACTTTTGGGGAGAGACTCACCCTCACTGAGGCTCAAGGAGGATGCATCAGTGGTGGGGCTGTCTTTTGCATACTCCTTCTGTGCTTCATCCTTGTCCTCAGACTCTTTCTTCACTTGAGTGCACTGGGCTAGGTTTGTGGGGACAGAAACAAGGGGCATTACCTTCCACTTTGGAGCTATTGGTCTTAACTTATTGGTGATGGTTGGTCGAATCTGGAGTACTTGGGAGCCCATAGGCAGAGAAGACTTTGTGCCCTCTGACAGTTGGTAAGCTGCATGGATACTGGGATATGCGCTCCAACTGGGAGCCCCATTTTGGGCTTTGTTGATAGCTGTGGTAACTGTGTTTTCTAATGACTTTAAAATGTCTCCTCCACCCTTTGAGCCATCTTCCAAGTCTTCTTCCCTAAGATATTGGTATTTCATCGTAGGATCCAGTGGTTTTTGAAGAGTATCTTCATATTCTTCACCCTTGACCGCTTTCTCATCTTTGTTAGTCTCCTCTGGTTTTTCTTTTTTGCCTTCTTTCTTTAACTCTATTGGAGGTGCTGCACATTCTGAAGTTGCATTACTAGATGGCTTAGAAGACGGAGTATCATTTCCTGGGGTCTCTGACAATGACTGCATTTTCTCCACTGCCAGTGGATCCAGCACCAGCTGCTTTCCTTTCTTGGAAGCAGAGCTAGTGACTTTCAAAAAGTGACCTGTGACCATCATGTGAGTAGTGAGCTGCTGCAAGGTGTCATGAGAGCTCCCACATTCCATGCATTTCAGGATCTGAGATTTGCAGGCCTCAAACTGCCAGGTGTAGCTGGCGCCATTTTGATAGCCATAGCGGTTGTTCGAGGACAGCTGCAGGTTGGCGTTCTTTTGAGAGGAAAACGTTTCTGCAAATGATCCGGTGGTAGAATCTGGGGAGCAGGGCCGGTTGACGTCAAAAACGCGTTTCTTTGCCGGGTTGACCATTTTTGAAGAAATGGTTGGTACTGGCTCCTTCAAAGGCACTTTTTGGTAATGTTTTGTTTTTATCATGTGAACACTCAAATCTTGCAGGGAATCAAAGGAGTCACCACAAAACATACATTTGAGAACTTTTTGTGCATCTTCCTTGTCCATGTCCTGAAAAGCCCTTTTCCGGGGCTTTGAATAGCTGGTAGGTCTGTGCTTGTCCTTTTTGCGGTTATCATCTTGGTAGTGACCGGTTTCATTCATGTGCACGGTTAACTCTACCAAGGTATCATAGGCAGCACTACACTGTCGACACCGAAACCTGCTGGCCCCTGTGAACACAGTCCCACACATCTTACTACTCTGTCGATACAACTGCACAGAGCTGAAAAGATTGGGTTTGGAGACAGGCCTGGAAGGCAAATTCTGCTGTAAGCTTTTGGATAAAGCATCTTGATGCCAATCAAAGTCACTTTTGTTACCTCCATTTCGTGTGTCGCAACCTCTCCGCTCACTGCTTGACAACTTGAGGCCGAGACCGAGACCCGTCCAATAGGAATCAGACAGGATGTTGGCATAGACGGCAGTCATCTTATCCATGCAGTTGTGTGTTTCATTCTGAAGCTTGGGGTGGACGGTAGCTTTCTTGTCCTGGGCATCTCGACAGCATACGCTTTTAATGTCTGCCACCTGGTCACTGGCATCACTTAAAAGGGATTCATTTTCGGCATCTTGATTAGATAAATGACTTATTGGAGAGTTCTGGTAGCTAAAGCTACCTTTCTGCTCTGTGCCTGTTTCTACTTCTTCATCTGTGCCTGGGTCATTGCTGCCCTGAAGTTGAACTACGGAATTGCTGTCCTCGTCATCTTCCTCTTCCTCTTTGATTTCGTCCTCCTCCTTCAATTCTTCCTCTTGAACATAACCTGAAAGAGAAGAGGAACAGATGAAATAATAACAGGCTACGTACCCTACTCCAATTTCAAGCCTCGTGCTAAGTGCTTCCTGTCCTGAACCGAATGCCAATTTAATCTACACTTTTATGAACTGCGAGCAATGGAAAGAGGAAAAAGCCAAATGATGTCTTTTGTGGAGTCTACTGCTTTTTATTGGCAGGCAATCATAATTCTTTATAACTTCCCAGAATCCCAAGTTAATAATTTTCACGTTTAAGGAATATCACTCTAACATGTTTATAATGGAACGGTTGCTAAATCCATATGTATGACTTTCAGGCAGGACTCTAACCCCATTCCTATTTAGTCAGCTCCATCTTGCCTCTGGGGAGAAGAATGATGGTTAGAAACAGAAATGAGGGCTTGAACCTTGCCAACTTAGGACCTTCATTGCAATCATAAGACCAGGGTTCAAATCCTAGACCTGCCATTTCCTATCCTGCCCATCTTGGGCAAATGTCTTCACTCTCGAGGACCTCAGGTTCCTTATTTGAAAAATAGGGGGATGGGGAGAGGGTGGAGTAGATTCAGTGGTAAATGTTTAACACTTGGTTCTTGGAGAGAAAAACATTCACATGATGCACTTTTTAGTTTCATATGCATTATTGACATTGTCTCCATCATTTTCTTAAATCTACACAATCAACAAAACAATAGCCGTTTCTGATTTCCACAGTCTAAATGCTCACACTGACAATTTAATAATTGACTCTTTAAAAGAGTTGGATTCCAGCACATCCCTGTGTGTACCAGACGATCACCAAGGCCCTTCAAGCTCCAAATCTGATGTTTTATCATGGGATCGTATTAACAAAACATGTCTACTTGCTTCAAAGGGATTTCAATTGAGTGAATCTTTAGTGAAGGCCTTCTTAAGTGCAAGGCCATAAAGATGAACAAAACCCAAGGCACTGTTTTCAAGGCACTTTCTATGGTATGAGGCCACATACAAATAATTGTGATATAAAGTAGAAGGAAACACATGCCATAAGAGCTTTAAACAAAGTACTGTGACAGTTCAGAAGAGGGGAGGCATCATTTTCAGCAGAGAGTATCTCAGGAAATCTGAATAGAAAATGTATTATTTGAGTTGGGCTTGGGAAGCTTTTATAAGGAAGAGGGGGAAGGGGTGGCAGAATGTAGGATGGCAGAGTGATATACCAGACTTGAAATCAGAAGGCCCTGGATTCAAATTCTGTTCCTTAACCTCTCTAGGCCTCACTTTCCTCATTGAGAAAAAAGAAGCGGTGGTTGTGATGTCCTCTAAGGTCACTTCTGGCTATAAATCTTTACGAATATTTTAAACTTTAATTTAAATGAACAATCTTTTATTTTCTCTCCCGCCCTTGCCCCCAGCCATAGATCTATGATCCTATGATCCTAAGTGCAGCTTTAGCAGAAATTATTCCAGATGCAAAAGGGAGAATGTGGGCAAATGTAAACATCAAAGTCATAAAATCTCAAAATCTGAAGACAGCTCAGAAGTCTTCTCCTCCAAGTCATAGCTTAAAAGAATCCTCTTCACAACATATTAGAAAATGGTCGTCCATGTATTGCTTAAAAGACCTCCATTGGGGGTAGACAGAAAGTGAAGCAGGGGAGAGGGAGGGAATCTGCTACCACCTGAAGCATCCCATTCTATTTTGAGATGTCTCTAATGGTTAGGAAGTCTTGATTTAGTTGGACCTTAAATTTAAGTCTTTCCAATTTCCAGCCTAAGTCCAGCCTCTGGGACCAAGCAGAAGGACCTTCACTACAGGAGATCAGGGTTTGAATCCCAGCCCTGCCACTTCCTATCCTTATCCCTTTACTTCCCAGGGTAGCCCTTCAGATACCAGAAGACAGTAGTAGTTCAGTTTGGAGAGAAGATTTCTTGAAGAGGATAGTGCAATATAAGACTGAAAAAGAAGACCAGGACCAGATTGCAGAGGGCCTGCAATGAGGGTGTTGGTTGTACAGACATCATATTGTCGATAGTCGATTTTGTTGCAGATCAACCATTTGTAGAGTATGATGTACGTTATTCTTTAAAGGTGGGCTCCAAATACAGGCCAAAGCCTAGAAGGCTAGAGAAGAGTTAGGACGGAACACTTGAATAGACTATTCCACTGCTGGCTAGGAAACGGTATAACCTCAATGAATACAATCATTTTAAAATAATGATAAAAGGTTTTTAATAAGAATGGAGTATTTGGGGACGATCCTATTATGTTCCAACAGATTTAAGGAGACTTTTCAGATGAGTCTTAAAATGCCCTCTCAATTTTGTGCCTGCAATTCTGAACGCACCATGATTTGTGGGTACAAATCACAGGATGCCAATTACCTGTTTGATTTGTAGATATGAAATGGTGCTGGGAATATGATGCTTGCTGGGGGTCCTAATTCTCTGACAGGGTAGGGGAAAAGTAATAGTATGGACAAAATGAAGACTTAGGGGAGGGGATAAGGCAGAATTAATAAGCAAATCTCTCTCCATAGTGATGTGGAATGCAGTAGTCCACACCCAGGTGTTTGTTCTTTGCTTGGCTTTTGAGGATGATATCTAGCTGATGTTTTATCGTTGGTGAAGAATGAATTTCTATGTTTCAAAAAAGTAAGAACTGTATCATCCAATTTCCATATATTTTTTCTTACCTCCGTGTCCCTTTACCCCTGCATAGCTCATAGTGAGGATTTGAAAAGGAAATAGCCAGATTTAAGCTTACTCTCAAACTCACAGAAAGTCTACTGGTAAGGAAGTTAACAATATAATGGGTAAGGTACATAGGCTCTGGGTTTAAGAATTAAGAGAAAGCACAGCAAACATAGATTTACTTCATAGATTCATAGTATAGAGGAGAGGCAGCATGGGGTAGTTGGACTGGGAGTCTAATATTATGCCTACATGATAACAATACAAACAACTGAAAGGCGGAAAACGCAAACATCAGTGATGGTGGAGGTTTTAGGGGGAGGGTGTAAGGAAGAGGTAAGAAAGTAATGGGTTTCTATATGGCACAATGTAAATGTTTTGACTAATATTTTTGTTCTGAACTGACCATCTGTTTTAGTTTTGTCTCTATGCACACAAACTAATTAAAAAAATTAAAAGCACTGTTAAATTCAGTAACATTATGTCTGACACAGGAAAAAAAAAACCTTATTTATTTAGAAAACATGGATTTAGAGTCCTAAGATATGGGTTCAAATTTCAGCTCAAATATACTACTTGTATGACCCAAAGCAAGTAATTTAAACACAGGATGACTCAGTTTCCTTATCTGTAAAATGAAGCAGTTGGACTAGATGGACTGCAAGTTACCTTTTAGTTTTAAGTCTCATGCTTTCATGAAGTATTACTAATTGGTTTTTTTTTTTTACAAATAACTAGTTTACTGAATCCCAACCTCACACTTTTTTTCTTCCAAATTATTTTGTATGTATAAACACAGCTGCTATACCACCAGTGGGAAGTCTACCTTACAGACAATAAGATAAGATATGAAGATAAAATAAGGCAAAGCAAAACAAAAATTTGTAAATGAGACTGCCTCTGTGTATGAGCCAACAGAGCCAGACAGAATATTGTGAATATACTTTCCTATCAGTAATTGGAGTTAAGCCCTTAGCATATATAATAGTGAAAAAAGAAATGAACAAGTGAAAAATTGGGTGAAAAGATGAAAAATGAACTGAATTCTTCCATCATGATTTGCTGAATATGGCTACAATCCTGAATTGCTATTTCGGAAATGTAGACGTACTCACTCACAGGCATGAAATCTGCCCGACCTGAGTTCTTGCACACAGGTAGAAATGAGAAATATTTTCCTCTCTCCTGATATCTGGAAGCTGAGTATCAGAGCCCATCTTTTCTCCACAATCTACTTTGTCCTTCTAAATGGATTCTCCAGAAGAAAAGTATGAGGCAGCTAACCCCTCCCCCACAATACAGATAAAATTTTCTGCTTAATTAGGCATTGACATGTTTACTATAACCTTTATAGAAGAGTAACTCATGCTGAGCAGTCCTTTTTTTTCCCTCCATAGCACAGACTTAAATCTAACACCAGTGATAAGCAAATACACTGAAAGGCCATGAGAGAGGACAAAAGTGCCAAGTCCATGACAACGAGAATTTTTTTAAACTGTGGCTAAAGATTCCAAGATTATTTTTAAAAATACATTTTAATATCATAAATTTAAAATCAGTCACTTTACTTAAGTGTTTCCATTTGCCACTGGCAATTTCTAGAAAGAGCAGAGGTGTTGAAGATGTAGGCAACCTGGGTGTATAATGAATATCTATCTATCTGCCTCTCCCTCTAACAATGATTCATGTCCAAGTATTGGACTACATGTAAATCATTTCATAACGTAAAGTACAGTGTGTTCTTTATTTCAATGCTTAACTAACAGAAGACACCAATAGCATTGTATCAAGTTATAGTCAGAGGGATTTTTGTTGTTGTTGTCCCATAGCAATGGCTAAAGTAGATCATGCTATAAATGGTATTAACTTATGGATTTTAATAAGCAAGCATCACTTCAAAATCTAAAACGCTATTTTCAATTGTCCTGGTCCTTTCCAGCCTATACCTAACTGAGCAGCTACATATCTCCCCACTCTAAATGTATAGGAAAAACAGTTAAAAGACTCATTTTTAATTCATTTGTTAAAAACTAGCTATTACTGTTTATATATATACATATATATGCTATATGCAGTTATATGTACATATGTCATAAGTATTGTCTGTTGGACAGGGCAAAACAGGGGCCTTTGTATTTTTCACAGAAGTCTCTGTGAAATCCCTTACAGAGAGAGCAGAACAACCAGGGATCACCAGCAGTGTTCATGAGTTTATGAGTTTTAGGTAACTTAGACGACTTAATATGTTGCCTTTTCTCTCAGCTCCACTCTTGATTCTTTAGACTTTTTCACCATCTTCCAATGGCCTTCTTACTCTGGAAGATGCCTCTTTTCCCTGTGGCCTTCTCACCCTGGAAGATCTCTTTCTCCCTGTGGCCCCTCCTACCCTTAGCGAGTTCCTCTCAGAGTCACCATTTTGAGGAAGTGCCCCAGACAGTCCTGCTCACTTCTCACTCCTCTCCTAGTTCCTCTCCCACCTCTCCATATTTCATCACTATATCTCTATACAAGTTGTATCTCCCCACTTCCACCCCTGCTTCTGACTCTCCTTTATGTGTTGTCTTCCTCCTCAAGAATATAAATTCCTAGAGGGTAGAGATTGTCTTTCTTCTTGCTTATACTTGTTTTTCCAGGTCTTAGCACAGCTCCTGGGACATAACAAGTGTTTAGTAAATGTTTTATTGTTGCCAATAACAAGATCTCCTTGTTATAATGCAAATTCTTTGGTAGACATTGTCTGTGTGTTCCAGGCAAGCTCTATGAACCTCTCTCCTGGTGTGTGATGGGGTACATGTGACCTTTTGGAAACACATACACATTACGGAATAGAACTTTGAATTAAATATGCATTGTTATCATCCATCGGTCTGTAAGTCATGCCTCATTATGAAGTAAGGGAGAAAGCATAGGGCCAACTCTTGCAAATCCTACCAAGCCAGAAAGGTTTTGAGTGCAGACCTGGTCAGTCCATTGTTCAAGGAGAAGCCTAGTTGAGTGCATAGAGGCTTATAATCAGAAGGCTGGCCACCAGGTCAATTTTTAGTCATAGCAATTTACTAAAACCAGCTATTGAAGAGAAGAAATGTTATGGTCTTTGAATATGGAGATGAAGTAGTCAGTGGAGAGAGTACTCACACCATGATTCATGGTCTCCCTATCTACTGGCTCCTCCTGTCCTACATACAAGTATGCCCATATCTCTCCAAATTCTCAAAAAAACAACAAAAACCCATTACTTTATCCTGCCATCCTTGATAGCTTTCTTCTTCTTCTCTGCTAAACTCCTTTAAGAGTATAAAATATGTATAACAGCTCTCTTTGTGGTAGTAAAGAATTGGAAATTGGGAGGATGCCCTCAACTGTGGAATGGCTGGACAAGTTGCGGATTATGATTGTGATGGAATACCATTGTGCTGTATCAAATGATGAATAGGTTTATTTTATTTTATTGTTGTTGTTTTATTAATTAATTTACTTTTAGTTTTTAACATTCACTTCCATAAGTTTTAAATTTTCTCCCCCTCCTTCCCCAAGACAGCCTGAAATCTGATACAGGTTCTACATATACATTTCTATTAAACATATTTCCACACTAGTCCTGTTGTACAGAAGAAGTACAATGAATGGGAGAAACCATGAGAGAAAAAAAATAGTCTGTTTTGCTCTGCATTCAGACTCCACAGTTCTTTCTCTGGATGTGGATGGCATTTTCCATCATGAAACCTTTGGAATTGTTTTAGGCCCTTGCATCTCTGAGAGAGGCTGAGTCTATCAAAATCAGTCATTGCGTACTGCGGCTGTTACTGTGTACAGCGTTCTCCTGGTTGGAGCAGGTTAATTTTAGAAAAACATGGAAAGACTTGCATGAAATAACAAGAATGAAAGAAGCAGAACCATGAGAACTGTGTATATAATAACAGCAATATTGTTTAGAGAATAACTGTAAACAACTATCTGTGTTTGCAGAATAACTGTCAATGACTAATCTATTCTAATCTAATCTGAGTTATTCTGAGTTTTATAAATATTCAAATCAACTACAAAGGACCCATGAAGAAAGATGCTATCCACCTCCTATGTACACACACATACACACACACGTCAAATGGTGGCCTTCTCTAGCATAGGGTAGAGAGGGAGAGAGATAGTTCAAAACTTAAAAGGTAACAAAAAATTAGATTTAAAAATGAGAAAAAAGTATACACCCATATATAATATGTGCCTTTAATTCTCATCTTCTCAAACTAGTTTTCTAAACGCTCTATTATCTGGCTTCTGATCTCATCATTCAACTGAAAATGCTCCCCTCAAAGTTAGCAGTGGTCTTAGTGGATGTATCTAATGGTCTTTTTTCAATCTTCATCCTTCTTGACTTCTCTATATCATTTGACACTAGTGATCACCTTTTCCTCCAGGAAATTATCTCTCTTGGTTTTTGTGACATGCTCTCTTGTTTTCCTTCTAGTTATCTAATCACTCTTTCTCAGTCTCCTTTACAGAATCTTCATCCTCATCATTCCCCCTAATGATGGGTGGACTCCAGGGCTCTATCCTGGGTCCTCTTTTCTTCCCTTTAATTTGGTTATTAACTCCCATAGGTTCAATTATCATGTCTATGCATATGATCCCCAGATTTATATATTCATTACATATATGCATATATATGTATATATATGTGTATATATACATATATATACACATATATATGAAGGATATCTAGATATCTATTCCTAGTCTTTTTTTTTCTGAGCTCTAATTCTACACTTTTAACTTTTCTTGGATATTTCTAACTAGATGTTCCACAGACATCTCAAACTCGATGTGTCATTTTCTCTGCCCCCCAAGCCTCCTCCTTTTCTAGACTTCCCTATTTCTGTGAGGGCCACCATCTTTCCAGTTTTCTAGGTTCACGGCCTTGACGTGATCCTGGATTTTTCACTCTAACTCACTCATATCCGATCAGTGGCCAAAGTTTGTCTTTTCCTTAACATCTGTTGTATCTGTCCCCTTCTCTTCTCTTCTCTTCTCTTCTCTTCTCTTCTCTTCTCTTCTCTTCTCTTCTCTTCTCTTCTCTTCTCTTCTCTTCTCTTCTCTTCTCTTCTCTTCTCTTCTCTTCTCTTCTCTTCATTCACATGTCTACCACCCATTCTCAACTATAATCTATCCTTCTAAAAACTTTTTTCTTTTTGGAAGGGGGAAGGTAGGACAATTGGGGTTAAGTGACTTGCCCAAGGTCACAGAGCGAGTAAGTATGACAAGTGTCTGAAGTCACATTTGAACTCAGGTCTTCCTGACTCCAGGGCCGGTGCTCTACTCACTGCGCCACCCAGCTGCCCAACCCCCCAAATTCTTAAAGTGATTTTCCTAAAGCATAACTGTGTCACAATTCCCTTACCTCACCCCCACCCACGATAAATTTCAATGGCTCCCTATTACCTCCAGGATCAAACACAACCTGATTACTGCTTATATTTTTATTCATCTTACACTTTACTCCCCTCCATATACTCTGTGGTGAAGCAATACTGACCCATTTGTTATTCTTCACACAATAATTCATCTCTTATTTCTGCACATTTGCCTTGGCTATGTCCATACCTAGACTGTTCACCTCCACCTCTTGACATCTCTAACTTCTTGTATTTGTCCTCTTCTCTCCATTTACAGAGCCACTCTCCCATTCCACCCCCTAGTTCATGAAAGCCCTTATCACTCTTCATCTGGATGATTGTAACAGCCTTCTGTTTGGACTCTGCCTCTCTTTTCCCACTCCAATCGTCCTCTGCACAGCTGTCAGTTATTTTCTTAAAGTGAAGGCTTAACCACGTCATTCCTCTATTCAATAAACTCCAATTTCTTCAAGATCAAATATAAACTCTACTTGTCATTTAAGGCTCTTTGCAACCTGGCTCCAATCTACCTTTCTTGCCTCACTCCATATTACTTCTCTTCCTGAACTTAACAGGTCAGCCAAATGGACCCTACCTTTCCTTATACCTTATACTCCATCTTCCTGCTCCATGCCTTTGCACTGTCTGTCCTCATGCCTGGAATGCACCTCCACCTCCACCTCCACCTCCACCTCTTAGAATCTTCTGTTTCCTTCAAGATTCAATTGAGGCCTCATTTTCTTTATAAATTCTTTCCCAATTCCATTCAACTCCTAATTCTCTTCCTCCCAAAATTTCCTTATATTTATTTTGTACTGACTTCTTATGTATTATCTCCCATGATAGAATGCAAACTCCTTGAAGACAAGCGTTCCTTCTTTCTTTCCTTCCTTCCTTCCCTCCTTCCTTTCTTTCTCCTTCCCTCCCTCCGTCTTTCTTTCTTTCTTTCCTTCTTTCTTTCTTCCTTTCCTTTTCTTTCTTTCTTCCTTCCTTCCTTTATTCCTTCCCTCCCTCCCTTTTTTCTTTCTTTCTCTTTGTTTCTTTCTTCCTTCCTTTCCTTTCTTCCCTCCTTCCCTCCCTCCCTTCCTTCTTTCCTTTTCTTTCTTTCTTTCTTTCTTTCTTTCTTTCTTTCTTTCTTTCTTTCTTTCTTTCTTTCTTTCTTTCTTTCTTTCTTTCTTTCTTTCTTTCTTTCTTTCTTTCTTTCTTTCTTTCCCTTTTT